>CM061543.1:249392556-249992556 GCA_030864215.1 Capsicum pubescens | reverse complement strand
TGTATGGGAAGCGCAACTTGGCGATTGTGGGATAATGTTGGCCTATTTTTGATACCAAAACTGCTCTGATTCCTGAACCTTTGAAGTTGACCGCTCCATCGAAGAATAGCCTTCACCCGGGGTAAATTTCTGCAATGTCTTCTCCCCGAATAAAATCTCCTCATCTGGGAAGTAAGTTTGAAGTGTCTCATATTCATCATCAACCGGATTCTCTGCCAAATAATCTGCTAAAGCCTTCCCTTTGATTGCCTTTTGAGTCACATACACAATGTTGAACTCACTCAGCAACATTGGCCACTTAGCTAACTTTCCCGTAGGTATGGGTTTCTGGAATATATACTTTAATGGATTTATTCTCAAAATAAGATATGTTATGTATGAGGATAGATAATGCCTCAACTTTTGTGCAGCCCAGGTTAAAGCACAACACGTCCTTTCTACAAGAGTATAACGAGTTTCTTATGGTGTAAATTTTTTACTTAAGTAGTAAATGGCTTTTTATTTCTTACCAGTCTCATCGTGTTTCCCGAGGACACACCCGAAAGCATTTTTTGAGACTGACAGGTAGAGCAACAACGGGCTTCCTTCCCTTGGTGAGACAAAAATTGGTGGAGAAGATAAATATTTCTTGATTACATCGAAAGCTTTCTGACATTCTTGTGTCCACTCATTCAATCCATCTTTCTTTAACATCTTGAGAATTGGCTCACATATGACTGTCGACTGAGCAATGAACTTGCTAATGTGTAACGACCCGAAATCACCTCCCGGGACGTCACACGGTGCTTAAGGCTACAAGTAGCCCCAAGCTAACCCTTAGAACCAATTTCTACCAATAATACTCAATTCAAGATGACATAGACTTAAACACTCGCATAATCATATCACGTGAAAGAATTATGGAAAAGATACTCTGTCCATATTTCAACAATATAGAGAAATGTCAACAAGACCATAATACCAAACTCTCGATACTTCACAAGTCTGATACTAGTCTGACAAGCCTCTACAAATTAAAATCTAAAGAGCCGTTGGGACAGGTCCCCAACTGACTCAAAATGAACAGAAGATAAAACATAGTCTCTCAAGTACAGTAAATATTTGAAGATTGGCCCTCGAACCATGAGGACTCACGACTGTAGAAAAGGTAGGCAAGTACTCAAAGAATCACGGGCGAGGCTGGGACAGAGCGCCTGAACCTATATTATGACACAATATAGCACATAAACATATATGTAGATCAGTACTTGGAATGTACTAAGTATGCGGGGGTGAATGCACATGTATAAAATAGTATCAATCTTCTTCAATCAAATCATGTATGCAGTATAAGACGACTCGCATGGCTTGAACAAGTATAAAATATAAAGCTCATAAATTATGTAGAATGGAGCATGCAACACAATTCTCGTAAGTCATCATACTTTAACCTTGAAAACCAGAAATCTTCTGTTATTCTCAATACCCAAAGGCTAAGGGACTTGAAATAAAAAATTTGACTCATGCATTTGTCTCATGGAGAGTAAAACTTCTTCAATGTTCAATATTTCATAACTATTTAGAACTCATATACTTGGAATTTGGAATCATATTATTTGGAAAACATACTTGAAGGCATTTCATTCACATTAGGAAAAATATCTCATTTCAAGCTTTAGGGAAAAATCATTCTATCTCCAATGGAAAAGTATTCTAGTTCAAGGAAAGAACTTATCTCAAAGTTTTATGAAAAGTACTATATCAAAGGAAGGTACTTTCATTTAGGAAATAGCTCACATCAAGAAAATACTTTAGTTAGGAAAAATCTTTGCAATTCAACAATTTGGGAAAATAGATTATAGAGAATGGAAAATAAGTATTTGATCTCGAAGTTTAAAGGTCAAGGGAGGTTCTCGTAACCGACATAAACCATGTGAGATACATGGAGTCCAACGTTTTGTCCTCCTAAGAAAGAGACCCCACATTGGGGAGGAGCGTTATACTCTTGCCAGAGAGTATAACCTAGGTCTAGTGATCACTAAACAAAACTAAGCCTCGGGCCCAATCATAATTATCATAAACTCGGCCTCAGGCCCAACCTACGGTGGCACGTAGTTTTGGGGTAAGAAATCGTAGTAACTTACCCGCTTGGTGCTAAATACTACTCCCTTTAGATTATCTGCACTCATCTCATAAAAATACACTTTTAGAATAATCTCATGGTTCACCACGAACCAAATAATCAAATCGATAATCTCATATGATGAAGTGGATTTCAAAGCTTTCGGACCATTAGGTCAATTCATTTCTCAATCATCTTAAAATACTCAAATCATGGGTGCTTATAGCACAAGAGTTCATAATTTCATAAGTCTCAAATAGGGCTTACTAACCCATAGTTCAATCTCAAGTTAAAGCTCATCAAAAACATAATATATATAGCATATAGATTCATAAATCATATGGAAATCTGTGAATTTCAGAAATTTATCTCAAAATCTCAATATAGTCATATACTTCAATATCTCAAACATCACAAAGATTAGTTTCTCAATGACTAAAATCATGGGGTTTATACCCAGCTATAATTTCTCAAGAAAACATGCAAAGATCATGCCATTTGACTCTCAATTCATGGGAAATATCAAGATAATGCATTAAATAATAATGGGTGAAAACCCCAATTCAAATTCATGTAAATATCTCATAGATTTCAGGAAAATCATGATGTAAATAAGACTTTTTGGGCACAAGGGTGAAAGGGTTACCCTTGTTCAAAACCCCACATACCTTGAATTAGAAGCTTTGGATGAACTCTCACTTTTGGAACTCTATTCGTACTCTTGAATGAGGGTTCTTGAGGCCCTTGACTTGGGAACCTTGAATCTTGACTCAATTTAGAAAATCCATGGTGGATTCTTGAGATTCTTGGAAGAGGTTGTGGATACTTAGGGTTTTTTATGAGAGAAAACTTGAGAAAAACCTCATAGGATGCTTGCAAATGACTTTGATTTGGTGTTTGCATGGTTTTATAGGCTTGGAAAAAGTCCAAAGTGCCCTTTGTAACTTCTGTACGAAGCTGGAAAAAAATTGAACTGGGAACCCAAATTCACAGGCCACCGCGATGCGCCATTCATCGTGGTGGCTCACTGGAATTGACAATTAGGAAATTGAGAGTCCCCGCGATGCGGAGCCATCACGTTGTCCCACTGGTTGGGACCTGGACCTTCATCGCGATGCACCACTATCGCAAAGTTCCACTGGAATTTGACAACTGCCAAATAAATCCTCTCCGCGATGCGCCAAGCACCTAAATGATGTTGTTTACGACTAAGGCTTAAATTAGCCATAACTTTTTACTCGGGTATCGGATTTGAGAAAATCTTATATCGATGGAAATCTTATCAGATTTCTCACGTGATAAAAATTCAAAATTAGGGAAATTCTATATGGTTAACATGATAATCACTTAGGAAGCAACTTCTCAATCTTTTAGGGCCGAAATCATGCCTCGCTTGACACGCCCTACGGTTGAAACTATGAGGGAACTTTGCGGGGCCTTACAATATCTCTCCCTTGTGAACATTCATCCTTGAACACCACTAGTTAGGCTAGGAATACAGGAAAAATAGAGTACACATAGCTGAAACAATTTCTAAATGGTTCAAGATCTTTCTAAACTCATGAATACTTCGGAAAATGCAACAATTCATACAAGGGTAGATGCTTAGCTGAACTTTAGATTAGAAGAGATGAATCAAGGAAGAATAGTACCTTCGAATTGGTCTGAACCCGCGGAAAAGAGGTGCAGGTACTTGGCTCGCATGTTTGCTTCTGCCTCCCAAGTAGCACCCTCAATAGACTGGTTCCGCCAAAAAACTTTGACTAAGGGAACTTCTTTGTTCCTTAGTCTACGGACTTGAAAGTCTAGGATCTCCACGGGAATCTTATCGAAGGAAAGGCTATCCTCAATATCAACACTCTCTAAAGGATCAACCACAACAGAATCATCGATATGCTTCTTAAGCATGGAGACATAAAAAATAGGATAAACGGCTGACAACTCCGAGGGCAACTCAACCTCGTAGGACACTCTACCAACATGGCTCAAGAATCGATATAGGCCAACATAACGGGGACTAAGCTTTCCCTTCTTACCAAACCTCTTCACCCCTTTCATGGGTGAAATCTTCAAGTATACCAAATCACCCACCTCAAACTCAAGATCTCTCCTCCTCACATCTTCACAAGACTTTTGATGACTCTGAGCGGTCTTCAACCTTTCTCTAATCAGCTTAACTTTCTCCATATCTTCAAACACTGCATCAGGCCCGCACGCGGCAGCTTCGCCCACTTCAAACCAACCTATGGGTGATCTATACCTCCTACCATACAAGGTCTCAAATGGTTCCATCTCAATGCTAGCATGGAAACTATTATTGTTGGCAAACTCTATCAATGGAAAATGCTCATCCCAACTACCTTTGAAATCAAGAACGCACGCCCTCAACATATCCTCTAGGGTATGAATGGTCCTCTCAGCCTGACCATCTGTCTGCGGGTGAAAAACTAAGCTCAAAAGAACTTGGGTGCCAAGACCCTGCTGAAACGCCCTTCAAAACTGAGAAGTAAATTGAGTACTCCTATCCAAAATAATAGACAAGGGAACTTCATACAACCTGACCAACTCCCGAATATACAATCTAGCATAATCCTCAGTCGTATAAGATGTGTGCACGGGCAAGAAATGTGCGGACTTAGTCAACCTATCCACAACAACCCAAATGGAATCATGATGACGGTGCAAAAGAGGCAACTCGGTCACGAAGTCCATATTCACCATCTCCCATTTCCAAATGGGTATACTAAACTCTTGCATCATACCACCCGGCCTTTGGTGCTCATCCTTAACCTATTGGAACGTTGCACAATTTGCTACAAACTCGTCTATGTCTTTCTTCATACCGTTCCACTAATAGATCTTCCGCAAGTCATGGTACATCTTGGTAGTGCCGGGATGAATGGAATAACGTGCACTATACACTTTACCCATAATTCTCTGCCATAAGTCATCAACACACAGGACACACAACCTACCATGCAATCTCAACATACCATCTCCCCCTTGGGAGAAAACCTCTACCCTTTGGTCCTTAACTGACTCCTTCAATTTTACCAAACTAGGATCCCTATCTTGCTTCTCCTTCACTTCCAAAACTAAAGAGGATTCAAAACTCTGCACCAACGTACTCCCTTCCACTGAATCAAGAAATCTAACACCCAACCTGGCCAGACAATGCACATCATGAGCTAACTCTCTTTTATCTTCCTCTATAAGCGCAACATTGCCCATGGACAATCTGCTAAGGACAATCTGCTAAGGGCATCCACCACTACATTTGCCTTGCTCAAGTGATACAAAACATAATGGAACCCCTTATGATCAGTTAAAACTTATCAACGTGGACACCATAAAGATAGTGTCTCCAGATTTTCAAAGCAAAGACCACAAAAACTAACTCAAGATCATGGGTCGGGTAGTTCTTTTCATACAGCTTCAACTGTCTAGAGGTATAGGCTATAGCCTTACCTCTTTGCATCAACACACAACCCAAACCAACTCTAGAGGCATCACAATACACAACAAAACCATCGATACCATCAGGCAAAGTCAACACAAGGGCTGAAGTGAGTCGAGTCTTCAACTCCTGAAAACTCTTCTCACAGGAATTAGACCACTAGAATTTTTGGTCAATTGGATCATACGAGACGCAATGGAAGAGAAACCCTTAACAAAACGATGGTAATAGCCAGCTAGACCCAAGAAACTCCTAATATCAGACGAAGAAATAGGTCTAGGCCAATTTCTAACAGCTTCTATCTTTTGGGGATCAACTCTAATACCCTCGGCTGAAACAACATGACCCAAAAAGGATATAGACCTTAGCCAAGATTCACACTTATTGAATTTGGCGAACAACTGGTGATCTCTAAGAGTTTGCAAAATAATTCTAAGATGAGTTGCATGGTCATTCTCATCACAAGAATACACAAGGATGTCATCTATGAAGACAATGACAAACGTATCAAGGTACTGCTTGAACACTCGATTCATGAGGTCCATGAAGGCTGCTGGGGCATTGGTTAGCCCGAAATATATGACTAGAAACTCAAAGTGACCATAGCGGGTTCGAAAGGTTGTCTTTGGAATATCACATTCCCTCACTTTAAGTTAGTGATAGCCAGATCTAAGGCCTATCTTGGAAAAATAACTTGCACCTTGCAACTGATCAAATAGGTCATCAATTCTTGGAAGAGGATACTTATTTTTGACTGTGACCTTGTTCAGTTGACGGTAGTCAATGCACATACACAATGATCTGTCTTTCTTTCGCACGAATAAAACGGGCGCGCCCCAAGGAGAAATACTGGGTCTAATGAAACCTTTGTCTAAGAGATCTTTAAGTTGCTCCTTCAACTCCTTAAGCTCTGCAGGTGCCAGGCGGTATGATGGAATGAAAATAGGCCGAGTGTCGGGAAGAAGGTCAATTCCAAACTTTATCTCTCTATCGGGAGGTACCCTTGGGAGATCTTCTAAAAAAACATCGGGGAACTCATTAACAATATCTACCGACTGGATGGTTGGAGTCTTAGACTTAATGTCCTCGACTCTAACTAGGTGATAGATGCAACCTTTGGATATTAGCTTTCTCGCTTTGATATAGGAGATAAAACGGCCCTTGGGAGACACTAAACTCCCAGACCACTCAAACACTGGCTCACCAGGGAACTGAAACTTGACCACACGGGTACGACAATCTATAGATGCATAACAAGAATAAAGCCAATCCATACCCAGAATAAGGTCAAAATCTACCATGTCTAACTCTATCAAATCCGCAAGTATGACTCTATGAAGCACAGTAACAGGACAATTTCTATACACTTGTTTAGCAACAACAGACTCCCCTATTGGTGTAGAAACTAGAAAAGGCTCAGAAATCTTTTCGGGACTCATTTTGAATCTCACAGCCACAAGTGGGGTCTGGCACTGACCGCTAGCAGTGCTAGAAGAAGCGCCCTGAGCAGGGGCGGGATGGAGTACCAGAGCTGGTGTGCTAGCAGCCTGTGCTTGAGGTCGGGCATCTCTGTTCCCCTGTCTAGCATGGGGGCAATCTCTAAGTCTGTGGCCCTACTTTCCACAACCAAAACAACCCCTAAAATCTCTGAAACACTCCCCAGGGTGATTTCTACCACATTTGGCATAAGAAGGATAATGGGGTCCGTTACCAACACTATTCTGCGACCTAGACAAGAAAGGCCTACTCCGGTGCTCCGGCCTACCTCTAGGCGCGGAAGCACTAGCTGATGAAGGCACGGGAATAAATGGACGTCTCTGAAACTGAGGATGGCTCCCTCCATGGAACCTAGGCCAACTATACTCATGCTGCTCAAATCTAACCCTCTTGCTACCCCTCATTCTTTCTCTCTCTCTAAGCTTATCCGCCTCTATCTGCTGGGCATACGTCATCAACCTAGACAGATCCATATCCTTATAGAACATCGCAACCCTACACTCCTTCAGTACCATCCCAGAAATACCAATCATAAACTTACTCATACTAGCCCGAGTGTCATAAACCAAATTATGAGCGTACTTGGCCAATTGATTCAACTTCAAGCAATAATTCTAAACAGTCATGGAGCCCTGCCTCAAGTTCATGAACTCCTTAATATTTGCCGCCCTTATCTCAATTGGAAAGAACTGGTCCAAGAAGGCATCTTGGAACACTTTCCAAGTCATAGGAGCAGCATTGTCACCTCTATCCTTGGTCCACGATACAACCCAATCATAAGCAATGTCCTTCATTCTATAGGATGCCAACTCAACACTTTCTTTTTCCAAAACATGCATCACATCAGTGATCTTCCTCACCTCCTCCAAGTACAACTGTGGGGCTCGTTCTCCTTGGACCCATAGAACTTAGGAGGATTCATCCGTATAAAATCATAAATCCAAGCCGCGGATACATCACCACCCTTCTGATTAGCAATTGGGGCCTGGTTATTGGCTCAAATATTTACGGTTATCACTTGGGCTAATACCTGAAGGCTGCCCTAAACTCAGTATGGGACACCATCTCATTCAAAGGATCAACATGGGGCGGTTGATCATCATTGTTCCCGCAGACATTCACTCTTTGAAGAGGCATTTTCTTAAAATAGAAGAGCACAGATCATTAGACAAGAGGGACAACTGTAGGCAGGATAGAATCTGAAAAAAGAAACAACTTTTTCCTAAAATATCTCGTAGCCTCTTGCTCATAGATGTGGCACGCTACACACCGATGATCAAGACTCTACTCAACGCGGCTTGTCAGACTCCCTAGGACTCCTTAGAAATCTTAGGCTCTGATACCAAGTTTGTAACGACCCAAAATCGCCTCCCGGGATGTCACACGGTGCTTAAGGATACAAGTATCCCCAAGCTAACCCTTAGCGCTGGTTTCTACCAACAACACTCAATTCAAGATGAAATAGACTTAAACACTCACATAATAATATCACGTGAAAAGAAATATGGAAAAGATACTCGGTCCATATTTCCACAATATAGAGAAATCTAAACAAGACCAAAGTACCGAACTCTCGATACATCACAAGTTTGATACTAGTCTGACAAGCCTCTACAGATCAAAATCTAGAGAGCCATTGGGACAGGTCCCCAACTGACTCGAAATGAACTGAAGATAAAACATAGTCTCTCAAGTACAGTAAACATCTGAAGATTGTCCCTCAAACCATGAGGACTCACCATTGTAGAAAACGTAGGAAAGGTACTCGAAGAATCACGGGCGAGGCTGGGACTAAGAGCCTGAACCTACATTATGACACAATATAGCACATAGACACATATGTTGATCAGTACTTAGAATGTACTGAGTATGATGGGGTGAATGCACATGTATAAAATAGTATCGATCTTCTTCAATCAAATCATGTATATAGTATGAGATGACTCACATGGCTTGAACAAGTATAAAATATAAATCTCATAAATCATGTAGAATGGGGCATGCAATACAATTCTCGTAAGTCATCATTCTTTAACCTTGAAAACCATAAATCTTCTCTTAATCTCAATACCCAAAGGCTAAGGGACTTTAAACAATAATTTTGACTCATGCATATGTCTCATGGAGAGTAAAACTTCTTCAATGTTCAATATTTCATAACTATTTAGAACTCATATACTTGGAATTCGGAATCAAATGACTTGGAAAACATACTTGAAGGTATTTCATTGACTTTAGGAAAAATATCTCATTTCAAGCTTTAGGAAAAAATCATTCTATCTCGAATGGAAAAGTATTCTAGTTCAAGGAAAGAACTTATCTCAAAGCTTTATGAAAAGTACTATATCAAGGGAAGGTACTTTCATTTAGGAAATAACTCACATCAAGAAAATACTTTAGTTAGGGAACATCTTTGCAATTCAACTATTTGGGAAAGTAGACTATAGAGAAAGGAAAATAAGTATTTGATCTGAAAGTTTAAAGGTCAAGAGAGGTTCTCGTAACCGACATAAACCATACGAGCTATATGGAGTCCAATGTTTTGTCCTCCTAAGGAAGAGACCCCACATTAGGGAGGAGCGTCAAACTCTTGCCAGGGAGTATAACCTAGGTCTAGTGATCACTAAATAAAACTTAGACTCGGGCCCAATCATAATCATCATAAACTCGGCCTCAGGCCCAACCTACGGTGGCACGTAGTTTTGGGGTAAGAAACCATAGTAACTTACCTGCTCAGTGATAATTACTACTCCCTTTAGATTATCTACGCTCACCTCATAAAAATCCACTTTTAGAATAATCTCATGGTTCACCACGAACCAAATAATCAAATCGACAATCTCATATGATGAAGTGGATTTCAAAGCTTTCGGACCATTAGGTCAATTCATTACTCAATCATCTCAAAATACTAAAATCATGGGTGATTATAACACAAGAGTTCATAATTTCACAAGTCTCAAATAGGGCTTACTAACCCATAGTTCAATCTCAAGTTAAAGCTCATAAAAAACATAATATATATAGCATATAGATTCATAAATCATATGGAAATCTGGGAATTTCAGAAATTTATCTCAAAATCTCAATATAGTCATATACTTCAATATTTAAAACATCACAAAGATTAGTTTCTCAATGACTAAAATCATGGAGTTTATATCCAGCTGTAATTTCTCAAGAAAACATGCAAAGATCATTCCATTTGACTCTCAATTCTTAGGAAATATCAAGATAATGCATTAAATAATAATGGGTGAAAACCCCAATTCAAATTCATGTAAATATCTCATAGATTTCAGGAAAATCATGATGTAAATAAGACTTTTTGGGCACAAGGGTGAAAGGGTTACCCTTGTTCAAAACCCCACATACCTTGAATTAGAAGCTTTGGATAAACTCTCACTTTTGGAACTCTATTCGTACTCTTGAATGAGGGTTCTTGAGGCCCTTGACTTGGGAACCTTGAATCTTGACTCAATTTAGAAAATCCATGGTGGATTCTTGAGATTCTTGGAAGAAGTTTTGGATACTTAAGGTTTTTTATGAGAGAAAACTTGAGAAAAAACTCATAGGATGCTTGCAAATGACTTTGATTTGGTGTTTGCATGGTTTTATAGGCTTGGAAAAAGTCCAAAGTGCCATTTTTAACATCTGTACGAAGCTGGAAAAAAATTAAATTGGCAACCCGATTTCATAGGCCACCGCGACGGGCCACTTATCGCGGTGGCTCACTGGAATTGACAATTGGGAAATTTGGAGTCCCCAGGACGCGGAGCCATCGCGTTGTCCCACTGGTTGGAACCTGTACCTTCAGCGCGATGCGCCACTATCGCAAAGTTCCACTGGAATTTGACAATTGCCAAATAAACCCTCTCCACGACGCGCCAAGACCCTAAATGATGTTGTTTATGACTAAGGCTTAAATTAGCCATAACTTCTTACTCGGGTATCAGATTTGGGCAAATCTTATATCGATGGAAATCTTATCAGATTTCTCACATGAATAAAATTTTGAAATTAGGGAAATTCTATTGGTTAACATGATACTCACTTAGGAATCCACTTCTCAATCTTTTAGGGCCGAAATCACGTCTCACTTGACACGCCCTACGGCTAAAACTACGAGGGAACTTTGCGGGGCACTACATAATGTAATTAAAATGAACCAGGAAAATCATAACCTCTTTCTCGATCCTCGGCGGTAATAAATCCTGAATTGTCTTGATCTTGGATGAGTCTAGCTCAATGCCCCTTCTGCTGACTATGAACCCTAGTAATTTCTCGGCTAGCACACCGAAAGCACACTGAGCAGGATTCAACTTCAAATTGTACTTTCTTAATCAGTTGAAGAATATTTCTAGATAGGTCTATTAATTCAAACTCTCGCAGGATTTGATAATTACATCATCCACGTACACTTCAATCTTTTATGAATCATATCATGAAAAATCATCGTCATAGCTCTCATGTATGTTTCACCCGTATTCTTAAGACCAAACGGCATTACCCTATAATGATAAACACCCCAGGGCGTAATGACAGTTGTCTTTTTTGCATCTTCCTCATCCATCAATATCTGATGATACTCGGTAAAAAAATCTATGAAAGACTGCATTTCATGCTTCGCACAATTATCGATGAGGATATGGATTTTGGGCAGCGAAAATTATCTTTAGGATTGGCTCTATTCAAATCTCTATAGTCAACACAAATTTGAATCTTGTCGTCCTTCTTCGGTACTAGGAAAATGTTGGCTAGCCATGTTGGATATTTTGTTTCCTCCATAACCTTAGACTAAATTTTCTTCATCACTTCTTTATTGATCTTCAAACATAAGTCTGGCTTGAATTTCCGTATTTTTTGCCTTGCTAGATCAAACTTGGGATTGATAGGTAATTTATGTGAAACAATGTTAGTGCTCAATCCATGCATATCATCGTAGGACCAGACAAATACATCAATATTCCCCCACAATAAGTGAATGAGTTCTCTTTTTTGTGTTTCTACTAAGTGAACACTGACACTTGTCTCTTTGATTTCATCATGCTCGCCCAGGTTGACTATTTTGGTTTCCTCCAGGTTGGGCTTCTCTCGATTCTCAAATTCTTCTATATCTTCCACTAGCTGCTCCTCGTCACCTTCTTTTCAATCATCACCACTTCCCTTATTTTGTTTGTCTAAGATTTGACATGACATGACATTTACAGGATTTAAGTTACTGTTACTGTAATACACAAATAAACCAAGTTAGATGATAACAAGAAAATAAAATATACTAATATAATGGTGTTTCAAAATAAGTTTTAAAATAAAGGGAGGCCTTTTCATTGAAATTTGGGAGATAATTACAAACTATGGCTCATGACCCGCGCAAATACGGGCCCATGTCTTTTTGAAAGCAGTAAAACATGGAAAGAAAATTTGAGGCTTAAAAGGGTAGATCACGGGGCCTCCTCAGAACCATCACTGATTTTTTAAAAAAATACTAGTAATTGCCCTTTTATCTACCATGATGGGTGACGAGTTATGAGTGGAGTGGAAGTCCAGTTTTGCAAAGCCTTCCCTGGTACAACCCTCTTCACCCCACTGGACTTCGGGAAATCTTATTATACAATATTGCAACCCTCGAACAGATTTCCTATCCCATCCCTAAGACCATCATCATTTGATATCTCACACACGGGAAATGACTGGTACAGGAGCGGAAAGGGCCTAGGCGGACTCATCTTTGACTTATGCTCAATCTCATCCTCCTCTGTTGGCTTGTATTCTAATCCATACTTGAATGCTTTCTCTGGGACCATAATAGGCTTAATAATTCCCTCCAGATTCTTACCCAGGACCCGACCAAGCTCGAACCTACTTCATAACATCACAGTCGCAATTATTTTAACAGAAGGCATTGGAGCTTTGGGCGTCAGATCTTTCTCCGCAACACTTACAATTTCCACAGCATAAAAACTACTACCTTTTGAGATATCTTCAATAACCGGAACACAACTATTTGGATGATTTGCATGGATCTTTTCCCCTTGAATGACTATTTTATGATCCTCCCAAATAAACTTCAATAACTGATGAAGGGTTGATGAAACTGCCTTTGCACCATGGATCCATAGTCTTCCCAAGAACAGGTTGTAACTAGGATGGATATCCATAACATAAAATTTAGCCTTGAATTCAGCAGGTCCCATCCGAATGTACAAATCAATTTCACCTATGGTATCTCTCTGCCCTCCATTAAACGCCCGCACATTTATATGGCTTTGGCAATTTTTCCCCAAATCATAGCCTATTTAAACTAATGGGGAAAGAGGGCAAATGTTCAAACCAGATCCATCATCTATCAATACCTGGTTAATCATATAGTCCTGATAAATGACAGTGACGTGTGAGGCTTTATTATGCATCACTTCCTCAAACGGAAATTCTCCTTCACTGAAGGATAAGTGATGACTTCCCATAATATTTCCTATCATCGCAGCCAGATTCTCGACACTCGTTCCTGTGGGAACATATGTTTCATCCAAGACCTTCAATAAAGCTTGTCAGTGGTATTGGGAACACATTAACAGTGCTAAAATAGAAATCTGGGCCGGAGTCTTCTCCAAATGCTTGACAATTGAGCAGTCTTTCAGTTGCATACGCCTCCAAAATTCCTCAGCCTCCCTTTCAGTGATTGGCCTTTTTTGCAAATCCTTTCTATTGGTTAAATATTCAGGGATGTAGCATCGCACAGATCACGTCATCCCTTGGGCAGCAATGGTATCTACAATAAATTCCTTCCTAGGTGGAGGGGTGTACATCTGAGTCGGGGACGTTATTACTATAAATGGGGGCTTCTCATTGACATTTAAAGCAGCTACGGCTCACTCTATCTTCTCCACCCCTTCTATTCTTTTGAATTTTTCTGAATTCACCTTAGTGATGGTCTTGCTAGATGCCCATTTGCCCTTTATTTCAATCATGTTAACTGCAGTTCCCCCATGATTAGTCAATGGATTATTGTTGACATTTGGTGTGGTGACTGAATCATGATTACCTTCTGATCAATTAAATCTTGGATCTTGTGTTTTAAGTTAATATAATCCTCGGTATTGTGCCCCGTCACTCCCAAATGATAGACATAATTTTGATCAGCATGATAAAATCGAGAATTCAGATTGATAAGTTTCGGTGGAATAGGATGTAAATGACCGTCATTTTTCAATCTCCCAAAGAGTTGGGTGCGACTTTTGGCCAGTGGTGTGAAGTTATGAGGAGGTCTTTTTTCGAGGTTTGGGCGTGGAGGGTTATTATGGTTCTGATTAGCAGGAGGATGCATTTGATGATAATTTAGAGGCGCTTGGACATTTGTTCGGTTATTTGGAAGAGTAGCTTGAACATGAGGCTTATAATTCAGCTGTGGAACTTGGTATTGGGGTAAAATATTTCATTGGGATTGGATGTTTGGAAGTAGAGCTTGGTATTGGGATTGGATAGTTGGGAGTGGAGCGTGTTATTGGGATTGGACATTTTGAAGTGGAGCTTGGTATTGGTATTGGACATTTTGAAGTGGAGCTTGAGACAGGGGTTGGGTGTAGAATACATGCTGAAAATTTGGAGACGGCGGAGAAGAGAGAACGTTCCTAGGCTTGAATTTCTTCTTCAATTTAGCAACAGAATTAGCAGAGACCGCAGATACATCTTCTTTTTTTCTTCTTGGGGAATATAGAAGTCCTAGATGATGTTGGGGTTTTGACAATCTTTCCTGTTCGAATGCCTTCTTCTAGCGATTCCTCAATTTTTGCCAAATCTGTGAAAGTTGCTCTGACTGCGGATACCACCTTAGTATAAAATTCTCCCTCCTGAGTGCGAGAGAACACATACACCATCTCTTTCTCAGACATAAGAGGTTGTACTTTGGCAGCATCATTTCTCTACTGGAAGGCATAGTCTCGAAAGTACTCATTATTCTTCTGCTTGATCCGATCTAATGAGTATCGTTCAGGAACTATTTCAATATTAAACACAAACCTATCGAGGAAACCTTTAGCCAGTGCCCTCCATCTAGTCTATCTTCTCAGGTATTGAGACGTGAACCAATCTAAGGCTTTGCTGCTTAAGCTTCAGCTGAACAAACGCATCAATAATGCCTCATTTTTTCCTACCCCCACCATTTGATCACAATACCTTTTCAGATGGGCCATCATATTTTCAGTACCGTCGAACACCTTAAATTTAGGGACCTTGTATCCTTTTGGTAGATCTACTCTAGGGTGAACATATAGATCATCTTAACCTAGGCCATCATTGTCCCCTGCCCCATGCGATTCCTTAATCCTCATAATCTTTTCATTTATAGACAATAACTTCATTACATGCTCGACACTCCATTCTTTTTCCTTCTCCTCGTAATGGTCTATCTTGAGATTAGAAAGGGAATTGTAGATGTCAGGGGATATGATAACATGAGCAGGATTTAGAAGGGTAGCTTGATTTTGAGGATGTAAGAAAGTTGGTTGGTAGGTGGGGAGGAAGTTTTGTGGAATTTAAGAGTAGTTTGGTGGGATTTGAGAAGGATTTTGCAGATTTAAAAATGAATTTTGTGGATTCGGAGATAGATTTGGTGGATTTGGGGATGGATTTTGTAGACTTGGGAGTGAATTTTGTGGATTTGGAAGCCAGTTTTGTGGGTTTGAAAGCGGGTTCTGGGGATTTGGGAGTGAATTTTATGGATTTGGAGATAGATTTTGTAGGGTTAGGGATGGATTTTATGGATGGTAAGCATCTTGATTATTTTCTCGATTGGTGTTTTGGACTAGTTGAGGAGCTGAGATGGACGATATATTATTTGGATGGACCCTGAGAATAGGCGTACTGAGAAGAGGAATCTGGAGTGGAGTCCCGTGTCCTCCTGGAGTGGGAGCATTGATAGTGATGGCCAGGTTAGCCAAATCTCGAGTATGATTCATCTCCTCCTAAAGCATTTCCAATTTTCTTGCGAGTTCAGCAATCATTTCACTTTGTTCCACTATTACATTATCCCTGATGGTCAAGGCATTTTCTTCGTCATTTTTGAATGATGGTCAGAGGATGGGATTTTATACGCTTTTGACCGAGTGAAGTAAGGATGTTCTACCATCTTATTTCAACACGAAGTAGTTTTCTATTATCTGTAAAGTAAAATAACTCAAAGACAGATGTGTCAGTTTTCATGTGTGATAAGTAATGCAAGATACTTGACAAGAAGTAACCACATAGAGTTGTTAGTGCTATAGACAAACTGATCCACGGGAGCATAGTGGATAAATTTGTCTTTGACTTAAACAAACACACATAAACACATAAAGCAGTTATATCACATAAACATTATAATAGCGTGTATCCTAACTGGGGTGACCCTTTTTGAGCTAAGGGTTTGGGCATAACGAATTTTGAAGAAAAATATATGCCTTTTTAAATCCAATCCATTATCCCCCAACTTTCATAGATATGTAAAAGGGCATAAATTCCCATAAAAGATAACCAAAGAGGGATACAATCTTTAGGGGAAAGAGAGATAACATGAAAGAATATAAGGTCTCGCGCAGGGGAATAGAAAAACTAGCTACTGGATGCTCCTTCATTTGCTCTTGCTTTCTTAGCCTTATTCACCTCCTGCACTATTTGATATCTGTTGATGATCAGATGACTCCCGCATAATTGCGCCTTGTTGTCGTAAGTCATTTTTTCCATGTTATCAATCTGAGAAGTCATGCAGTCATCCAAATCGATTAGACACTGTCTAGCATCATCAACCTCTTGCCTGACTCGCTTCAACTCTTACTTCAACATGCATATAGTCAAAGCATCATCCATATGCCTCTGTTGGTGCATGGTTTCGCTCTTTTGAAATTCATCTTGAAGCCTGCGGAGTCGGATCTGATGCTCTGATTCTATATCAACAACCAGAGTGGGTACATTCGGTCCTAGAATCAATGCTCCAGCGAGACTCTTCTTCAACCACTCCTTGCAAGTGTCACTGACTTCGGATTCATACTTGATACGGAAAGAGAATTCCTCCCACCCTCTTCTTCTCCATCTATTCACCATGTAGTTTTTGAGCGGGGACTCCCCTTCGTCATACTCAGTGTAGAATCTAAGCATAGACGTGGTTTAGGGTGCCTCCTACTTGATCTCGAATTGCCTAAGAACTCTACCAGGATTATAGGGACGGGTCCTCCTGAGACCTGGAAGCACTAGAAAAGGCTAATCACCCCCTCGAATGGTGTATCTCCCTGAACGAAGATATTTGATGGACCATTGGACATCGTTATCCCTTAATTCCCTAAAAGTCTTAAACCAAAATTCCGAAGATGCTTTCCTTTTGAACTTGTGCAGGAACAGCCACATGTCATGCGATGATAGAAGATCCCCCTCGTTTGATGGTCAGGTTGTACCGTTCTAGGATTTTTCACTAAATGCATCATCATCCACCATTGCAAGATAAGGTTGCAACCTTGAAAGAAATGATTCTAGGCTTGACACCTTCCCAAAGTTTGATATATGTCGGCTACAATCATGGGAGCTAAGTTATGAAATACCTTTTCAGAACCGTACTACACTCCATAGAAATGTACGTGTGTCACCGTGACAATTCTTGAATAAATTGTTCCATTTTTCCCTTGTGGAAGCACCATAGTTCCTAGTAGGCCTACCGCAAATGCAATGCTCTTGTCTCCTTCCATTTTGCTTCTGATTCAAATTTATGTCCGAGCTTCTGAAAAGCAGTAAACCTTCCGAACCGACGATACAACTCACGAAAAGGGATGTTTTCCCCATCACGTTCCTCTAGCCAGGTGTCATCATTAATTAAAAATACCTTCTTGATCTCTTGACGGTACCATACAACCGAGACTAGAATGTTCTTATCAGGTGTCTCTTTTCTCTTAAAACACATTTTAGTGCTCTCATAACAAATAAACACCTTTTTAATAGTGGGGGCTAATTCAACATCCTCAAAGCAAAGCACTATATTCTGATCATCCCAAAAAGTCGTCAGCACATGGATCATTTTGGGACAAACGTCCATCTCAATCAACAAAGGAAAATGCCTGATATGTGTTCTAACGATCTTTCTCTCTTCTCTGCTCATGTAATCCCACCATAGTTTCAGAAAGTGGTCGGGTCCGGTAACCATCTTAAACTTTTCACGGGGAAGCGGTTGAGCCATATCCTACACGAAAGCAGACAAAGATGAGTCTCCTCCTATCCCAAAGGAATAGATTAGATTAAACAAACATATATTTTCTTCAACACATAAATATGATTCGTCTTTAATTAACTCGGGGTCAATAGACGCAGGAAAGGTTTTCTAATGGGCCTAATACCCTTTTGGGTATTGGGTCGTCCTAGGCTCATGCCTAAAATAGGGTTTTGATTTTGCTCTATCCTAGGTGTCTAGAGTGGGTTTGAACCAGGTTCCCAAGCGGACGACTTGAGTTTAGAAATACGAACAGCCATCAGATGACTCACGTGCTAATAAATCATCGTATTTCCAACGCTTTATTTGGAATTGAACAACAGAGGCTGGAACATCCACGAAACTCCAAAACAATTTAATAAATCAATGTAGGATTATGCTATGATATGCAATAATTAAATACCGCAAAATCAAAACATATACACACGTAAGCAATTTAGACAGTTAGTTAAAAGATGAAATCAAATATTTGGTTAGAACCTAGTTAAATATCCCCAGCAGAGTCACCATTTCTATTTTGCGGAAATTTTGACTATATTTGAGAGTCACCACTTAATTTTGAAAAGGAATTAAGAAACCTTTATAAGATACTTTAAATGATCCAAAATAGAAAAATCATTTAAAATTTAAAGATTCTAAGTAAGCGGTTCCTATTAACGTTTTAGGAAGGTTTAAGGCACCTTAAATGTCCGCTAACTTGCGGTTATCCGGACTGTTTGAAAACATCTTTTGACTAACTTCAAAAACATTGATTTGTTGAAAAATAATTAATTTTAGGAAACGATTTGTGTAAAACAAATTTGGACGACTTAGTAGGGATTTTAACTAAGTCTAAACAAATGAAAGGCAAATAAGCACATAAAAGGGAAAGGGGAGACTTAGGCCATTGGGCCCAAATCAATAGACCCTATCCTAATCTAATTGGGCTTTTGGCCCACTTGCACCTATCCTAATCTAAATGTTGGGCCTTGGCCCTTAACCTGTCCTAAACTATTTTTTCTGGCCCGTTGGCCCAAAATTTGTTCCACCTGTATTAAATTTACAACTTTAGCTTCGAGGTCCAAATGAATGAATAAAGAAATAACTAAATAAATAAAGATATAAATAAATAAGACAAAGGCAACAATGAAAAACAATGAAACTTTAAAGCCTCCTTTTTCGCTTCGAAGATGGGACTTTAACCCATTTCTTCTTCTTTTGACTCCTTGCATTCATGCACTATAAGATTGTCTCTTTAGGTCCTTCGAGATCGACTCAGGAAGGATGGTCCTCAATGGCTCACGTCAATAATGCAACTATGGGAAAGAGTCCGTTTGGACTCGAAGGAAGGTTCATGCGAAGAAAAAATATATGAATTAATATATGTTTTCAAGGATTTTACACTTGTAGATAAATTATGCGATGAAAAGGCAATATTTTTAAACAAAAGAAAATAGCAATTCACTTACTACATATAGACACATAAAACTATAAAATTTACAAGAACTCTAGGATTATGAAAAATACATGGCTTGCAAGTGAGTCAATTATAGTTAATAAATGTATCAATCATATCATTCAAACAAATAAATCCACTATATAAACTCATGCTCTATCAGCAAATAAGCACCTTTGGCTTTTTGAAAGCACGAAAGCAATTTCAAAGCAAAGACAGAAAAGTGATTACTAAAGCTATTATTACCTCTCTTAATAAAATTGAAAATATTTTGAAACACATAAAGAACGAAGACAAAAATAAACTCAAGCTTAAACATGACAATACAATGTAAACTCAATGAATGAAATAATAAAATCAAAATCAACTCCGATTTGTAGCCTTTATGATAAACACAAAATGAGTTTTTAGCAAGAGAAGAAAAGTCAAGGATCTGGAGGTTAATTTAAGCCTTTAAAGATCATATACAGAACCCGAAAAATAAAAATTAAAACAAGTAAGAGATAGAAAAGATACTTGACATTTTTAAAGGCAAAAATAACTTTTTCTAAGAGAAAGAAATCAAATAAGGAAGAAACAAGAAATTTATCCTAAGCAGTTTTCCTTAATAAGAAAACATACGTTATTTTGATCATTTATTCATTCTATCCTTTTCTCGACAAATTCAAAGAAACATTGAGTTAAAATTTATTCTAAAAGGGTCAACAAATTATTTGAAATTAATATAACATATCCCATATTCCTTCTAAACTTTATGAGACAAAGAGAAACTAGAAGAAGTTCCATATGAAAGAGAGACAAGCACAAGACATCTCAGGATTTGAAAAGAAACAAATTAAAATCACAACTACTAATTCTCATACTAAAAAGATTGCAGGTTAGGTTAGGATATAAGCCATTGAACCAAAATCATGAATAGAACTTTTTTAGGCAAAATTATACTAATGATACTAATCTGGGGAAACTTAAAACCAGAGTAGTTTTTAAGGAATGAGCTAACACTAAGCAAAGGTCATTTCATTGGAAGAGACAATCGACTAGAATTCAACAAATAACATTCAAACTTTGAGCAAATAGGCTAAGGATTACCAAACATAAATCAAAATAAAATAATAGGTTTAAATTACAATAATAATATGAAATAGTGGACTTTAACGAAACCAAAATCTAAAACTGAACGTTCAAACGAACCACTACGGCGAGAGATATTGATTCAACAAGGGACATAACCATAACTACAACAACAATAACAACAAACCCAGTGTATTTTCACAAAGTGGGGTCTGGGAAGGGTAAGATGTACGCAGTCCATACCGCTACCTCCGAAGAAGTAGAGAGGCTTTTTTCGATAGACCCCCGGCTCAAGATAAAGAATAGTAAACAAGGGGATGGATGACATAACAAAAATAAGAAATAATAAAATAGAAATCAGAGAAATACGAAATACGAGAAATAAGGACAACACGAAAAGAGAAAATTGGAACTAAGAAATAAGAAATAGGACACCCTCCTAGTAGTAACATACACTCACGTATCCAAGAAACCTATGTACACAGTCCTAGGATTACTAACCCGGCTACACAAGATCTCTCTTATCTGCTTGCTACAACCCACACACTCACACTAGCCCTCTACCCATTATCCGTGACCTCCACACCTTCCTATCTAGGGTCATGTTCTCAGTAAGCTAAACCATCAACGCATGCAAATCCTACAACCATGAAGGCTTCTACAAAAAACAATCACACCATAACTATGATTATAGAACTACTAATACGAAGAAAAGAGGATGAAGAAGAAAAAATTACGAACTAAAAGAAAAGGTGTGTTTGCCTCTTCCAGGGCATCAAAATAGGATTACGAGCCGATACGGGGATCTCGACCACCACCGGAGGACCTTGCCGGAAGCTCTGACCAATCCTCGACCCTTCTCCAAAAAGAAAATTATTCTCAAAATAGAGGATTAACTGATTTTTACTCAAAAATACTTTTCACCTCTCCGGACTTCCCTCTTTTTTTTCTCTTATTTTGCTTTCAAAAGAAAATTTTTCCTCTTTTTTCGGACTTAGCTTTCTCAGAAATTTTTTCGATTCCCCTTTTTTGCTCTCAAGAGAGCTATTTATAGAGGATGAAAAAATGGCTCAATTGGAGCTCAATTGATGTGTAAAAGTTAAAAATAGGGGGTAAATTCGGGATTTTCCATTGAGATAATTTAAAATTTGAAATTGGAATCTTCCTACAGCTTGGGTTTCATCAATAATTGTACTAATTTTTTTGGATTTCTTGAGAGAAATTGCAAAGGGTGGACCAATACCATTTGGGCAAAACGAATTCCCTTCAAGAACCAATGAAAATCATCCAAATATGTATGAAATTGTACAATCTCATCCGAGAATCACGAAATCAAACCGTTGGGGAGACAACTCATCAAATCCTAGAAACTTCTTGCCTTTTCTCGTATGAATTTGAGTGGGATGGTCATGTGACGAGTGAAAAACGATCGGATTGACTGGTGGAATTGGGGTTGGGTCGATTTCAGGTTGGCATTGATGGTGCTATCATTGGTTGCTGGATTGACGTTGTTGGTTGTTTGTACGTGTTATTTTGCGTGGTTGTACGCGTATTTTGTACGCTGGTTTAGGCTAGTTGTTGTTGTTGTCAGCTGATGTTGGTTTTGTTTACGGAAGAGGATCAATTGGGCTGGGTTGGTGTAAAGATTGGATTGGGGTAGACTGGTGATGGAGAAATTGGGCCTGTGGTGATTGGGCCTGTGGTGATGTTGTATGTTGAATGAGAAAGGATAAAAGAGAAATGGGCCAGTTGTTTGGGCTGTCTTGGGTCAATGTTGAAGTGGTGTTAAATTGAATTTTAATTGGGGTTATTAATTAGATTTAATTGGGGTTAAAATAACCCAAATAAGATTTAATTGGGTTAAAATAACCCTAATTAAATTAAGAATTTGGTAATTTTTGGAATTGTTTTAGAAAAAATAATCTCAATAAAAAATAATTTCAATTAAGATTTAGCCTATTATATTTAAATTTTGACCAAATTAAAAGTCGATTGGCCGATTGCATTGCAATTGTGGTCAATTTAGTTTCAATTATGATCAAATTTAATAGATTGGTTAAATTAAATTAAAAGTCGATACAAATTATTTTTTTCTTTAATTCCGAGCTTCTTGATTTAATAAAAATCAAACACATATTTATCCAAATAAATTATCTTTGAGAATAAAATATATTTAAATCACGATTTTAATTATTATATTTATTTTTTAAAATAATCCATAATTAAAATTCGATATTCCATAGAATAAATATTTAAGTAGTCAAATTATATAATATCGTATAATTGAACACGATAATATATAATCGCTACTTAAAATGATAAAATTACGTACAAATATATTTTGGAAAACTTTTATTCGGATGAAATAAATATTTTAATTTTATTAAAAAATTAAAGAAACTCAGGATTAAATTTAGTTGTGGGGGGCCAAAATTAGGTGTCAACAGTTGATGCTCCAGTTCAAAATGATATGGTTGTCTAACAACTAGTTGTTATTAATGCTCCAAAGAGTCTCTCAGATGATCTACTTGATAGAAAATACCTTCATCTCATTATTCTCCCAATAAATATATATTCTTGACTGAGGGAAGAGAATCTGAGAGTCTTAATGAGGCCATACAAAGTGAAGAAAAAAAAAGTGCTTTGATGTTATGAAAGATGAGATTAAATCTTTGCATGATAAATACCATTAATTTGATTAAGTTACCTAAAGACAGAAAAACATTGAAAAACAAGTGATTTTTTTGGGTGAAACATGAAGATGATAATACATTTCTACGATAGAAGACTAGATTATTTGTGAAGGAATTTAATCAGAAAAAGGGTAATGATTTTGGTAAGATATTCTCTCCATTTATGAAGATGTCATTCATTCATGTGATTTTAGGATTAGTTGCAAGTCTGAATTTAAAAGTCGATCAAACGAATGTTTAAATTATTTTTCTCCATGGTGACTTAAATGAAGAAATTTATATGGAGCAGGCGAAAAAATTTTAAATTCAAGAGAAAAGAGAATTATGTTTGCAAATTGAAAAAGAACTTGGGTGGTTTGAAATTAACTCCTAGACAATGGTACAAAAGGTTTGATTATTTTACGAGTTAGTAGGTCTTTAAAAAGATTTTTTATACTATTTTATTTTTGTGAAAAAATTCTCCAATGGTGATTTTATTATTGTGTGGCTTTATATTGATGACATGCTTGTTGTTGGTCATAATGCTTGAGGATTCAGAAGTTCAAGCAAGAGTTGAGTAAGTCTTTTGCTATAAAAGACTTAGAACCAATAAGACAGATTCTTGACATACACATTGGGGAAAAGGTATTGTTTTCACCCCAAACTATATCCGAAAAGTCGAAGCCACACCTAAACTATACTAGTGACCTATTACACACCTAAACTATAAAAAAGTAAAACTATTTACACCCTGTCAGGCTACCACCACTTGCATGTGGTGTAGTATTTTACACGCGCTGCCACGTCAGTAAGAAGTATCACTTTTTTATAGTTAAGGTGTGTAATAGGTCACTTATATAGTTTAGGTGTGGATTTGACTTTTCGCCTATAGTTTGGGGTGGAAACGATGCCTTTTCCCTTAATGTTTTTAGCCGTTTATTTTTGTTATTTAATAGGCTGGACGCGCCTAAAATAAGTGTAACACACACGCCTTAGAATGGGGGTTGTGGGGAGGTAATAATATCACTTTTTTATAGTTAAGGTGTGTAATAGGTCACTAGTATAGTTTAGGTGTGTCTTAGACTTTTTGGGTATAGTTTAAGGTGAAAACGATGCCTTTTCCCAAAAAATTATCCATGACAGAAATGCTAAGAAGCTGTGATTATAAAAAAAAAAGTACAATCAGAAAGTACTTTGCAGGTTCAATGGAGATAAGGCTAAGGTTGTCAGTACACTTTTAGATATGTACTTCAAATTGAGCACGAATTATTATCCTTCTAGTAATGATGAGAAGGAATATATAAAGAAAGTTTTTTATGCTTTAGTTGTTGTTAGTTTTATTTATGCAATGATTTGTATAAGATCAGGCATTGCTCATGTTTTGGTATTATTAGCCATTTTCTTTCTAATCTGGGAAGAGAACATTGGAATATTGTGAAGTAGATCTTGAGTTATCTTCGTGGTACCTCTAGTCTGAGTTTGTGTTTTAGCTTAGAAAAATCAATTTTTTGTGGTTATACAAATTCATACATAACTGGTGATATTGATACTTGCATTCTACTTCAGAATACTTGATACTTTTACAGAAGGAGCTGTATCTTGGCAATCTAGATCACAAAAATATGTTGCTCTATCTACTACATATGTTGAGCTTATTGCGGTCATTGAAACTTGTAAAGAGTTACTCTGGATGAAGAAATTCTTGAGAAAATTTGATTGTATTTAAAAGAGGTATGTGCTTTATTCCGACAGTCAAAGTGTTATACATGCTGACAAAAACTCTACATGTCCTGGTCAGTCTAAACACATTGACGTTAGATATCATTAAATTTGAGATTTGTTGATTCTAAGTTGCTTGAACTTGAGAAGATTCATATAGATGATAATGATTCCAGCATGATGACTAAAACTTTGCCAAGAGGAAAGTTTGAAGATTGTTGCATGATCGCTGAGATGTCGGTCTCCTTCACATAGTCGTGAGAGAGAATTGTTGAATTATGAATCTTTTTTTCTTCATATGTGGATAGATAAAGTTCAATTTAAACCAATTTATTTTTGTCCATAGGCCCATTACTATGGGGCATATATAAGAATTTTTTAGGTCTTATTTTTCACATCCACAAAGAGAGTTTCAACAATAATATAGAGAGAAAAATGTGCAGATTTTTGTTCAAAATTTCAGCTCTAGCAGCCAACTTCAAATTATAATTTTCGCTTCATTTCTTGCCAGACTGAGATAATCTTTGGACAAATTATTTCTCTTATCTCAATCTTTGATTAGTAACCGACAGAGTTGGATTTGGTGATCTGTATCTTTTATTTTTCATTCATAAATAGGAGATGTATTTTTGATACTTTTGCTTCTTTAGTTCTCTAGTTTTTAGTATTGTGCTTTATATATTGTTGCTGATTGTTTGACACTCATTTGGTAACCGTTTTAAAGGATATTATTGTAATTCTTGGTGATTATAGTGGAAGTTTTATTCTCGTAATTTTTACTCTTCAAATTAATTTTTTTTATGTAGATCTTGGTGTCTCATGTGATTAATTTTATTCTTGTCTTTTCGTATTTTTTTGGTTGATTCACTAGCTTCCCTATCGTTATTGTACTTGATTTAGTCTGTCTTCTTTTGATTCAAATAGAAAAAAAAAAGTTTAGACTTGGGTATTCTTCCGCTATTATCCTATCGTGCACTTTGTTAGTGTCTTGTCCGTTTCAATAAAGTGGTATCAGAGTTTGATTTGAAATAGATATTCATCTTGACCAGTTTAGTTCCTGCCGCAAGCTATTTGATGATAATAAAAATTTTGATTTGAGAAATTTTATGAAAATGTTACTCTATATAGAGACAGATTTAATGAAAGGAATTTTGGAGATGCATATTGAACTTATTAAAAACTGTATGAAGAAGGTAAAATAAATTTATTTTGTCAGAAATTAATTAAGGTCAAGGGAGAGAATTGTTAGTATTTACCCTTATTTTCTTACTATAATTAGGCTTTTCTTTAAGAAAAAGGAAAACATAAATTCTCCATATTTGGCTAATTCTTACTCTTATAAGACAAGGTTATAGACTCTATAAATACACTTATTTCTTCTAGCTTGGTAGCATTCATAATGTAGTCATAAGGGCTTTGAGAGTTTTGTTTGGAGGGAGAATTTGTGTGGCACCAGTGTTGCGATGTCACTTATGCGAACTTCTTTATATAAGGTTGTCTCTCTTGGTATTTTGTACTCTCTTTTATATAGTGGATTGCTCATCTCCTTTTGTGGATGTTTATCGATTGATCGAACCACGTTAAATTATTGTCTCTTTTAACATATTTTTTACATGTCTTCTTATTGCGTCTTTCGAGGTGCTCTGTTAGCTTCTGCATGACACCTAATTATTTCAGTCCTAACACATTTATCAACATCATCAATTATGTTTCTAATTTTTGTAAAAAAAAAAAAGAGCGAGGGATAAAATAATAAGCATATATAAATCATAACATTAAACAAAGAATTTATGATTTAAAATAAAGAATAACATTCTAAAATAAAATTTCAACCAACTTTATGATATATATATATATATATATTAGCTACTTCAACTTTTGTTTTTATTAAAACGCAAATTTTTTTTCTTTCTTTTCAACAATAGAAAAACTACTTCTGTTTCTACTAAAGAAGTTTTATAAGTTACCCAAACTCCCTTCTTATAAAAAAAAATTCTTTTTTTCTAAAAAAAAAAGAGAAGAAAAATAATAGTTTTGGCTTTCCATCAACAATTTCAAACAGACCCTAATACGTACTATTAACTATTATTTTTATACACTCTATAAATGATCTTTAATATTGTTTCTTTTTAGCAATTATTTTAACATGTTTGATTTGAAAACAAGTACTAGATAATTCTTTTAGATTTCCATGTCCCTTAAAAAAATTCATGGAGAGTTGGAGACTTGCTTTCCAAAATATATAAAATATATGTAACAACTTCGAGCGAAATTCAAGTATTTACTAAAAAATTGAGTAACTCTACCACTAAATTACACATGCCCAATGATGAAGTACTCTCATTATTAGTAGTATACTCGACTACAATTTTTCACTTCAAAAATTGATGGAGTCCCCGCTTTTCTATTATTATAAAAATTAAGGGACTTCGTGAATTTTATTTAAAAGAAGTTTTTTTTTTTATAGTTTCCATGCATCTTGTTGCAAAAGATGACCGATAGACCATAAGTAAAATTTACCCCTAATACTCTTTACTTCCTCAATTTTTAAATACTCGTCTTTAAAGAGTAAGTGATATTTTAGTCCTTTTATTTGATTTTTACATAAATGATATATTAAATAATTAAAAAAAATATTAATGATGTTCTTTCTATTTTATCGTCAACTTTACACAATCAACAAAATATTAAAAAGTTATATTTTTTTAAAAAATATTTATTAAATGTAAGTTGATAAAACTTTTTTTATTTTATAAAAATGAGTAATTTTTGAAGAATATATCTAAGCTAATAACTCCACTTATTTATAAATAGAGACTATATACAATTGATCTTATAGATAAATCCCTGTAAATAAAATCTAAATTTACTTAAAAAAGAAAAATGGAAATGTTAATGGAATTCGAATAGGTCCTACACATCAACAAAAGAACTGTGTAATCTATTACTCACTCTAGTTAATGGAATCTTGACTTAAAAACGTACAAGTCAAGATCCTTTTTCTTATAGAAATCAGTAAAGTTGAGTGAGTCACAATTTTCAATATCCAGAAAACTGATCGTTTTTGGTGTCATCAAATTTTCGATATGTCAGCTGGACGCCATCAATCTGATGAAGAAACTAAGGTATTCTAACTGAACTCTTCTCTTTTTTGCTCTTTTAACTTGTATTACTCTTTGGTACATCAATATTTGTTCAATATATTAGAAATAGATGCTCAATAATGCTTGTTTAGTTTAAAAACTCAATAAATAATTTATTCTTTTCTATTTATTTTATTCTTGTTATTAAATAATTTCTCTGTCTCATTTTACTAGTCTCAAATTGACTTGACATATTGATTAAGAAAAACAATTAATAACATGACTATTTTGTCATAATACCGCTATTAAATAATGTTTATATTTTAATTTGGAGAAAAAGTAATTAATACTAAGGATAAAAGAGAAAAAAAAAGATTGTCTTGTCTTGATTAATGAAAAAAGACAAGTAAAATGAAAAATCAAATTAGAAAATTTGGAACGAGTAAAATGGGATGAAAGGAGTACTATTTATCACTCAATTCATTTTTTAAGACATTAAATTTAGGGGTGTTTGGCCATGAATATTTTTTTTTTTTTTTGAAAAATAATTTCACTTTAGTAAAAATTATAGAGTGACCATGAGAATTTAAAATATAATTTTATTTTTTTATTTTTTTTCATTTTCACTTCTCAAAAAAAAAGTCTAAAGTAATTTCAATTTATATGCATGAGCAAACACAACTTCAAACTCCAACTTCAACTCCCAACTCTGATTCCAACTTCAAAAAGTATTAATTTTCATGACCAAAATTTATTACTTATATTAAAAGGGTAATATTGTATTACCCCTGTTATATTTATTGTTTCTTAATATTTGTGCCAAATTAATAGTGCACAAGTATTATTGGACCGAGGGAGTACCTCTTTCCCATTTCCTAGACATTCTTTTTTTTGGTCTTGGTTAACCAAAACCATTTGTTTTACTTGTCTACTACTCTTAGCTAATGTATACTCCACTCATGTGGATTTATTTATCACTATTTTTTTAATTTAATTTTTATTTTTTATTTTTGATAAATCAAGAACCGACAAATGTTTTTTCATGTTTTAGCCTTAACATTAATTATTTATTCTCTAAATTATTTTTCAGTACTTGTATTAAACATTAATTAATAGGGGTAATATGATAGAGTCACCATACAAATCATTGTTTTCTTAATAGGTGTGTCAAGTTCAACTATGACAAGTAAATTTGAACGGAGGGAGTACACTCCTAAAGAAGAAATACATAGAATGACATTTTAATACTTTGGTAATGACAATAGTTTATGCTCCCTCCGTCCCAAATTACCCTTCCCAAATTGAAATGACATGTTAATTAAGAAAAATAATTAATAACATGACTAGTTTACCATAGTACCCCTATTAAATGATGTTTACATTTTAATTTGAAGAAAAAGTAATTAATGAAAAAGGTAAAACATGAAAAAAAAAATTGTCTCTTCTTGATTAATGAAAAAAGACAAGTGGAAAATCTTAGTAGCTTAGTTGGTTAGTTACCTGAACTCTCACCTTATTGGTGAGGGTTCGATTCCCCACATTGAATCCCCTCCACCATTCCCCTACCCTCAATTTTTTTTTTTTAAAAAAGACAAGTAAAATGAGAAATTAAATTAAGAAATTTGGGACGGGTAATTTGGGACGGAGGGAGTAATAGATATAATACATAAATATGATTTTTTAACTAGCTTCTATTGGCCTTTATACCCTCCAACTTTAGGTATATGCATAAGTTGACACTTAAACTTGTATAAAGTTCATCAAATAGACACACACTTCCTACGTGACAATTCTCGTAGATTGCCATGTAGATGTATTAGAGTTTATTTTGAATTTGAATTGTTGTAGCTTTTTCTGTAAAAAAAAATTATCTTTCCTGTAAAATAGGCATTAGATAAGACTCTTATAGTTATCTTCATCATGTACGAAATTTGTATAAAAAGAGATATAACCAGCAGAATAATAAAAAAACAAGCACTTACGTTCAAACCTTCTGGTGTACTCAACTTTTCTATATGGTAGCAGATTTGCCCATCGATCCTATGGACAATCCTCAAAACTCCAGCAACCTGTTATCACTTGCAAAAGACTCTGGTTCTTCCAACATTATTCATTTGCGAAACCTCTCTCTCAAACTTGATAGAAACAACTATTGTCTTTGTAAAGAAAATACCTTGGACATACTTAGAGCCTTTTCTCTTGACTCCTTTGTTCTTGGTTCCAATCCTCCTCCAAAAACCATTACTGTCGCCCCTTCTACTACAGCGTCCGCTACCAGCCACACACAACCAGTGGTTACTTCTAACCCTGAGTATGATGAATGGTGACGCAACGATCTTTTTATTCTTGTTTGGCTTCGTCAAATAATTTCTGATCCTCTTCTTGGTCACTTAACTCGAGCTACCTCTTCTTATGATGCTTGGACTAAAATTGAGCGTATATTTCAATCGCAGACACGTGCTCGAGTTATGCAATTAAAATCTCAACTTCAAAACCTTCCTAAAGGCAATCTTTCCATCACAGAATACTTTGAGAAGAAACGCGCAATCACCGACTCTTTAGCAGAAAGCTTGCACATTGTACAAGATGATGACTTCATCTCATTTGATCTTAATGGTCTGGATTCTTCATTCGGAATTTTCAAGACTGCACTTAATATGCGTTCTGGTCCTATGACTCCCGAAGAACTGTTTGGACTCCTCCTTCAGGAAGAAGAACGCTTGGCTGAAGAAATTCGTTTGACCGCCATTAATACTCAATTTGGCTTTCTATAAGATGTCACGTAGATATCATGTGCTGGCTTATTTAATTTTATACACGTTTAAGTACCTACTTGTGCATACCCAAAGTTGAAGCACATAAATGCCAAATGGGGCCAAGTTAAAAGGCTGTATGCCTTAATAATAATAGTAAATTAGAAACTAAGTGATGATTTATCTCTAGAATTTTTTAATTGGACAAGTAAAACCTAACATCTAATTTTAGTATAGAGTGGACGATGGAAGTATTTAATGTTGACATTAATACATGGTAAGTTTCACCCATTGATTTACGTTGTTATGTTCATAATCTTGAGCAATCATGACCTCATGAGCTAGCTTTTGCAGTGAAATAGGCCAATGTATCCGAGGGAACTTGTAGGGGTGTTATAATGGTGTTGACTACTTACATGATTTTGGATAATCCTCATTTCATCAACTAGCTTTTGGGTTGAATGTTATCTTGTACATGCTCCAGATGTCCAAAAGTGGGTGTTCGAGAGGTTTTAGATGTCCCACATTGGTTGAAAGGTTGGGAGCATGTGTTGTTGTCTTCTATTATGGCTTTGAGCATTCCACATCTCATGAGCTAACATCTTGTTTTGAGTAGGAGTAAGGTCGAAGTTGTTAACATTAAGATGATTTGTCGTGGTACGTGAATATTTTTGATATTTGATGTATATTTAACTTATATGTCAAAATTCATGTCTAGTCAAATAATGCCAAACAGAATGGGGTGGATATAGTTGTAAATATCAATTATTGTAAGCATGCTTAAAGTTATGACCATTTGGATTCTTCAATTTCAGGTTATCAAACTTAAGGTTATGATTGACAAGACTAGAAACCGAGTAATCTTTGCAGAGTCGGACCATGAATTCATTGATACACTCTTCTCATTCTTTACACTACCATTAGGTACAGTTCTAAGACTTCTTGAAAAAGATATGGTTCAATTGGGATCAATTAGCCGCGTCTATGCCAGTGTTTATTCGCTTGATCCAAGGTTCTTGCGTACAAGCTATTGCAAATCCATGTTGATTATGCCACGGAACTCATCAGAAGTTCAGTGTGAAAAGTTGAAGCTCAATGTTGATCATTCGGAGATTGCAGGGAAGTTGTTTGTCTGTTCTGACTATTATCCATGTAATAACTTATTCAGTATCTCGCAGAATACACGATGCTGCCTCTGTGATAATTTGATGCGATTTCCGAAAAGAATTTATGATAAGGAAGAGAAGAGAAGTAGTGGCGAAGGAAGTGTGGTTGAAGTCTTTCTAAAGGGTGGGGCAGCAAGCTTTATGATAACAGATGATTTGCAGGTAATGCCAGCCTCAACTGCTAGTTTAACTGCTTTGTTTGGAAAGCTCGGAGTCAGTGACAAGAATGAAATTGAGGCAAAGACTGTAGAAGTTGGTATTAAGGAGGTAATTCGTTTAGCTATATGTTGGACTATGCATACGGTTCTTATTTTCGAAGTCCACAACTAGTTCAAAATAGTTTCATAAGAGCAGTTCTTCATTTATTGTTTCTCCTTCAAGTTATTATCTGGTCTATCATCTTCATTTTACTTGAAAATTCATGCTGCACTATTAGTCATGCTTGAGAGAAAATAAAATTAGGTATTAGAATGGTGGCAGATTAGACAATCAGTAAAGTCCAGCCTAGAACAGTTTCACTGCAGGAGGTCGATAGCTAAACTCTTTTACTTGATTATTCACAATTACTTAACTTTCTATGTTATATGGCCAAACGTGTACGCTGAACTTTGTTTATATAAGACATATTGCGGCTCAATTGGAGCGTGTGGTTGATGACAAGGAAGATGGACTATTGAATTTCAAACTATTGCTTTTCTTCTATTTCACCCAACTCTTGGAGTAGGGATCTTTTGTTAGGATTTATGTTGCGAGTACTCATTGAATGGAACATGTTTCTCAATTAGAAGAACAGAGGTAAGATTGAAAGGTTAAGATGCTTTCTTCAGAATCTGCTCCATGATCTCTTTATCTTCTTCAACTAGCTGATTCTGCTTGCACACGGTAATGGAAAGATCGGTGCACTAAAGGTCCCGCTATCCGCAGGGTCCGGGGAACGGCAGAACCACAAGGATTTATTGTACGGAGCCTTACCTTGCAGTTCTGCAAGAGGCTGTTTCCACGGCTTGATCCCGTGACCTTCAGGTCATATGGCAACAACTTTAAAGTTACTCCAAGGCTCCTGTTCTAACAAATATTTATTTTTTCAATTAATCCATTACTACAGTAAAACTCGTTGTTTTTATTTACCTCTTCTTTTTGTTTCAAATTCACGTTGCTTCTTGTGGTATTCTGGTTTCCACAACTTTCTTGCCTCATTACTTGATGCATGACTTGATTTAGGTGTTGCAACTGCTGAAGTTCGCATTGCTCTCCAAGATGCCACTGACAAATATGGTACTAAATAACCAGGGAAATTGGGTGAAAGATACATCGAAATTCGAAAATAACCAAACTGCAAAGTTAGAGAAGAAAGCCATGTCTCAAAACTCAAATAGTATGAGCCTGAAGCTTATAGTTAGCAAAAGTAACAAGAAGGTTTTGTATGCAGAAGCAGGCGTCAAGCTTGTAGACTTCCTTTTCAGTTTCCTTGCATTCCCGTTAGGGGCTGTAGTAAAGCATCTAGGTGGCAACTCAAGACTTGGATGCATAGATAATTTGTATAAGGCTGCTGCTGATTTGAGTTCTGAAAACTACATGAAATCAGAAGAGTGCAAAAATATGCTACTCTCTCCGAAATTGTTTCCACACTCTGGTTTTGACAGTCATATTCTCCAGGTGGGAGAGGAGTACCCGAAATACAGATATGGATTTGGAGGTTTAAAAATAGTTGGGGACACTAATAAATCCGAGGGATCATCCAAAGGATACGAGGAAAAAACAAGCGATTTAGTTGTCTCTTCGGAATCAATAGAGTCTGAGGAAGCAGCTAGCAATTTTGCCATCATTATGGACCCGAAGTCTCCAACAGGAGAAACAATAAAGGGTGAAGGGTACTTGAAAGGACCTGCAACGTTTATGATAATGGATAACCTTCTAGTGACTCCTTTTTCCCCTACTTCAATCATAACTCAGCTTAATCAAATGAGGGTGTCAACCAGTGACGTGGAGGAACGCACTGTAATTGTTGGGAAGGATGAGGTACGCCTTCAACTGATTTAATTGCATATTAATTAGGAGATGTATTATTTTTCATTTTCGATTGAGAAAGCGATGGCAGACAATGTCTCTCCAATAGTGCACCAAAACGGGTCTGAAGAATTCAGTAAAAAAATTAAGTGACGTCGGGGAATATATATTACAAATATTCCTTTTCTTTTTAACAAAATCATCAATAGGTGAGAGATGTCCGCGAGGTATTTAGTTCATTTTTATCCTTAGTGTTTCAAGTTCCCGGGTTTCAGTGTTCCCGCAGAGTGGAACAATGCAATGCCATACACAGGATAGATCCTTAAAGGCTTACACAGGATAGATCCTTAAAGGCTTTTACACAGAGTTAGATCAGTTAGGACAGAGTAAAGAGGCTTTTGCACATCATAAAAAGTTGCAAGCAAACGATAAATTGAATTGACTTGAACTTAGAAAGCATGAGAACTTGCGTCTTGTAACTCTGGATTATGCCAAAAGATTCAAACAAAATGGAACTAAACTTGCATGTTAAATTACCAAGATTTTTATATATCAAATCCTCATTGATGATATTAACTTTTGCAGGCGCTGAATTTGCTGAAGGCTTCTTTAATCTCGAAAACAGTTTTAAATGATGTTTTCAACATAAGGGAACCATATCCTAAGGTTATGCTGAAAGTGTGAAATTTCAACACGTCAGAGATGTGATCGTCATGGTGTGATTATATATAAGAAGTTTTTGCCATATGCGCTATGTGTGTGACCATATCGTTCTATATTGTAATTGATTGTCTATGTTCATACTAGCCACCAGATTGCTTGTCGCCAAGTGGACTATGTGTGAAATTATGTTGGCTGTACTAACAACTCTTGTATGTTATCTAGGGGCAATGTCGTGCCCTCCAGACTTATGATGTGCCTCTAAATTATAATGTTGCATCTTATTACCTTTGGGTTCCAAAAAAGAATATATATTAGCCAACGACATCAATAAGTAAGTTTGTGCTGTAACATTCTGATGGTGGCGTTGTGTCGTTGCATAAACTTATGTTCCTACAGTGAGTAGTTCTTAGAAAGCTGGAAGGAAGAACTGCTGCAAAACGTAACATTAAGTTCTATTTCGCTTGTTGCATGCTATTGTAAATAAAAATAACATTGTTGCGCTTCATCGCTGGATGCAGACTATTGTAAATGTTTTTTATTTCTATGAGATCTCAAATAAAGTAGGTAATATTCATAACTGAGCCAACAGAATAGTCCATTTATAAAAGCTTTCATTTTTCCAATTTGTCCTAATACAGTTGCAACTTAAAAGTGAAATTTGGTTGACGAGAAAATGCTATCACTCTTATTAGCTGAATCGTAACCATACTTATATCCTAATTACCTAATCATATGGATATGAGAATCTTTAATCTTATGTTGAGTGAAGTGACAATATGCTTCAACGTGCCGTGTTCTTTCATGGAACGCTGGACTGTAAGAGATATAGTGCATCTTGATTATCACAAATCAATTTCATCAATTCAACTCCTCCAATCTGTAACTTTTAAGGATGTTGTCTTAGCTATATGAGCTCAGAAGTAGCTAATGCCATTGTCTGATATAAGATTGCCTCTCATGTAAAATACAATGACCTGAAGTGGAGATCTTGTCCAATCTACATCAGAATACCTAACAATGTGGGCATGCCTATTTTCTTCGAATGATAGACCTTGTCTTCGGAACCCTTTCATATATCTTAGGATGTGAATTACTGCATTCTAGTGACTAGTAACTATCAAGAAGGTGATAGATTGGAGAAACTGACTAACTACACTATCATTAGATGATATCAAGTTGTATGGACATAAGATAGTTGAGTTGTCCAACTAGTCCCCAATATAAATGGTATATTTTATTTGTTGAGATGACATTGCCAGAAAGTGCAAGCTCAATTCCATTTAATTTCCAAGAATGTATTTCAGTTTCCCAAACCTTTTGTCTAGATGTTGCTTAAGTTGGTCAATACCTTCATAAGCATCACTTACGATAACAATATCATCAACATAATCAATTCAAAACAAACGTCTAACATTAGATGAATGCTTATAGATTTGGAAATATCTTACTAGCTCAATTATTGATTGGCGACCTGAATTTTTAGCTTATTAATGAAAGTTAATTCCCCACCCTGTAATCTCCTCCCCATTTTCCCCTACTTCTAATTTTTTTTAAGAACGCCGTCTAGAATACGGAATGACCAACAAACTGTGATATATGAGATTGATTGAGACCATAAAGGGATCAATGAAGTCAACAAACTAATCTAGCCTATCCCTTACAAATTGGTGGTTACTAGCTCCTTGTAAACTTTTTCAGAAAGTTTTCCATGAAGGAATACATTTTTTTTTATCCAATTGAAAAAGGGACAATGACTCATTACTGCCGTAAAGATAAGAAGGCAAACAGCAGTGTAGTGCTTCCAAACATTTCAATGCAAGTTTATTATCTTAAAGCGCGCTAATAAGGTTGAAAAATACTGTTTTGTGTACCAAAAGTGGCTGCAGACTGGTTACAAGAGAAAATTGAAGGAAAGGTGTTTTTAAGTCTTGAATGAAGGATTGGTGACATTGACCAATTTAAAGGGTCAAACATCATTAGGAAACTTGATTAAGTTAATTATGGATTTGATTAATATTTTTAAAACTTTCTAATCTTTTCAAAAATATAACCCAACCCAACCCACACCCCTCTTCAATCTAAATCAATCAGTCTCTCTCCTCTCTCTAGAGACAACTTCTCTCAACTCTCTCTCAACCAACAGTTTTGCAAAATTTTTCCCTTCAATCCCTGGCGACTTCAACCTCCGGCGACAAATAGTCGGGCGAGTTTCTTTTCGACTTTCAACCGTCAATCGATGTGAAGACTTCTCCGGTGACAACAACTTCGAGTTTTTCGTCGTCCCATTTCTTCTTTCACGGGTAAAAAGTTATGTCTTTTTAGTTATGAAGAAACAGAGGAACTTGAACCAACTTCTCTTCTAGTATTGATTAACTATTTCAATATTTCTTGCTTAAATTTGAAATGTGGATTGAATAAAATCCTAATTTCTGGCATTTCTTCTTCTTGTTATCGAACTGTTGATTCGATTTGTTGGTGATTTTTTGTCACCGTTGATGTTATTAGTGTGCGTGTGTTGTGTTGGTATTGCTGGGTTGATTTGTTATTTTTCTTGGTAAAAATGGTGTTGCAACAGATGAACCATCTGATGCAACAGATGAAACATCTGATTCAATAGATGCAAATCTGATGCAACAATGAAATCTGATGCAACAGATGAACAATCTAACAAATCATTCATCTGTTACGAAAGACGACTCTTCTGTTTGAAAAAAATCTAACAGATAACTCATTTTGCAACAGATGAGTGATCTGTTTCAACAGATGAGTGATCTATTTTATTATTTCCAACGGATTACTCATCCGCTACAATAGGTTGTTTATAGGCTGCAACAGATAACCTACCTGGTGCAACAGATGAGTGATAAATTTTAGTTATTTCCAACGGATTACTCATCCGCTACAACAGGTTGTTTATAGGCTGCAACAGATAACCTATTTGGTGCAACAGATGAGTGGCCTATTTTTATTGTTTCCATCGGATTACTCATCCGCTGCAACAGGTTGGTTATATGCTGCAGCAGATATCCTACCTGGTGCAACAGATGAGTGATCTGTTTTTACTATTTCCAACGGATTACTCATCCGTTCCGATAGGTTGGGTATATATTGCAACAGATAACCTTTCTGATACAACAGATGAGTGATCTATTTTTACTGTTTCCAATGGATTACTCATCAATTCCAATAGGTTGGTTATATGTTGCAACAGATAACCTTTCTGGTGCAACAGATGAGTGATATATTTTTACTGTTTTCAATGAATTACCCAGTCATTGCAACAGGTTAGTTATATGTTGCAACAGATAAACTACCTGGTTCAATAGATTAGTGATCTATTTTTATTGTTTCCAGCGGTTTACTCATTCGTTGCAACAGGTTAGTTATATGTTGCAACAGATAGCCTTCATGGTGCAATAGATTAGTGATCTATTTTTATTATTTTCAATGGTTTACTTATCCGTTGCAACAGGTTGGTTATATGTTGCATTAGATAAACTACCTGGTGCAACAAATTAGTGATCTGTTTTTATTGTTTTCAACGGCTTACGCATCCATTGCAATAGGTCGATTATATGTTGCAACAGATAACATACGTGGTGCAACAAATGTGTGATTTTTTGGAACTATTATTTTACTGTTGTGCATATTAGATTTAGCGTTATCCTTTTTTAATGATGCCTTAATCAATTATAATCTATATTATGATCCTATTAATTTAAGATAATATTTCTCCCAAAAGAAAAAAAACTGAATCAAGTCTAAGTAAAGGAACAAGTGAAGCAACTAAGCTACATCCACCACTCTATAAGCTTGTTTAACAAGCGTTATCTCAATCAGGAGCAGAAGATAATGAACATGGGGAGGAGGAATATTTCAAAAGAGATGATCCAAATGCTAATAGCCCTTCCGCTGAAGAGTTTGTCAAAACCTTCAGCATTGATCGTTATCCTATGAGAATGCAGTGCGATGGTACCACAGATTTAACGGGTGATTTCGTGGTTAAGTCAGTCATGGAAAAATCTTTCGACGCCTTCAGAAAAATACTTCGAGAACAAAAATTGGATTCTTATTTCAAGAAAAGTTGCTTTAGTCAATATCTTGATTTGCCGGAGGACAACAATGCTCGTTTCTAGATGAAAATAGTATATGATCTTCTCAAGAGTAGGTTTATGTATGAAAACAAAGATAAGATGGATGAGGTCTGAATAAATTACTGTGGCATTCCTGTTTGTTTTGATTGGAAGGAGTTTGCCATAGTTACTCGACTAAAATATTATCCTCCTTCTCCTTCTCAAGTTATACCTACTCTGATCCAAAAAAAGCACCCCGCATACCTAAAAAAGGCAAAGGCAAGTCGAGTGGTGCTGATGTTGGGGCTAATGATGCTCCTCTTACAGTTTTTGAAACAACAAGCCATTATGATTATGATCAAACTGGTTATACAGTTTTTTCTCCAAATTTTGCCACATCTAGCGAATGTTCTGCATGCAAATGTCAAGACTGCAAAGCGAAAAATGATGGAGTGATTAATGTTATTAATGCACTAACTACTTCTGTAAAGAAAATGACATCTAAGAGGGGTGTCATTTCATCAAAGAGGATTTCATATTCATACACTCCACTAGAGATCAAGGTGGCTAAGAGGAGAAGGAAAGATATTTCTAAGGCATCATCAAGCATCAAAAAAAGAAAAATTATAACACCTCTGTCTTTGTCTTGTACCGCTATTCAATGTGCAAGGTCCACAGGAGAGCAGCATAAGCTGAAGAAGGTGAATGTATATCATCTGTTCCAATAAACAAACATACACATATCTGTTTCCACAGATAATACATCTGCTGAAAATTATCAAACAGATATATACATCTGTTGTCTAACCTATTGCATCAGATGCGTTATCTGTTGCAACATATGTCCGTCTATTTGAGCAAATCAAATAGGTTATCGTACTATTTTAATTTCTACCAACAGATGAGTCTTATATCACAACAAATGGGTCATCTGTTCGAATTTATCCCAACAGATGATCCATCTGTTGTAACATAAGACTCATATATTGCAACAGATGGACAATCTATTGTATATCTGTAATTAGCATTGACAATTCTGGATTTCTAGGTGGATGTCACAGTAGAAGCTACTGCTGAAGAGCATAATATCACAGTTGATAATCCATCAACTGCTTCCAAAGAAGAAGAAAAAGTGGAGCTTGTTAGTTCGGGAGAACGGAAGAATTACCTGTTTGAAGGGTTCAACATCTCGGATGAGGCTCCAAAAAAACTAACAAAGTTGATCAACGACTATTCAGAATGGATTGTCGATGGGCTATTAAAGCATCATGCCGACAGGAAAATAAATCAATTTTAAGGATATTGGTTTATACAATTCTTATAGTAAAAACATGACATTAACACATAAATCATCATGTAGAAAATAAAATGACGAACATTACAAAGTGAACAAATCGAGTCTTGGTTTTGATATGTTCGACTTTGTTGTTGCACATTCCAGAATGAAGAGTCGGTTCTATTTGATGTCACAGCCCCAAACTTGCTGGAATGGTGAGGTTTAAATGTCATACATATTACTATTAATTAATACTTTATTTAATTGCATCTGCGTATTAAATTTTTCATTACGTAATCTGAAATAGTTGATAATATGTGCAATACATTGATGTCATTTTTTACTACCTCTGAAAGAAGTCCAAGTTACAAATATAAGAACAATACAGATACATGACAGGAAATTATTTGTACAAAGTTTACATCAATAATGCCTACGATAGGTATTGTCAACAACAGCCGAAAGTTTTTTGAAATGAGGAATGCTTAATCAACATCATCAAAGCTTTTAACATTCCAGCTGACTTACCTTGTCATTTAGTCGATGAAGTGTACATCCCAAGTAATTGTGGTGATGAATTCCATTGGGTGTTGGCTGTCGTCGTTCTAAAAGAGAGGCGCATCCGAGTTTATGACTCGATGTCTCAAAGGAAACATTTTGGGCCATTGTCTGAGATACAAAATCTGGCCAAAATATTGCCTACTTACCTTGATATGAGTGGCTTTTTGGACCAAAAAGTTCATACTGATTGGTAGACGATTGAAGCATACCGAGATAAAATGGGTAATCCATTTGATGTACAATATTGAAGGAATTGCTCAACAAACCTTTGGTAGCCTGTAAGTATAAGTGTCATTATTTAGTTTTATTTCATAAATTTCACAACGCTTACATGAAGTGCAAGATATGGATTATCTATTTTTTTAAAATGCAGGGATTGCAGTCTTTTTGTTGCTGGTTACGTCGAGTATTTGAGCAATGGATTATAAGTACCAAATGATGGACTTGATGCCGGATTACTTCGCAAAATATATGTTTCTCTTTTATGGAAATACGGAGAAGAGAAAGCTCAGAAGCCGTACGCACGCGACATTAAAGATCCACGACAACCAAAGCCGAATTTCGTAGCACCGGATGAAGAACAACTTGTCCATCTTGAGTAGATCTTTATAGATTGAGTATATCAATGTAATAACATATCCTCCTTGGTGTAACTTGTTGATTTATATGTAGAGTAGATCATTCGTACCTATAATGATTTTTTTACATCTTATTTATTTGTTGAGTTATTTCATGTAATTTTTGAAGGTTTCTATTTATTTTATGTTGTCTATGAATATAATTTAATCCTTAGTTTTGAACATGTTAATTGAAATGGAAGACTAGATTCAAATATCGCAACAGATAATACATCTGCTGCAACAGACGACATATCTTATCAAACATATATAGACATATGTTGCAACATGTAGGTCATATGCTGGAAATTATATAATAGGTCTTCCTACCTTTTTGATTTGTTCTAACAGATTACCTATCAGTTGCAACAGATAGATTATATGTTGCAACAAATTGTATATCTGTTGCGATAGACAAACTGAGAACATCTTCATAATGCAACAGATGATCAATATATTTCAACAGATAATCAATCTGTCACAACAGGTATTATATCTGTTACAAAAGATATACAATCTGTTGCATTATAAAAATTCAACTCTCTCCAGACATAAAAATTATTGCCACTACATGTAAAGTGAAGTGACTTGAAATAAAAAATTATTATCATGTTAGTTTCTGTCTTTGTACTTATTCTTCTTTATACACGGACTCCAACCATTTAGTTAGTATCCTATAAGCCCAGACCTCTTACATATTTCCCACAACGGTGTCACACATACCGGTCATTTTTGTGCCGGTCAATAAACACTCGGTGTATGCAAGTGAGTACGGCCCGCACGCTGCACCAATTTTATTTTTTTAGAGCTGGATGTTCTTATTTCGACCTTCAAAATTCCATGATTCTTTCCTCAAGACTTCCACCGGCAAATGATCCATCATCTTACTCTACGTCAACAACTTGGGGAACAACTTCAAGAGTGTCTTCATATGGGTTAAAAACGTGTCCTCGTTGAAGAAAAGTAAGTTGCAGTCATAAACCTTAATCTTTCCCTCATCGAGTAGTATCTCAACAATGAGAAAATGTTTGAATTTCACGTTCATGACTGCAAGGATTCTCTTTGCCTTGGTCCAGCTCTTGTCGTGTGGATATGGACTCTTTCCTCTAACATATTTAATCATGTATTCATCCAATTCAAATGTAGAAACTAACTTATCAAATATCCAGACACTAGGACCAGCTCGCCTACGGAGATCATCGTACATATCCTTGAAATTGTTGTAGAAGTTGAGGTCTATTATCCTATCGAAAACATCATAAGAATTCGGGTACGCTAATTGTCTGCCCCTCATGAGGCAGAGAATTTCATCAACATATTGTGGTATAAGAAGATAATTTTTAAATAGGTTAGTAATTGTAAATAAGAAAAACGCAGTGGAAAGATTTTGCTGCAGAGGGTTCTCTGAAGCAGTTTACAGATTACCTAGCTAACACAACTTATGCAACAAATGTGTATTATGTTGCAACAGAATACCCAGACGTTACAACAAATTAAATATCTGTTGCGTAGCTTCTTCTTCATAGAGTAGATAGGAAGGCTAGGTTAGCAAAAGTAAACTTACATTGTCCACATACCACTCATGCATATTTGTCATATTCGAGGAGCCTTTGGTGGCAAATGAATGCATGGTGTATTCTTCTGGAACCTTTGTCTTGTCATTCATGATTTTTTGCAGTTCATTCTTTTTTTCATAGCCAAGTGTCGTGTATATGTCCACCTTCTTCAGCGGCTCCTGAACTTCAACCACTCTTGGAGCTGGAGGAGTTGTAATTTTTTTTGTTTTCACAATAGAGAGTATTTTTCTAATGTTTCTTCTCTTTCTCCTAACCGCCACTATAGGAGTGTATAGATCCTTCACCTTCTTGGATGGTATGATACCCCTCTTGGATTTGAACTCCTCAACAGCTTCAACAATAGCCTTTAGATTTTCAAAGATTTTATCCTCTCTGTCCTTGCACACTTTGCATTTGCAATGAGAGCATGAGGGTGAAGAGGGGTGAGAGGGACCACTGTAAGGATGGAAGGGACCGGTGTAAGAGTGAGAGGGACCACTGTAAGGGTGGGAGAGACCAGTGTAGGGGTGAGAGGGACCTATACAAGGGGTGTTTTCAAATGTAGTTATTTTTTCCTGAGCACTAACATGCTCATAATCACGACTGGAGGAAGCAACAGCATCAGGATGGCTGCCACCATCATCAACAACTCCACCAGTAACACCCCTAGAAGAAGCACCCAAATCTGTTGCAGTAAAAGGTTGGTCATGAAGAGCTTCAACATTAGGCTGACCTTGGCTATCTGCTCTTCTTATGGTTGTTACTCCAGCCAATTCCTTCTTTATTAACTCCACCATTGGGTCTGCTTTTGTATCAACAAGACCTAGAGTAATAAAAGAAGTCATCGCCAACTCCTGCTCAGTAGGAATAATCTAAGGATGTACAACCTATAAAAAAAGACAGGAGGAATTTAAATCATATAATAATAATTTGCAGTCAATTGGGTTATATGTTAACACAACCAACTTATGCAACAGATGATCTAGCTTCCGCAACAGCTGATCTTTATGTCGCAATAGATTGATAATATATTGCATTAGATTATCCACATGTTGCATAATTTGCAATAAATGGGTAATCTGTTGAGTCGGGTTCAGAGAACCAAAGCAACAGATGGTTAATCTATTGCAAAATATGGATCGTCTATCGCAACAGAATACCCATCTGTTGCACCAGTTGCAGTTGATGGGTAATCTATTGCAATAGATGACCCATCTATCACAACATATGGCACATTTGTTTCAATATCTTTCTTTGAGGCAAATTATTTTAGTTAAAAGAAGACGTACTGCATCATTCGGAGGGTTAAAGAGATCAACCTCATTAATATTTTTTTTGCTGCCCTTTGCAATCACCCACCTAAGGGTCCTTGGATGAGAAACCTCATCCGGATAATCCTTGAACTACTTTCGGGGGGGGAGGAATGACTTCACATGCCCAACCCTAAAAAATGTAAATATGAAGCAAGAAAAAAAAATCATAATAACTATATTCAATATAAATTAGGGGATGAGTAAAAATAGTAATCAATTTTACCATGAAAGTCCAAGAAAATCCATATAATGTGATCGTTCTTATGGATAACTTTGTCAGTAAATATTGGACAGTCAAGTAGTAGTTGTCATATCCCCAGGGATAATTGTTGAATTTCTCAAAATTATCAGTAAATGCTAATAAATCATCTTCTATGACTTTCCTGACGTCCCTTGCCAACAAAACAAAATGGACAAACCAAACTAAGCACAATTTCTCCCTATAGTTCTTTGGTATGTTTTTATCCTCGAGATCTGCCATCAAATCCTCCGCTTTGTAGCTACGTCCAACAATGCCCAACAACCCATCCTTTTCCCCCTTGCGTTTGCGAGAACCTTTGTGGGGTATTTCCTTGATGAGAGGTTCTTCTTGACGATGGCATCTCAAGCCTGTCACTATGGCAAACTCTTTCAATCCAAAACAAATCGGCATGCCACAGTAGTTGATCTAGATTTCATCCATCTTTTTTTTTGCCCTCCTTTGAATCTTTATCATCCCCCGCATACTTGATCCTGAGCTTGAGAATACCATATACCATGCTTATTGGGAAATAGAGAGTGCGGTCCTCAGGCAACTTAAGAAAGTATGCAAAACAGCTCCTCTTAAAAAGTTCGTCTATGTTTTCATTCTTCATAATACTCCTAAGTTCATCAAAACATTTCCATACCTGACATTTAAGTACAAGATCACCAATTACTTTTTAGGGCGATCCATCGGTATCACAACTCAAAACCTGTTGATACTAATGGTTTTGATAGTATCATGCTGAGATTTCGATATTAATTCACGCCCCATTGGTGAGAAGGAGTTATCACTCTCCTCATCTTCATTTTTTCTTGACTGAGATTGTTCAAGAAGTTCCTCCGAATCTATCTGTACTCTAGTCTTTTTTGTTCGGTGGTCAGAAATTGATCCACTTTCAGTTTCTTTTCTTTTGGGAGACATCTTTTAACTACAAACAATAGAAAAACAAAAAATACATTGCATTTGATGTCTGCATAATTTTTTTAAAAAAGGTAAGATAAATTTCAATAAATTATTCTATGCCACATTACAAAAATATACTCCAACGGATAACCCATCAGTTGGAACAGATAAGGAATCTGTTTGAAGGCCTACTTAATATTTCCCAATAGATCTTCCACCTGTTGCAAAAGATAGAAAACCAGGACTACCACCAACACCACAACCAATGCCACCAAGACAAGCACCAATGCCACCAATACCAATACCAACACCAAGACCACCGACACCACCACCAAAACCACAAATACCGACATCATCAACAAAGCCAACAACAACAACACAAATACCATCCAATAATACCACGACAGTCAACAAAATATTGAGACAAAAACTAGGATTTTCTCGGGTGCTTCCTACTTTTTTAGCATCAAAACTCAAAAATGTTAACTCATTCTCGAAGATAATACAACTAAAAGTCTTTTTTTAACCATTAAATAAAAAACAATTTTTAGAATAAAGAAAAAATATAAAACTCTTTTTGAATTTTGTTACCTGCGAAGATAGAGAAGACGACGGATACAAGCGAGAATGAAGTAAAAAATAACAACTATATGATCGAAAATGGAAAGAAAATCAATCTATTTTGAAGGGTTGAGCAATATGTTGAGTAGTTGTTGTCTGTGTTGTTAAGAGAGAGAGAGAGAGAAGAGCAAGAACTTCAGATTTGAAATGAGGAAAAGTTTTTTCACGCAAATGGATGATTTGTATGGGTTGATTTGTAATTTTAGAAAAGAATGACAAGTTTGAAATTATTAATTTGGTCCGAATTGATCATTTTTAAAATTTTAAAAGATGTAGTTTTTAAAATATTAAGTTAATGAGAATCTTTTCAACTTAGAGTGATCGATCAATGACTCGGGTCGGGATGAACGCAATACCAACACCATGCAATTGCAAAGACTCAATTGAAGTTGTAGTTGACCCTACGAACTCACTCATCCCTAGTTCCACCTAAATCAATTAAGGTACTAGCTTAACATTAAGTTAATGAGAATCTTTTCAACTCAGAGTGATCGATCGACGACTTGAATCGGGATGAACGCAATACCAACACCATGCAATTGCAAAGACTCAATTGAAGTTGTAGTTGACCCTATGAACTCATTCATCCCTAGTTCCACCTAAATCAATTAAGGTACTAGCTTAACATTAAGTTAATGAAAATCTATTTAATTCAGAGTGATCGATCGATAACTCGGGTTGAGATGAACCCAATACCAATACCATGCAATTTCAAAGACTCAATTGAAGTTGTAGTTGACCCTACGAACTCATTCATCCCTAGTTCCTCCTAAATTAATTAAGGTACTAGTTTAACATTAAGTTAATGAGAATTTTTTCAACTCAGAGTGATCAATCGACGACTTGAGTCGGGATGAACGCAATACCAACACCATGCAATTGCAAAGACTCAATTAAAGTTGTAGTTGACCCTACGAACTCATTCATCCCTAGTTCCACCTAAATCAATTAAGGTACTAGCTTAACATTAAGTTAATGAGAATTTTTTCAACTCAGAGTGATCGATCAACGACTCGAGTCTGGATAAACACAATACCAACACCATACAATTGGAAAGACTCAATTGAAGTTGTAGTTGACCCCTATGAACTCATTCATCCCTCATTCCACCTAAATCAATTAAGGTATTATCTTAACATTAAGTTAATAAAAAATCATTCATCCCTAGTTCCACCTAAATCAATTTAGGTACTAGCTTAACATTAAGTTAGTGAGAATATTTTCAACTCAGAGTGATCGATCGACAACTCAGGTTGGGATAAATGCAATACCAATACCATACAATTGCAAAAACTCAATTGAAGTTGTAGTTGACCCTATGAACTCATTCACTCATCCGTAGTTTCACCTAAATCAATTGCAATGAAATCTGTAGCAACAAACGACTGAGCGGTTGGATATTTTCAAATAGATATTTATATCTGTTACAACAGATGACATATCTGATTTAATTATCAAATAGACATTTTCAGCTGTTGTGATAGATGACTGAGTTGTTGGAAATTTTCAAACAGATATTGATATCTGTTGTAACAGATGACATATCTAATTTAATTATCAAATGGACATTTGCATCTGTTGTTACAGATGTCTGAGCTGTTGGGATTTTTCAAATAGATATTGATATCTGTTGCAACAGAAGACATATCTATTTGAAATTCTTTTTTTTCTTTTAATTTTAAATCAAGCTTCTGTTTGATTAGATAAAGTAGTACTACTAAAGGCGGTAAAAAATGGTTCTTGGATAACTCAAAAATCTCATTGAGTAGTCTTATCTTGTCTTTTTAATGTCACCCGTCTTCTTTCTCGTGCCCCTTAAATTATTAATGAATATTGAAACCCCTTATACATCTAAAATTATTTCATCTCTCCTTCAGCCCTAAATTTATTTTATTCATCTCTTATCTTTTTATTTCTCTCCTCTTTAGGGTTATCACAACCTTTTTTCTCTCTTTTCTCTTCCCTTTCTCATAAAGATCCTTTCAGATCTAAACCGATCCTTATTTTAGATTCCTCGACTGAAATTATTGTTTTGATCCCCTTTTGACATTAAGGTATGGTTACTATTGCTCTTTCATTCTCGTCTTCTTCTTTGCATGTTATTTACATCTATTTTTAAATTTAATTACCATTTACCCATATCATATTTATTTAAAAAATTTGAAAGAACCTTTAAGTATTGAATAAATAAACTGAGGTTTTTATTTCAATATGCGAAAAAAGTCATCTGTTGGGAGAAGTTTAAAAGCCTTGTTGGCAGTATCATTTTTTATATGTATTTTATTTATTTTTTTATTGTTGATGCTGTTATTGATGTTGTTAGTTGGGTTGGCATTGTTGGAACTTGTGGTGTGGTATTATTGATGATGTTGGAACAAAGGATGTTGTTTCTTTATTGTTGATGGTATTGGAACAAATGATGTTGTTTCTTTGTTGTTGATATTTTTATTTGTTTTTTCTTCGTAGTTTATGCTATTATTGATGTTGCACCAGACGGAGCAACTGTTGGAACAAATCAAACCACCAGCAAGGCTGGTTTGATGTATTCCAACAAACTCCACATCTGTTGCAACATGCTCCACATCTGTTGTAACAGGCTTTATATCTGATGCAACAGGCTCCACATCTGATGTAACAGGCTCCACATCTGATGCAACAGGCTCCACATATGTTACAACAGACTCCATATCTGTTGCAACAGATCGATAATGTTCTTTCTGTTCTTCTCTTATTTGACATCAATTTTTTTCCTCTTCTTTGTAGATATAAGGAACTGAAAGTTGATTCACTTTTGCCCGACCAACACGGGGCACAGTAAAGATGGGTTCGGAGGAGTAAGCTGCTTGTAGATAGAACCACTTCATATGTGAGAGGTATGTATTACTAATAATATTATCATGAAAACACACATAGAGTATACTGATTTTGTGAATATTATTTTTACTATTTAGTCATTGATTATTCAAATAAGATATCTGTAATATTACAGTTAAGTTTAATAGGTCCGAGCTGATAAGGCTTAGGGACCATGAATATACTTCTGATACTCTATTAAGATTTAATGTCGGTTGTTGCTCATGTGTATCTGTCAAGCATTATGAAGGGATCTAGTATTGGTGGCATTGTAAAGAGATTCAATAGCAATTGGACTAACTTTTAGGGTGCATTGGACCCTTAGAGGGCCTTCGAAGCCTCTCATTGCTTCAACTAAGAATGAAATCAATATAGTTATTGCCCTAGCCCAAATTTATATGGTTGGGTTGCTCGGGGTGATGATTATACGCCAGAAGGTACGGTAGAAGAAAGCCTTTGAGGGAAAATGGGTGGTTGATGAAAGACTATATCATCTGAGAGCTAATTAAAGAGGACACATAGGGTAGAAAGTAACTTCTAGCGAATCTGATCGATGAAACTATCTTAAAACATGAGAAATCTGTATCAAGTGCAAATATGAAATTGTATTCGGTAATGAAAAAATTCATCTGTTGTTTCTCTAAATGAAAAAAGTACAGATGGTCTCTTTGCTAGGGAGCTGTGTCTAGGTAGCATGGTCGAGATTATCACCTAGATTCTAGATAATAACAGAAGACCAAGAAAGCATCCTTACGGGCATCGATGGTTGAAATAATATACAGTAAGTCTAGAAAACTTGCACCAACAGCAACTGCAGTTAAAATAAGAAATCTACGCGAAGGCAACAATTTCTGAATTTTAAATTGCATCCCATGCCTTCTTATTTGTGGTTCTGATTAGGTTCACTGCTGTTGACCTGATCAAACCACAGACTAGATTGAAAGATAGTTTGAGCGTCATTACTTCCTTAGCAATATGGTTATAATTGATTGTGTTTTCTAGACTTAACATGCTTTCAACATTTCTTGGAAAAGATCAGAGGCTATGTGAATTTCGATAATTTTCAAGCTTGCCTCCAACTTGCTAATTTGGTATTCAAGTTTTTCGTTGCCATCTTTGAAGTTGGTATAGAGTTCCTGATCTCTTGTGAGCTCGATCAGGAACACTATCTTTGAAGTTGTGGCATTCTAGAAGCCCTTCAAAATACTTTCTTCAGAAGCCTTAAAGGATAGATGTAGGGTCGCTGTGTATGTTTTTAAGTCAAAATGTGTTGATGTACAGTCAAGATGTGGTCCCAATAGTTGAATGGCTCACTTTTATCAAGTGTTGCTCAATGCAGCTTGCTCAACCAACCTTTAAGGGATTTGATAACTTAATAAGCAATGAGTTATGTAACGTTTGATCTAAACTGACTCTACCAAGCCTATCAAACTTTACGTAACTCCAGGCTTATTACCCTATCAAAAAACTTTGCCCGAGTTAGTGGACAAATCAAACAAGCTCAATCTCTCAGCCTTTCTGCTGATCGGTCTTCTCCAATATAGATGACAAGATATCCACCATGCAAAAGTCTACACCGTCAGTAGAAATGCTTGCCAGAGCAAAAGTCTTTAGAAGGCATCAACAGTAATCTCTCAATATCAAGTGATATTGAGAGATTCTTAGTCATGCCTTCCCAAGACTTTTTCTACGACAAGAATTTCTACTGATGACAAGATATCCGCCATGCAAAAGTCTACACCATCAGCAGAAATTCTTGCAAGTACGAAAGTCTTCAGAAAGCATTATTAGTAATGTACAAAGGACGCAGAAGAAAAATTATCAACTCCTCTGTCTTACTCAAGTATCTAAAAAAAAATTCAACTCCTCTGTTTTGCACTGTTGAGTAATGTACAGAGGAGTTGAAATGTACAACAAGCTTGTATATTGCTCAACAGTGCATGTCAGAGGAATTGAAATTTTTCTGTTTTGGATACTTGAGCAAGACAGAGGAGTTGATAATTTTTCTTATCTAGTTTGTTTCTGTACACCTACTTAGTTTCAAACATAATTCTGTCTTATGGTGGTGAAACCAAGTGCACACCTTGCTCCTTCCTAACTAGTTTGGTTTTTCTTACTTGGAAATTACCCAATTCTCATCAAGTAGTATTTTATTCACTTTTTGAGTTTAATCAGTAACAAAAAAACTTTAAAAGCACGCAAATTCTTCAATCTTGATCTAGTGGTGATCCTAGAAGTGAGATCTGTAAGAACATTTTTAATTGGATGAGATCCTTGATAATTGTAATATTTTAGCACTACCTCTTGTGAGCTACCAGGACCACTATCAGTAGCTTGAGATGGTGTTGTGGATGGATTAATTGTTTGATTTTTTGTTTCCTCCATTGATGTGTCCCCAGTCTAGTAATCAATTGGACCAAGAAGTATATCCTGTTCCTGAAATTGCTCTTCGGTTTCACTTTCATCTGCCATGCTAGTATCAAGCACAATACAAGATTCATAAAAACCAACATACACACTTTCTTCAACATATTTTGTTCTTTGGTTCAACCTATAGGATTTTCTATGTTGTGAATATCCTAAGAAGATTTCCTTATCACTACTTGCTTCAATTTTTTCTGGATTATCTTTTCTATTATTATGAGTGAAATACTTGCAGTCAAAGGTCCTAAAATAAGAAATATTAGGTTCTCTACCTTTAATTAACTTATATATAGTCTTCTCTAGAAGAGGCCTAATCATACATCTATTCACAATGTAACAAGCAGTGCATCAAAATTATTGTGCAAGATTTCCTGCAATCATCATTGTTTAAGTCATGTCTTCTAAATTCTATTTTTCCTTTCTACTGCTTTATTTTGTTGTGGTGCTCTGGGAGAAAAATAATTATGATTTATTCCATTCACTGATCATAATTCTAAGAATTTTATATTTCTGAATTCTGTTCCATGGTTAGATCTGATGGAAATTAGGGAGGTGTCTAGTTTCTTTTTTATTGCCTTGACAAAAACAATAATGACAACTTCTTTAAAAGCTAAAAACAATGTACGGGTGAACCTAGAATAATCATTAATAATCACATAAACATACCTTTTGCCTTCTTTGCTTTTTACCCCCATTGATCCATAAAGGTCTATATCGACCAAGTCTAGACACTTGGTTGTACTGACTTGGTTCTTTGTCTTGAATGAGGATGTCACTTGATTCTCTCTAACACAAGCACTATAAACTTTTTCATCATTAAACTTAGGTTTATTCAAGCCTGCTACTATGTCCTTTGAGGCATGTTTGTTCAATGATTTCAGATTGGCATGTGCAAGTCTTTTGTGTCATAGAAGGGGATCACAATCAATTGTACTAAGACATACCAAATATGTACCAGGGATCTCTAGATATCAAGCTTATACACATTTCAATATCTCTTGGCAGTCAAAATAATTTTATTTGTATCAAACTTCTTATCCTTGTAACCTGCAGAAGCAAATCTTACCTTGTTTCCTTTGTCACAAAGGGGAGAGATACTGAGAAAATTTTGATTTAATCAATTAACATGATATACTTTTTCTAATGCTCTTGTTTTATATCTATCAATCTTTTCAACATCAGTGATAATACTTTTTTTACCATCTCCAAATGACACACTCCTACCATTAAATAAGATAAGTAGAAGTAACTTTTATTTATCTCTAGTCATATGCCTTGAGAAAACACTATACATGTACTAATATCTCTTGTTTACTTTCACTTTTACCTGCAAAATAATTTAGGGTTTAGTTTTAGGAACTCAGACAAGCTTAAGTCCTTTCTTATAATCAAAAGGGTGAATCATGTTTTTTCTAGCCCATCTAGGCAACATGTATGTGGACCTACATTTTTGAACAAGTTTGAAATTTTTCCTGTTAATTTGAGTTGTCTTAAAACCAATTTCATTTTTTAGATTTTTGCTTCTAATTCTACAACTTACTGCCACAGGACTGGACATTCAGAAGTGGGATGTCTAAAATTCCACATATATAGTGCATAGATTCTTTGTAACACCAATTTCTTGATGAAATTCCAGACCAGCTTTTTCACTATGATTCTTTCAATCAATTTGATCATAATTCTAGAAGAGTTAGTCGATTTATTTTCTCTTTCAAGATCCATTTTTAACATAGACATTTCTTGAATTAGTTTTCTCACATCTTTTCATATAAAACATCATTTACGTATTGATTAAGGTCTGACTCAACTTTATTTTGATCTTAATTCATTATATTTTTTCCTGTTTCAATGAGTGATAATTTTAGAATTTCATACTTAAGATTTAGATTTGACGAATCAAGTATACCAATATGTTCTTTTAGGGTACAATTTTCATTTTCAGTGGCAATATTGCAAGTCTTAAGGTCAATGTAATCAAACTTTAGGCGAACAAAAGCAATAACAATTCATCCCTATCAGAGGTCAATTCTTGAAAGTCATCAATTAGTGCATTAATTACATAAAAAAACTTTCTTTTCAAAAAGAGGAACAATTTTTCTTTTAGCTCAAAAATGCTTACCTCAGGAGTTGCTTCCTTTTTGTCTATGTCTGAGTCTCCAATAGCCATGAAAGCAATTTTATAACACCTCGAAACCTAATTCTGAGACGTCACATGGTGCTCAAGTCTACGAATAGCCTTAAGCTAATCCTGTCTTCATACTACTGAACCTAAGTCTCATAATGATGGAAATATAGATATAAAAGTCATACTATAATGCAGAAACTGTCTATAATATCTGAGAATAATATCTGAAACATCAATACTGAATAATCTGAATCAAAACTGGCAGTCTGACAATCCTCTACTACTAATACTAGAGAGTCATTGGGACAAACCCCCAGCTAACATGAACTGTTTGAAAGAAATGCTAAATCATGTAAACTGATAAGCTGTAAAATTTGAGTGAATAAGTCCCCAAACTATGAGGACTCACCAACTATAGGATGTAGATGGAGATGCTCGGACTACTCACGCTGCTGATACTGAGCACCTGAACCTACATTATGAGATTATGTAGCACATAGACATATATGTGGATCAGTACTTTGAGGGTGTACTGAGTATATGGGAGTGAAATGCATAATTAAAACATCATCTCATTATCATAATTTATAAAACAATGCATGCTAAATGTAAATGACTCACATAAACTGAAATATCTGAAATACAGAATTTATGAGTAATAAATCAATCATACTTTATAAATCTAGTGAGTCATAACATTTAGTTCTAAAAGCTATACTCATATTCTGTTTGTAAATCATACTGTCTAAGTGTAGATAGAGCTCACTTCTAAATTCTAAAATCTAAAAGCTAAAGTCTGCAACTGTTATCTTTCTGTAAAGCATAATCTGAGTAAACTTTTTGAGCCTTTACACTTAGTTTTCTGAAAACCTTTACTATTAAACTGTAGGAAAAATACTTTATCTTAAGGGAGGTTCTCTTAACCGACATAAACTATGCAATCTGCATGGAGTCCAATGTCTCGTCCTCCTAAGGAAGAAACCTCACATTGGGGAGATGTGTCATACTCTTGCCAAGGAGTATAACCTGCTTTCCATGTACTCGATCACAAAATAAATCTATCATCCATATAGAAATGGGAATAATCTCAAAATCTGTACCTACATTGGCTATGTAGTTCTGTGAAAGATAGGGCACGCTAAACCCATACTTCCTGCTCGGTGCTAAATACTACTCCCTTTTTATTTTCTACGCTCACTCTGTTGGAAATCCACTTTAAAACTAGCATAAGGTTTTATCTAAAACCAATTATGCATTTATCTAATAAAACCTGTAAATAAAGCTGATCTGAATTCTGCAATCTATAATAATCTGAAAAGTGGATTTCATAGCTAATCCGATGATCGAAAGATCAAAGCTTTACTGAAAATCTGTAAATAATATGATAATAGGAAGCTTAAAGCATCATCTTTCTTAAAATAATAATATTCAATCTTGGGGTAGTAACCCTTGCTTCAATCTCATGACAAAACATCATAATAATCATGCTTGATATTGAAAACAATGATAATTCATCTAAAAATCTGTAAATTACTGCAATAGGTATGAAAATATGAAAATAGACATGCAATTCAACTTCTAAAATACTTGAAATATCAAAATCTTGCAAAGATCAATAATGGGTATGAACCTTAATTCAAATCTTATTAATAATCATTCAAATTGATATAACTTTTAAATAAAAACTTGGTTTTGGGCACAAGGATGGAAGAAGATCCTTGTTCATAAATCCCACATACCTTGATTGATGATTAGATGAAGATTCTTGAATTATGGATTCCTATTTGAGTTCTTGGGGATGAGTTGTTGATTATCTTGCCTTGGGCATCCTCAATTTAAAGCTTTCTTGGAGAATCTATGGAGGATTTTGATTTCTTGGAGAAGAAGCTTTGGATCTTTAGGGTTTTGCTTTGGGAAAGAATGGATGAAATTGGGCATAAAGTGCTTAGAATGGATTTAATTCCTTGTTTTGGATGAATTGGGGCCTTGAGAATTGACCAAAATGCCCTCTTTAAACTTCTGGAAGGAACTGAAAATGTAACTTTTTTTCCGATTTAGGTGGCCACCGCGACGCACCACTATCGCGGTGGCTTACTAGAAAATGGACGAGGGGGAACTAGACATTCTCCTCGATGTGCCACCATTGCGGTGCCCCTTTGAAATGCCATTTTGGCCACTGGCATGACTCGCCAATATCGTGTCGCGCCAATATCGCGTCGCACCAATATCGCATCGCGCCAATATTGCATCACACCAATATCGCGTCGGGCTACTGGAAATTGACAATTGGGAAAGTGGCCCTTTCCGTGACGCACCAATATCGCCTCGGTCTACTGAAATGGGAAAATTGGGAATTTGGGCTTCTCAGTGATGCGGGGCTATCGCGAAGGGTCACTGAAATTTGGCAATCATCATTTTTCCCTTCTCCGCGATGCACCGAGTGCCCAGATGGCACACTGTCAGTTTAAAAATGTCATAACTCCTTCACCGAGTGTCGAAATTTGGCGAATTTGGTATCGATGGAAAGCTTATTCAATTTTTCACATAATGAGAGATCTGAATCTGGAAAATTCCGCACGAAATAAATATTATTCATTTTGGAAGCCATTTCGTAACATTTTAGTAATGAATTTAAGCTATGAAAAGTGCGGGATTTTACAATATCTCTCCCTTGGGAACATTCGTCCTCAAATGTGGCTAATTTTAGCTGAAAAATACTAAGAAATCTGAGGCTATAAACTACCATGAACAACTGAAATAAACTGAATCTCAATTAAAATGAGCTACTGTGCCGATCTGAGAGTGCATGAATTCTCATGAACATAACTATATCTAGCTGAATCTGAAACTGGAAGAGAACTGAATGAAGGAAAACTAATACCTTCGGCTGGAGATGAATTCATGGAGAAGTGATGTGCATACTTGGTACGCATGTCTACTTCTGCTTCCCAAGTATCACCCTCAACGGACTGATTTCGCCACAGAACTTTGACCAAGGGAACTTCTTTGTTCCTTTGTCTACGAATCTGATGATCAAGAATCTCTACTGGGACTTCTTCGTAAGAAAGGCTATTCTGAATATCTGTGCTTTCTAGAGAAACTATAATGGTTGAATCATCCATGCACTTCTTCAATAAGGACATATGGAATATTGGATGAACTGAGGATAAATCTGCAGGTAACTCAAGCTCATACGACACCTTCCCAACACGACTCAAAATACGGAAGGGACCAATATAACGGGGACTAAGCTTCCCCTTCTTGCCAAATATCTTCACCCCTTTCATGGGTGAAACTTTTAAATACACAAGATCATCAACCTCAAGATCTCTTCTTCTCACTTCGGCATAAAATTTTTGATGACTCTGGGCTTCTTTTAATCTCTCTCTGATCAACTGAACTTTCTCCATAGCCTCAAATACCATGTCTGTCCCAATCAAGGCGGCCTCACCCACTTTGAACCAACCAACTGACGATCTACATCTCCGCCCATAAAGAGCCTCAAACAGAGCATCTGAATACAAGCATGATAATTGTTATTATAAGCAAACTCAATCAGTGGCAAATGCACATCCCAACTACCTTTGAAATCAAGAACACATGCCTTCAACATATCCTCTAAAGTCTGAATAGTCCTATTTTCCTGACCATCTGTTTGCAGATGAAAAACTAAACTAAGATGAACTTGGGTACCAAGACCCTTCTGAAAGGCTCTCTAAAACTGAGAGGTAAATTGAGTACCCCTATCGGAGATGATAGATAATGGAACTCCATGAAATCTAACCATCTCTCTGATATATAACTTAGCATAATCTTTAGCCGTGTAGGATGTGTGAATTGGCAAGAAATGCGTTGACTTAGTCAGTCTGTCTACAATAACCCAAATTGAATCATGCTGACAATCCGAATGGGGTAAACCAGTCACAAAATCCATATTCACCTCTTCCCACTTTCAAGTGGGGATACCAAACTCTTGATATGCACCACCAGGTCTTTGGGGCTTTACCTTAACCTGTTGACAAGTTGCACACTTGGCTACAAACTTTGCTATATCTCTTTTCATAACACTCCACCAATAGATTTTCCACAAGTCGCGGTACATCTTGGTGGCTCAAGGATGTATAGAATAACGTACACTATGCGCTTCCTCCATAATCCGCTGCCTCAAATCATCAACACAAGGCACACACAATCTACTATGGTATCTTAACACACCATCTCCCCCTTAGGAGAAAATCTCTATCTTTCGTTTTTTAACTGACTCCTTCAGTTTGACCAAACTAGGATCCTTATCTTGCTTCTCCTTCACTTTCGAAACTAAGGAAGATTCTGAACTACTTTGAACCCAAACATTCCCTTCAGCTGAGTCAACCAACCTAACATCCAATCTAGTTAATCGATGAACTTCTCAAACTAACTCTTTCTTATCACTCTCTATATGGGCAACACTGCCCATAGGCAGTCTATTAAGGGCGTCTGCCATTACGTTGGCCTTTCCCAGATGGTACAACATACTCATATCATAATCTTTTAACAACTCCAACCACTTTATCTGACGGATATTCAACTCTATCTGAGTAAACACATACTATAAACTTTGATGATCCGTGAGCACATCAACATGCACACCATACAAATAATGTCTCAAGATTTTCAAAGCAAACACAACAACAGCTAACTCAAGATCATGGGTTGGGTAATTCTTTTCATGGGGCTTAAGCTATCTAGAGGCATAGGCTATGACCTTACCTCTCTGCATCAAAACACAACCCAAACCAACTTTGGATACATCACAATAAACCAAAAAACCCTTTGTACCATTAGGTAATGCTAAAACTGGGGTTGTAGTGAGTCGAGTCATCAACTCCTGAAAACTCTTCTTGCAGAAATCTGAACACTAAAACTTAACTTTATTTTGGTTCAATATAGATATAGGATATGCAATACACGAGAAACCCTCAACAAAATATCTGTAATAATCGGCTAGACCCAAGAAACTCCTAATATGTGACGGGGAAATAGGTCTAGGCCAGTTCCTTACGACTTCTGTCTTTTGGGGATCAACTCTAATACTTTCACTGGAAACGATATGCCCAAGGAAAGCTACTGACCTTAGCCAAAATTCAAACTTGCTGAACTTGGCAAACAACTGGTGATCTCTAAGGGTTTGCAACACAATTCTAAGATGGTCTGTATGATCATCCTCACTATGAGAGTAGACAAGAATATCATCAATAAAGACTATGAAAAACATATCCAAATACTGTTTGAACACTCTGTTCATCTAATCCATGAAAGCTATTGGGGCATTTGTTAGTCCGAATAACATAACTAGAAACTCAAAATGACCATAACGGGTTCTGAAAGCTGTCTTTGGAATATCACATTCCCTTACTTTAAGATGATGATAGCCGAATCTAAGGTCTATCTTTGATAAATAACTAACACCTTCGAGTTGATCAAATAAGTCATCAATTCTAGGAAGAGGGTATTTGTTTTTGACTGTACCTTTATTCAACTGATGATAGTCAATGTACATATGCAAAGAACCATCTTTCTTTCGCGCAAATAGGACGGGAGCACCCCATGGATAAACTCTAGGCCTTATAAAACCTTTACCTAAAAGATCTTTGAGTTGCTCTTTCAACTCCTTAAGATTAGTGGGATCCATACGATGTGGAGGTATAGAAATAAGTTGAGTATCTGGAAGAAGGTCAATATCGAACTCTATTTCCTTATTGGGAGGTACACCTGGCAAATCTTCGAGAAAGACATCAGGAAACTCATTAACTATGCTGACTGACTGAACTGTTGGAGTCTCAGACTTAGTGTCTTTAACTCAAACAAGATGATAGATACACCCTTTTGAAATCAACTTTCTGGATTTAAGATAAGTTATGAAATGACTTTTGGGAGACACTGAATTACCTGACCACTTAAAAACTGGCTCATCTGAAAATTGAAACTTCACCACTCGGGTGCGACAATCTATAGAGGCATAACAAGAATGGAGCCAATCCATACTAAGAAGAAGATCAAAGTCAACCATATCTAACTATATTAGGTCTGCTAACATGACTTTATGAAGGACAGTGACAGGACACTTTCTATAGATCTGTTTAGCAACAACTGAGCCTACTGGGGTAGACACCAAGAAAGGCTCAGGAACTTTTCAGAACTTATCTCAAAATTTACTGCAACTAACGGGGCCACATAAGAGAAACTCGACCCAGGTCTAATAACATATAAACATCAAAATGAAAGACATGAAGCATACCAGTAATAATATCTAGTGAATTCTTCTACTCCTGACGGGATGGTAAAGCATAAAATCAATTCTGGCGCTGATTGCCACCGGTACTGGATGATACGCCTCGAGGAGGAACTGGGTGACCTAAAGGAGCTGGTGTACTCTTAGCCTGAGTCTGGGGATGAATATCTCTGTTTCCCTACATAGCATACGGATAATCTCTAATACTATGACCCAACTTACCACAACCAAAGCAACCCTTTTGTCCAGCCAAATACTCACCGGGATAACTTTTACCACACCTAGAACATGGAGGATAACTGGTCCTACCACTCATACTATTCAAGGATCTGGATATAGAAGCCTTACGCCACTTCTCCTGTATACCTCTGGGATTGAGAGCACTAGCTGAAGATGGTTCTGGAATAGATGAACGATTCTGAAACTGCGAACAATTTTCTCCTTGAGACCTATTCTGACCATACTCAACTGTCCTGTTCTAGCCCTCTTATTATTTCTATCTCTCCCTTTCAACTTCTCTACCTCAATCTGTTTAACATGCATCATTAATCTCGCAAGGTCCATTTCTACAATGAGCATGAAAGTCTTACACTCCTTGACTACCAAGCTAGACACTCCAGTAACAAACTTACTCATACTAGCCCTAGGACCAGCCATTGTATCAGGGGAATACTTAGACAACTGATTAAACTTAAGGCAGTACTCCTTCACTATCTTCGAGCCCTACCTCAAATTCACAAACTCTTCTATCTTAGCTTTTCTCATCTCATGTGGGAAGAACCTGTCTAGAAAAGCATCCTAAAATACCTGCCAACTCATAGGAATAACATTTTCACCTCTACTATTCTTCTACATCACTACCCAATCATACATTATATCCTTCAATCTATAGGATGCTAACTATATACTTTCCTCCTAAAAAACATACATAATATGGGTGAACTTCTTCACCTCATCTAAATAAAGTTGTGGGTCCTCACCTGCCTTTGACCTAAAGAACTCTGGTGGATTCATTCTTATGAAGTCTCTAATTCTTACTGCTGCTAAATCCTAATTCTGCTGGAGTGGGACTGTAACCTGATTCTGATAATTTCCCTGAATATTAGTAGTCACATCTTGGGCTAATGCCTGAAAGACAACCCTAAACTCAGCATGGGATACATTCTCATTCAAAGGATCTGCAGGATGGGGAGGCTGGTTATAATTTTTGTAGGCGTTAGCTCAACGAAGAAGCATATTCAACTGTCATGTAAGAGCACGAGTTAAAAGAAGATAGAGATACTTTAAGCACGATAGATCATGAAAGAAAGAGATGATTTCCTAAGAACATTCCGTAGCCTCTTGCTCATAAATATAGCGCGCTTCACACCTATGACCAAGATCCTACGTAACATAGTTTGTCTGACTCCCTAGGACTCTTAAAAACTTTAGGTTCAGATACCAAGTTTGTAACGCCCCGAAACATGGTCTCGAGAGGTTACACGGTGCTCAAGACTATGAGTAGTCTTGAGCTAACCCTGTCTGCATACTACTAAGCCTAAGTCTTATAATGATGGAAATATAGATATAAAAGTCATATTATAATGCAAAAACTATCTATAATATCTGAGAATAATATCTGAAACATCAATACTGAATAATCTGAATCAAAACTAGCAGTCTGACAAGCCTATACTACTAATACTAGAGAGTCACTGGGACAAATCCCCAGCTAACTCGAACTATTTGAAAGTAATGCTAAATTATGTAAAATGATAAGCTGTAAAATCTGAGTGAACAAGTCCCTGAACTATAAGGACTCACCAACTATAGGATGTAGATAGAGATGCTCAGACTACTTACGTTGTTAATACTGAGCACCTGAACCTACATTATGAGATAATGTAGCACATAGACATATATGTAGATCATTACTTTAAGGATGTACTGAGTATATGGGGGTGAAATGCATAAGTAAAACATCATCTCAATATCATAATTTATAAAATAATACATGCTAAATGTAAATGACTCACATAAGCTGGAATATCTGAAATACTGAATTCATGAATAATAAATCAATCGTACTTTATAAATCTAATGAGTCATAATATTTAGTTCTAAAATCTTTACTCATATTCTGTTTGTAAATCATACTGTCTAAGTGCAGAAAGAGCTCACTTCTGAATTCTAAAATCTAAAAGGTGAAGTCTGTAATTGTTATCTTTCCGTAAAGCATAATCTGAGTAAACTTTGTGAGCCTTTACACTTAGTTTTCTGAAAATCTTTACTATTAAACTGTAGGGAAAACCCTTTATCTTAAGGGAGGTTCTCTTAACCGACATAAACCATGCGAGCTACATGGAGTCCAATATCTCGTCCTCCTAAGGAAGAAACCTCACGTTGGGGAGAGGTATCATACTCTTTCCAAGGAGTATAACCTACTTTTCATGTGATCGATCACAAGCTAAATCTATCATCCATATAGAAATGAGAATAATCTCAAAATCTGTACCTACGTTGGCTACGTAGTTCTGTGGAAGATAGGGCACGTTAATCCCACACTTCTCGCTTGGTGCTAAATACTATTTCCTTTTTATTTGCTACGCTCACACTGTTGAAAATCCACTTTAAAACTAGCATAAGGGTTTATCTAAAACCAATTATGCATTTATCTAATAAATTCTATAAATAAAGCTGATCTGAATTCTGCAATCTATAATAATCTGAAAAGTGGATTTCATAGCTAATCCGATGATCGAAAGATCAAAGCTTTACTTAAAATCTGTAAATAATATAATAATAGGAAGCTTAAAGCATCATCTTTCTTGAAATAATAATATTCAATCTTGGGATAGTAACCCATGCTTCAATCTCATGACAAAACATCATAATAATCATGCTTGATATTGAAAACAATGATAATTCATCTCAAAATCTGTAAATTACTGTAATAGGCATGAAAAATATGAAAATAGACATGCAATTCAACTTCTAAAATACTTGAAACCTCAAAATCTTGCAAAGAGAAATAATGGGTATGAACCCTAATTCAAATCTCATGAATAGTCATTCAAATTCATATAACTTTTAAATAAAAACTTAGTTTTGGGAACAAGGATAGAAGAAGATCCTTGTTCATAAACTCCACATACCTTGATTGATGATTAGATGGAGATTCTTAAATTATGGATTCCTTTTTGAGTTCTTGGGAATGAGTTCTTGATTACCATGCCTTGGGAATCCTCAATTTAAAGCTTTCTTGAAGAATCTATGGAGGATTTTAATTTCTTGAAGAAGAAGCTTTGGATCTTTAGGGTTTTGCTTTGGGAGAGAATTGATGAAATTGGGCATAAAGTGCTTAGAATGGATTTAATTCCTTGTTTTGGACGTATTGGGGCCTTGGGAATTGACCAAAATGTTGTTTTAAAACTTCTGGACGAAATTGAAAACGTAACTTTTTTTCCAATTTGGGTGGCCACCGCGACGCGCCACTATTGCGGTGGCTTACTGAAAAATGAACGAGGGGGAACTGGACATTCTCCGCGATGCGCCAGCATTACGGTGCCCCTTTGAAATGCCATTTTGGCCACTGGTGCGATGTGCCAATATAGCGTCGGGCTACTGAAAATCGACAATTGGAAAATTGTCCCTCTCTGCGACGAGCCAATGTCGCGTTGGTCTACTGGAATGGGAAAATTGGGAATTTGGGCTTCTCCATAATGCGGGGCTATCGCGGAGGGCCATTGAAATTTGACAATCATCATTTTACCCTTCTCCGCAACGCGCCGAGTGCCCAGGTGGGACACTGTCAACTTAAAAACATCATAACTCCTTCACCGAGTGTCGGAATTGGATGAATTTGGTATCGATGGAAAGCCTATTTAATTTTCCACACAATGGGAGATTCAAATATGGAAAATTCCACACGAAATAAATATTTTTTATTTTGAAAGACATTTCTTAACATTCTAGGAACGAATTTAATCTAGAAAAAGTGCGGGGTATTACAAAATTTCATCTACATCTCCATTATCTGATTCATCGGAATCTGAGCCCTAAGTAATTACCATGACATATTCTTTCTTTTTATTTTCCTTCTCCTTTGTTTCTTTTTAGATATTTTCTTTTTTCACTCAATCTCTCATAGTGGATAATCCTTAATCATGTGATCAGCCTTGTACATTTGTAGCACCCATTTTGAGTTTTGTCATTAAACCACTTTTTACTACTTGTTATTTTCTTGTCAGATCCCTTTATTTTGAAGAATTTCTTGAAGTTTTTATCCAGAAAAGATACTTGTTCTTTATTAAGATCAGATTCTTCACTGCCAGATGCCTTTAAAGCCAATGATTTTTTCTTAACCACTTCTTTATTTTTGAGATCTTTCATGTTCATTTCATAGGTTTTCAAATTTTCAACTAACTCATCGATCGTCGTTCTTGTGAGATTCTTGGCTTCCTTATAGTTGTGACTTTCACATCCCATTTTAATTTTTGTAGAACCCTAAAACTTTCCCAGTTTATTCCCTAGTAGTTAGAATTTTTTCTAAGGATGACAACTCATTGACTAAAGATGTCAATCTAGTTATTATTTCTTGTAGTGACTCATTTTCTTTCATTTTGAAGGCTTCATACTAAGTGATGAGTAATGCAATCCTGAATTTTCTTACTTGACTTGTTTCCTCATGAGCATTCACTAAGGCATCTTAAATCTGTTTGATAGCGGAGCAGTTTGACACACTATTGTTCTCAGCTGGACCTAGACCATAAACAAGGATGTTTTTGGCTTTTGCATGTTTTCAAAGTGCAACAGGGTCTTCAGGAGTGAATTCAATTCTTACTTTTTTTTCTCACTTTTTTACCTGTTCTCCATCTACTGTCTCTATGTAAATTGTTGGGCTATCGTGATATTGTATCATATTTCATAGTCCTCACCTTGAATGTATATTTCCCTCCTAAACTTCTACAAAATGAAGTAAGATCCATTGAAGAGATGTGGTCGTGTTGATGACTGACCTTCACTGTGTTCCATAAATGGTGCAGACTTCATCATGATCTTATCTTAGGTTTAACCCTTGCAAGGTAATCCGTTCTGATACCAATTGATAATCTACACGACCTAGTTTAGTTACTTTTGACTTAACAATTTCGTATATATGAAATAAGTTGCCTAACGTATTTCAATCCAACAGTAAAAATATAAAGTAAATAACAAAATATTTTTATGTGAAAAGTATTCGACTCACAAAAGGCATAAAAAATCAAGACCCATACGAAACTACGACCTGTACCTTTACTGGATTTAACCTCAACTTCTCTAAATCACAACGAGCCTCTTAACAAAAGATTACAAACCTATGTAACCTACATAATTATAAACTCTAATTCCTAAGCAACTCGCAAACCCTCAAAGTATGTGATCCCAAGTCTTCAAGTTTTCCCCAACTTGAAGACAACAATTCTAAATCAGTTTATACTTCATTGAACTAAGATTATATCAACATTACAACTCGATAACCAACTCCTAATATATATAGACTATGACTCTTTATCTAACTTAGTACTAGGACCAGGTTCAACAATGTGTTTCTTCAAGTAGTACACTGCCAAGTCAATTTGTCAATTGCCTTTTTTGCTTTATAAGTGTGTCAATAATTCTGAATAACACTTCTTCTATTTAAGCACCAACTTTTCAAAGATTTATCTTCAAGTCAAACTCCTCCTTGCATCCAAACTTTCAATACATAGAGTTCTACTTCAAGCGAAACTCCTTCTTCAAATCAAATGTGTGCATCTTTAAGCGTTGTAGTCAGTTAAACTCCAACTCTTCAATTCAACATATGAATTATTTTGTTGAGTTTATCAAAAGTAATCATTATCTACTCCTTTATTCTTGTACTCTTTTTTTGCTCATCGATGACCGTGCTATGAGCTTTAGCCTGCTGTAATTGTGTACATGTGAAACATCTTAACTAATATATTTCATCCACTTTGTCAATCATCAAAACTTCATAGAACCCAATAAAATATTTTTGAATCTTGTGATATTAAATTAAGGGAAAAGGTCAAATATGCCACTGAACTATCAGAAATGGTTCATTTATGTCATCCGTTAAAAGTTGGGCTCATCTATGTCATCGCCTTTACAAAATTGGCTCATCCATGCCATTACTTTTTAACAACCGGTTTTTAAAAACAGCCTTGCCACGTGGCAGCTTATTAGAGGGCCACGTCATTTTTTATTTATTTATTTAAAAAAAAAAAATTTTCTTTTTAATTTTTTTTTTGATCCATTAATAAAAATCCACCCAATTTTTTGATCCATTAAAAATTAATTGTTCTATGATTTTAAAATTTGATTAATTTTTCATGATCAAGCAAATATTTAAAGAATTTTTTTTTAAATCTACTACTAAAATTTATAACCAAACGCTATTCTAATGAAGCATATAGTATGTCTTAGCATACATGAAATATTTTGTCAGCCGAATGTAAGTAACTTTTTATTTTTTTATTTTTTTATTTTTTTATTAAGCATAGAATGACATCATCAGCATCAGGGGCGGCTAAAGCAAATTTATGGCCTAAGGCAAAAATCAAACGGAGGTCTTGCATTTTATTTTTTTATATAAAATTTTTCTTTTTTCTATAAATAGTATTTAATATATTTCTTAAAATTTGTAATTTATTATTACTAAACAAAAATAGGCCCCTCAAATTTTGGGGTCTTAGGCGGCCACCTTTTCTCCTAAAGGGTTGAGCCGCCCCTAATCAGCAATCAACATTTGTACGTAACACTTTATGCATCATCATTTATCATTGCAAAAACAGTAAGGCGACAACATGCCGACATATATAGTATACGTAGAGTTTGCAAAATCAGAAGTTAACTATTAATAATATAATAATAATATTTGATGTTTATATATCCCTTCAGTTTCAACTGAAAAATGACAAAAGCTTTAGTTAATGTGAATATTTTAAAATAAATAAATAAATAAAGTGATAAAAAGAGTGGAGTGTATACTCTCTCCGTTCCCTTTTAGTTACTCGCCCGTCAATTAAAATAACTATTTTATTATAATATATTTATTAAATGATGTTTACTATTGTATTTGAAATTAATTTGAAGAAAAAAATAATTAATATTAAAGGTAAAATATGAAAACAATCTTAATATGTCAAAAATGACAAAAAAATGAATCGAACGAGAATGTTTTAGAATATATTCATGAAAAATTAATCAAATTTTAAAAGCATAGATCAAACTAATTTTTAATGGATCAAAAAGTTGCGTGGATTCTTTTTAATGGATAAAAAAAAAATTAAAATTTTAAAAATAAAAATAAAAAATGACATGACCCTCTAATAAGTTGCCACGTGGCAAGACTGTTTTTAAAAATCATCTGTTAAAAAGTAATGACATGGATGGACTGATTTTGTAACGGCGGTGGCATGAATGAGCCCAACTTTTAACGGATGACATAAATGAGTCATTTTTGATAGTTCAGTGACACATTTGAGTCTTTTCCCTTAAATTAAAGATATGTTAAATGCACCAGAATGACCTTTAATCTTGTAGTCTTAAACACCTGATGTGAAAAATTGGATAAAAGGAATAGTCAGTCAAACAAATTAAAACGAGGGAGTATAATTTTCCATATACTTAGTACAATTTTTCGATTAAGGATTTTCGACTGACCACCCATTATTTACGTGGATACGCCACTGCGTGATGCTATACGTGTCCTCTAAAAGTAAAATTTGGGACTTAATGAAAGACACATTTGGCAATTAGAAAGTTCCGCAAAATTGTCCTCATCGAAGCAAAAAAAATAAAATAAAATAAATCCAAGATACCAGTCTGCAGGCTCTATATTTGATCAAGTAAAAATTTCCATTCGGCAGAAAATTTGAAGACAAAAATGTTTCCACCTTGCAAATTCCAAAATTAAGAACAATTTGAATAAAACCAAAAAAATTAAAATTTAAAATTATATATGCTGATGGTACAAGATTCATCTACCGAGGTGTCATCCGATACCATTCCACAGTTTTTCCCTCACACATGTGTAAATAATAGTATTATTTTTAATAAATACTAATAGTTATGTATTCAATGAGTGACGCTGTTTGAATAGAAAGTATAATATCAATTTGGAACGTGAGATAAAAATTTATAATTACTATTTACTCCGATCATCTTTATTTGTTCATTATTAACTTGACATGCATTTTAAAACACAATAACTTATGAAGTTAATTTATTTTATCACCCTTTGAGTATAATAAATTTAGTACTTTGAAAAATGTATTAACCGACGAAAAGTATCAAACAACAAGGTAAAATGGACGTAACATGGTACATTATTCATTGGTTTTCAAATTGAACAAATATTGTTGGACATCTATTTTTAATATGTTGGACAAGTAAAGATGAAAAGAGGGAGTACGTATGTAGTCCAAAATCTACCCATCAACCGATATTATTTGTGTAAAATCCTGCATACGCTACCGATAATGTATTAACAATTATTTGAACTATTCCAAAAATATGAAAATTATTTAAGCGATCAATATATAGCTTAAAACTATAGCAAATTTTAAAATATATAGTTAGCTTCAAGAAACTTTTACTGGTTGAGTGGCATTTCTTATTGGGCTCGTCTAAATTCTTGCTATATAAAGAACACCTTTCTCTTCTCTATCTCTCATCACCAAATTCTCCTCTTACTTTTTCATAAGAAGAAAAGGATATTTTACTTGTTTACCAAATATGGAGCTCACTATCTTCCTTGTTTTCTCACTTCTACTAGTCCCTGGAGCTCTTGCTAATAATGGTATGTACTTCTTATATTTATGTAGTATTTAAACGTAAATACTAGTTTAAGAGACTTGCGAATTTCTTCTTAGCGAAAGTGAATTTGCAGCAAGACGACTTGTGTCATTGGTTGTCAGGAATCCTTACAAGATAAATGAATTTCCTTGTTTCGACCACGTAAAATAAATCTTTTTACAATCTTTACATTGTTGATAAAATTAATCATAAAAAGATAAATTTAGTGACGAACTTTGAGGTTTAATCCGTTGAGAGGAGTCCCTTTTCCTCGAAAATATTTTCTTGAAACATATTTTTTTTTAAGAATATGTTTTCTAGTAGATGATTGGTAAGTGAAAGGCATTTTTCCAGAAAAGGTTAAACATCAATATGATATTAGCAGTTCAGAGAGTGTTCTGATGAAAATTTAGTGTCAATTAGGGAAAGTAAGACGAAGTTAAAAGCTAAGATGGTCATAAGGAAAACAATTAACTTCCGTCCATTAGTGAGGGAAGTCATTCCTCTCCTTTTGATAGAAGTTCTTAAGCAAATATATTTTCTTCAAAAAATGACTCGTAATATCAAACTCACACTTGTGTCTACCGTCTGTATATGGGCCTGGTGCACACACTCACTATTTCAACTCAGTTTTCATATATCTAGTTAAACAATAAAAAGTACATATACGTGTACTAATTGGACTTAAAATCCTATAACATCTCGTCTCTCCATTTGCAAATAATTTTCGGTCTGAAACACAGAGCTAGGGGGTTGATCATTGAATAGGAAAAAGAGTGGATCTTAAGGTCCCAAATGAATTAACTTATTCGAAAAAAAGGCCTTAATTCTTCCTATTTGATCAAATACCTAGCTATAAGTCTTAAGGTATTTCTGAACAAGGAAATAACAAGTCGTAGGGATTTCTGTTTAATGAGATTGATATCGATGATAGTAACAATTTGGTGTTGGTGACAAAATTGATAGTAACAATTTGGTGTTTGTTACAATCTTGATGCTCGTGATGATATCGATCGTGATCATGATACTGATTTTGTATTATTATTTGAAACCCCAGGAGAAATTGTGTGTGAAGATTTGTCAGTGGAAATATGTGCCTACTCAGTTGCTTCCTCCGGGAGACGTTGCTCTTTGGAGACTTATGAATCAAGTGAGGAAACAACAGGGTATCAATGCAAGACCTCAGAGGTTGTGGCCAATATTGGCTTAGCAAATTTGGTAGAAAGTGACGAGTGCATAAGTGCTTGTGGAGCTGATAGGAACTCTGTTGGTATTTCTTCTGATTCATTTCTTGAATCAACATTCACCTCTAAACTTTGCTCCCAAGAATGCTACCAAAAGTGCCCCAACATTGTTGATCTTTACTACAATTTGGCTTTGGGAGAAGGTATGACATTTCATTACTTCAACTGTATTTAACTTTGAATTTAACTTCTATGCACTATCAGGTCAACTGAAAGATGATTATGTGTGTCCTAACAAGTGGAGATAGGATTTGGCTCCCAGCCATTTCACTTTCTCTTCCATTTCCTCTTCACATTTAGATGAGTGAAACTTGTCAAATATAAATTTTAAAGGTCTAGATAATTATTCATTTAACAAGTACTCCCTCCGTTTCATATTAGTTGATCCTCTTGTTAAAATTATTTGTTTCATTTTAGTTGTTCAAGTTCTAAAATCAAAAGAAGTTTAGTGTGTTTTTCCAATATTATTCCTATTATTAAATAACTATGTAAAATGTATATAATCAAATTTATATTTTCAATGCATAATTAATAGAGTTACTTTAATAAAATAAACCTTTATGAAATATTTTTCGGAAAAGGGCCTAAAATGTCTTTCAACTATCTAAAATGGTGCAAAAATGCCCTTCATCCATCTATTAGGCTAAAATGTCCTTCTAATCCACCTATTGAGTCAATTTTGCCCTTCCATTTAACAGCTACTTATTGACCCCACCTCATTTATAACATGACATAGTCCTATTGAACAATTAATATTAAATTAAACTAATTAATTTTATTCTCAAAACCCAACCCGACCCAACTAAGATCCGCTCCAATTCCTTTTAACAAAAAAAAATCTCCATTCATCAATCCTAAATCTCACTGCATTCCTCCACCGTGAACCACCACCATAATGGCAAAAACCACCACCCTCTCCGGCAGAGTACTGAAAAAAATAATTCTTTCATATACTTACTTTGAATGTGGTGAATCGAAGTTTGATGCATAATACTGTTGTGATGATCTTACAATGGCGTCGAGGGATGATGAAGCTGAATGCAGTGAGATTTAGGATTGATGAATGGAGATTTTTTTTGTTAAAAGGAATTGGAGCGGGTCTTAGTTGGGTCGGGTTATTTGGGTGGGGCGGGTTGAGTTTTGAGGATAAAATTAATTAATTAAATTCAATATTAATTGTCCAATAGAAATATGTCATGTCATAAATGAGGTGAGGCCAATAGGTAGTTGTTAAATGGAAGGACAAAATTGACCCAATAGGTGGACGGAAAGAGCATTTTAGGCCCAATAGGTAGATGAAAGACATTTTTGCACCACTTTAGATAGCTAAAGCGCATTTTAGGCCCTTTTCCGAATATTTTTTAAGGAGAATATCAAGTCAATAAGAACCAAATAAAATAAAACAGAGGGATCAAAGTATCTTAACTATAGTTAAGAACATAAAATTATGGAAAATACTCTAATTTTGGTGATGTATGCAATCAATCCCCTTCATAATGTTTGGTACGCATTAGCATTTAGCGTATCATTAATTTTGTTCTCTAAATTTATATGAAAAGATCAGTAAACTCCCCTCCCTCCACAAGAGCGTTCATATAATTATTGTTTTAAAAAATCAATTTAATTTTTTCTTTAACTGAATGTTTCAATATTTAATCCAATTTAATTCCTAATCATTCTCTAACTATATTGAAGAACAATCAAATATGATTTTCCCAGAATAAATAAAAATTTAATTCATAATTCCATATGGGACTTTGTATGGACATTCTTTATGGCGGAAAAAAATTCAATAGTATGTATGTGGACAAATTTTGCTTTCACATATATATGAAAATATTGATTCGCACACATATATATACTGTGCATCACAATTTTTAAAAATTAATTCAAAATAAGTATAAAAATGAAATATTACTACTTAATTATTTACTAAGCTTTGTTAAGCTTATGAATATCTAGTTCGATTTTTTTTTTTTGTGTGTGTGTGTGAGTGGTGAGTGTGAGTGGTGGGGTTGGGGGCTAAGGAAGTTCACTGTTTTATAGACGTAAATTTTAGGGAAATGAAATTAATTATATGAGAATCAAAATTTGTAGGGAGATTGAAATTGTTTACCAAAATAAGAGTGTTTTCCAAAATTTTATGTTCTTAACTATGGTTAGGATGCTTATTAAATAAATTTAACCCAGACCTTTAAAATTTATATTTCACAAGTGTCACTCATCTAAATGTGTACTTGAAGAAATAGAGAGAGAGAGAGTGTGTAATGGGGAGGAGCCAAATCCAACAAGTGGGATTACTAGCTGGTAAAAATAAAGTATGTAACTTGTTACAAGTTTTCAACAAGTTCAAATACAATGATAGTGCAAAGTTCATCGTGTTAGTATATATAAGTTAAATCACTCAATTTTGCATTTAAACTCTATGCACTGATGACAGATATCATTTAGACATATTTACAGTCTAATATTTTTAGGTGATCTAATTCACAAAATAGTCAACAAATGTATATGTTTTGTATATTTTAGTATAAATATACATATTATATCTATATAATATACATAATCACTATATATATATATATATATATGGATTTTATATATATGGGCTAGTGCCCGTAAATAAGTTTCCGACGGAGGAAAAGTAAACGGAGCCCTCATTACATGATCATGTCATATATAAGTATTAATTTTAACTTAAGAAAGATGACAACATTAATACGGATAATGTAAAAGTTTTTACTGTCTGCGTGTATAAGGTGAATCGTGTAATTTTAGCAAGTTTAGTAACTAAGCTATTCATTTCCTTTGTATTTCGCTGTCAAAAAGAATTTGTCAGTCTTTGCATACATAAAATTTCATATATTGTGGCAGGGGTGTATTTGCCAGCATTTTGCATGGGGAGAAATTTGAACGGACGCCGTGAGATGAGCCAAATCCAAAGTTCAGGTGTGGCGTGGCCACCGTCAGCTGCCTCAGATGGATATGGTCGACAGTTGAGTGAAGGCCCTGCTGCAAGTTTTGCACCATTATCCGCATCAGGTGGATATGGCCGACTATTCAGTGAAGGCCCTACTGCAAGTGTTGCACTCACATACGATGATTTGGAGGCTGCTGCGCCATGGTGATGCTGAAGTTACATGTGTCATTTCTGATCATGAAGCTTTTTCAATTGCATTAGTCCTATATTTATTCGGCCATAGTACTAAAGAGTCCATATGTTGCTCTGTTTGCACATTTCCGTTTGTTGTTTGCTTTTACTAAATAATCTATAGAAATTTGAGAATTACTTCAGTTGTCATTTTGATTACTTATATAAAGATTATTCTCAATTGGTTCCGTGTTCACACTTTTTTTTTCCTTATCAGGTAAGTTTAGGCTCTAAATGAATTATGTTTGAATTGCATGATATGATAAATGTCATTTGACTAGAAATGCCTCGACTGCCTATATGCAATTTCTGATATCATTGAGATGCACAGTTTCTGCATTATTTGTGCTTGATGAGGTGAGATCGTGCTAGCTAGCATCATGTTGGTCGCCGGCGACGCTGGAATGGGGCTGGTCGGTGACGAGATTGGAGGAGAGAGAGGGGTGGCGGCGCTAGCTTCTTCAGAGAGAGAGAGAGAGAGCGTTTTGAGAGAGAGGGAAAGAGGCAAATGTTGAGAAATGTTTTAGGGTTAGGGTTTTGGTTGGGATATTAAAAGGAAAGAGGATGTAATCCATCTCAGCCGTTGGATCAATTTTGATCAGCGACTGAGACTAGAATAGGGTCAACAATTCAATTTTGATTAAAACTGACATATTTGTGGCTACAATTGACATGAGTTGAATGTAAGTTAACTAGATTTGTAATAAATTGGATAGAATGGGCTAAAATTATAATGACTTAAATAAAATTGGATTACAAGATAAATGAATTGGCAAAGTGGTATTTAGGCCGCTATTTAAATTCTAGTAGCAGTAAATAATGATAATAGTAATAATTAAATAATAAATAATAATAATAAATAATAATAATAATAATAAATAAGGAATACTAATGATAATAAATAATAATAATAATAATAATAATAATAATAATAAACAATAAGAAAAATAATAAGTAATAACAAAAATAAATAATGCTAACTAATGGAAATCTAGATAATGTATTTGCAAAAAATGTGAGTATGCACAGTTATGTGAAAATAATTTAATGAATGTTAATAACATCATATAACATACACACACATACCTATATATATACCTATACATACACACACATATACACACTATCTACTATATATATCAAGTTCTAAATACATACTAGATATACGTACACGAGTATATTATTACGTAATATAATGCGACATGTTTCGTAAACAAACTCTGATGAGTTATCGATTATTTTGACTAACATTAATATCACATCAACATACATTATATTATTACTTCGATCCTCAATAGTATCACATATATGAATGAATCATTCAAAATATGTTGATATATACATTCAGTTATCTAGTTGTCGATTACTGCATACGTCACTACACGAGATATACATATATACATATATTTAATTGTCTATCAGCTTTCAGATACGTACTATAAACATCAAATACACGATTTTACTACCTCATAATAATATACAACGTATTTTACAAATACTCAGATGAATTATCGATTACATTATCGTATGTCATTAATAAACCTTCACTGTATACACACACATATACACACTATCGACTATATCAAGTTCTAAATACGTACTATATCTATCACATACGTACACAAGTATATTATCCAATAATATAATGCGATGTGCTTCTTATACTTACTCATATGAGTGATCGATTAATTATATTTGATTATCTTAATACAATATTAGGTTTTGACTATATCGTTCATCAATCAATCACTAGATAATATATATATATATATATATATTTATTTATGTATATGAACGCTTGAATGAGTACTATATATATCACATCCACAATTATATTACCTTATAATAGATCGTTATCGACATCGTGCGATTAGTGTAATTTGAAAAGAAAATATATATAATTATTTCTAATGAAAATAATATATATATTTGATTACATCTCTATAATTATTGCTCACTAAAAATTATTTATTTATTATTTTTTTTAGTTGTGGTCGGTTTTTAAAAATATTTTCTTTTTTGGCCGGTTTTTTAAAAAAATAATTTAAAAGAATTTCTAAAAACCGACCACTTGTGGTTGATTTTTTAAAAATATTTTTTTAAAAAAATAATTAAAAACCGACCAGTAGTGGTAAATTTTTTTTTAAAAAAATTTAAAAAAAATTTAAAAACCGACCACAAGTGGTCGGTTTTTTACAAATATTTTTTAATTTTTTTTTTTAAAAACTGATCACAAGTGATCGGTTTTCTTATTTTTATTTATAAAATAATTAATAATTAATATTTTTAAAAAAATAAAATTAAAAAAATAAAATAAAAACCAACCACAAGTGGTCGATTTTTTAAAAATATTTTTTAATTATTTTTTTTTTAAAAAACGACCACAAATGGTCGGTTTTCTTATTTTTTTAAATTTTTATTTATAAAATAATTAATAATTAATATAAAAATTATTGAAAAAATTATTTTGAAATTTTAAAATATAAAAGCGACCACTTGTGGTCGCTTTTTATGATTTTTTTTTTTTTTATTAAAAAACCGACCACAGATTGTGGTCGGTTTTTCGTGGTCGGTTTTTCAGTTCTTTTTAGTAGTGGAACCTGTATCACCCCATAGCATTCTTGATTTAATACCTCACTTAGTAGCATGCTTAAAGAGCTAGCTATCTGAAAATTTTCCAAGTGTCAAAAGGACTTAGCTATATTTTAAGCTCCTAAACTTTTATGATTTTCAAATCGATTTTTTCGACCTCGAGATGTGGATTTTTAAGCTGATTCATGTTCAGTGGTGTAAAGGGGGTGTCTCGGGGAAGTTTCAAATTTTTCGAACGACGTTTGAGACATGTTTGGATGAGCAAAATTGAAGCCCAATGCAATCTCATCGTGTTGCATCGGTAATCGCATTGGCAGGACCAACGCGTTGCGTTACTAATCGCGTCGGAGGGACCGACGCGGCGCATCGGGTGCCCAGTTCGCAGTTTTAAATTCCGAGTTTGGGAGGGTATTTCAGTCTTTTCCCTCATCATATCTCAGCCATAACACGAAATTAAAACATTCTTAAGGCATATTATACCCAAAACCACTCAAATTTATCAAGAAACAAACCCTAATTCCCCTCCCAAGGACCAAGAGTTCATCCTTAAGTTCAAGAATCTTTCAAGAAACAAGCCAAGAGTTGGATTCCATTTTCGTGATCTAAGGTACGTGGGACTATCCTAAACCCCATGGGCATTGATTTTCGGTTTTCAAATTTGTTTTAAAGGATATATATATGTATATACGAAATTGTTTCAAGATCATTGATAAACTTGTGTTAAAATTATTACATCATGATAAAGTATTGTAAAAATCATGGTATGAAGCCCTAAACTTGAACTATTTTCATGTGACCATGATGATGATTAGATTGTGAATTTAAAAGAGAGCATGGGATATGTGATTCCCTCTTTTGCTATGAAATTGTAATAATTTTTTAAGTTGAGAATGAGTTACACAAATTGTTAAATGTTGAGCCTATTATGTATACACTGAACAATTTTCATGAGATAATGGAAGAGTGATTTACTTGTTTTTATGATGATCAAGATTCTTATTTAGAATGGCTTAAAAGTGATTGAAAAGGGTGACCACCGTAGATTATGTATTGAGAATGGTCTATTTTTTCAACTGTTTTGAAATATGAACTTTTGTTCAAAAGGTAGAGCTTTTGGGTGATCAATAAACATCTTTTCAAAAAAGATAAGCGCAGTAGAGATGTTGTGACATGACTTGCAAGTCTGGGTATGACGATACCCTATTTTGATGTCTCTGAAGATATTATGAAAGAAATAACTTTTCAAAGAAGATCTGGTTTAAAGAATCTAAAACTTGGATTGAGAGAGTTAGATGGTTACCCGAAGAATGCACGACTCAAACGACTCATTACACAAAATCGTGATTTACCGACACGGGTTTATGATACCCGAAAGGGAAATTGTACGTTGGTGATGGCCCAATGGCGTAGCAGAGAAGCAGAGACTCCAACCTTTGCGGTAAACTTGGGTTGGGGGCTTGGCCACTGAGTCAAGGGCGAATTCCATATAGCCCGTGGAATAGCAGAGTTGTTGGGTGTACCATCTGGCTCAGAAGTAAGATAAAGAGTAGAGTTGTGAATTACAGAATGTGTGTTGAAAGTTTTGGATTATGCCCATGTGTTTTTAACTATTTCAAGATAATGTGTAATTTATGAAATGCTCTCACCTATGTTTTATATTAATGCATATTCTGTTTTTGGATTGTTCTGCGTACCAGTAAATTTGTACTGACCCCCTATATTTCAAGGTCTGAGGCTCAGTCCAGGGGTCCCGCTAAGCCATAGATTTGTCAGACAAAAGTGTGTAGTCGGTAGCCTCCCTTATTTCAGAAGGCCTGTTTTTAGAACATTGTAATTTCATTTTGTTTTTGGTTCGACTGGGGGCCTTGTCCCAGTTTAGACAAGATGTCGGTTTTGATGTATTAGAGATTTCACAGATCGATGTTAGATACTGTTAGAGGGTTATGAATTTCATTTTGAATTGGTTAGTTGGATTATAGTATCGACCATGATTTCGTATTATGATGTTTCTGCTTTTCTTATTATTGTATGAACATTGTGCATGATCGCCAGATAGACAGAGGTGCCCGGGCCTACATAGTTCGGGATGCCCATCGTATCCAGGGCATCAGCTCGATTCGTGACATACTTGGTATCAGAGCACGGTTCATGGTCATAGGGTGTCTACGAAATCACGCCAGGTAGAGTCCTGTTTATGGGTGTGTGATAACGCTCTACTTACACCTCAATTTAGTACAAGGTGGTCGTCCTCAATATATTTACCCAACTTTGGAGTCGGAGTCGAATCCACAGGGAACAATGTGAGTGACGATTAAACTAGTTTGAACCTAAAGCTACAAGTTAAATTCAAACAACTGACACGAAAAGATAAATGGGGGTTTTGAGTTTAACAAGTAATTGTTGGTCACCTTGGTTTCAGTTTGTAATCAAAAGTTTATGAAATAACCAGGATTATGTTCACTAGGGCTTACGGTACATGACAGATACTAAAATTTACTCAAGGTTCTCATGGTAGTTAGAATGACAAGCTATCTTTATCGATGGTATGCTCAAATGTCTCTAGACCTATTCAAGCGTCTAATTTCCTAATCCTCTTAGACTTAGGAAATCGCTTATCACTACACAAATTTTACCTCAGGTTAATCAACTTTGTTACAACGCTGATTATTAAACGAAGCCTTTCCGAGTCCTTGTTGATAACTCACTTCCTATTGTTTATGATTTCTTTCTCAAGCAAACCAAAGTAGGCACACCTATTGTTTGCAACCAACAAACATAAATTATAGTCTCAGAATTATCAAGAAATCCTAACACTTATTAAACCTTGAGTATTTAACACCTTATCATGACCTAACCCTAGATCCCATAATCCAGGTTAATGGAATTTAGCCACTCATGATGTAACGAATGAAACACATAATTGAATTCATGATTTGAAAGATAAACTTACAAAGATGAATAATAACTAGTGAATTGCAGATTAGATCACAAAGGAAATTCCAAAGTAATGATATTAATCTCTTCAAAGGATTTGCTTTTTCAAGCCAAGAAAATTAGAGAGAGAAAATATCAATGTGTTGTCTCACCAAAAACTCAAGTGCGGCTCTCTCCCCTTCTGTGGAATAATAATATTAGAAAACCCTCCCACAGGTCTTTAAATAGTCAACCCTAAATAAGGAAATAAATTAAAATTTAAGATTTTCTTCGGGATGGGTGACGACATTCTTGACGGCGCGTCATAAGTATGATGGCGTGTGCAGGATGCTGTCAAAGTCTCCAGTGAATTACTATCTTCTGATTTTTCTAACAGCAAATCTGATGGCATGTCAAATATGTGACGGCCCGTGAAAAATGTCGTCACATCTTCACTGGAAATCAACATAATCTGCCTCAGGTTGACGACCACTTTGATAGCCTATCCCATGCTTGACGGCGCTTCCGAAACGTCGTCACATTTCATCTCAATTCCTCAGGTTCTGTCTAAGTTTGACGGCAACTTGGACAACCTGTCATATGTCTGACGGCGCTTCAGAAATGGCGTCAACTTCAGTATAGCTCATTTGCACTAGATTTCAGCTGATTTATTCTTATTTTCTTTGGTTTCCTCCCCGATCACTTGTATCTGCATTAAAAAAATAAAATAATAAATAAAAACAACAAAAGTTGCTTAAGACTTTGCAATTATTTTGACCTAAAAAGCATTAAATGTGTTAGCTTTTTCTCACACATCAACACCTTCAACTTAAAACAATTGCTTGTCCTCAAGCAACAAACTAACTAAGAGAATACAAAGAACATTCAGCAGTCAACAACCATTTTAGCTCAAAACTTAGTTACCACCTCCAAGGTCAACCAATTTAAACTATTGTGTATCTTATTGAAAAGCAGCAATGTAACACAAAGGATTCCAGCCATGGTATCAACTAAGTACCAACAATCATGCTTATATCAATATGACACTACCCAAATAAGTAATTCACCTAGCAACATACTAGTGTGCCCTCACAACAAAGAATTTCCCCTTTTTCTCTCACAATAGAAATCAAAGTATAAACATGGGGATCATCACAAAAACACTCACTCTCAGAATGAAGTTCAAACCAATGTATGCCAAATACCATATGCTTGCCCTTATCTTCATTACCAAAGTGTCTAGATAGGTAAGCTAAGATCACTATAGGACTTTCTTAGGCTTGTAACGTAGGCTAAGGGCTGGTATGATATTAGATAGCCTTTAGAGTGACTAACCTCCTTGGCACTACCTTAACTTATGGGGTCCACTTATTAACCTCTTTTTCTCTTTACCACACATTCAGAATGGGTGTAGTTTTTCCTTTTATTCAAACAAACTTCTTTTCTTGCTCTTTTTCACCAACACCCAATTTTCTATTTTTTTTTCACTTATTCTTTTCTTCTACTCTACCCTTTTTCATACCCAATTTACATCACTCACCCCTATGATATCCACCCTCAACTTAGGTTGTTTGCCTAAGTCAAGGTGCACAGTGTCCAAGGAAGACCAGGGCCAAAACAGGTTCATTATGATAAAAAAGGGAAGGTGATAGGTATCATAGAAAGAAACTGGTCAATTCAAGCTCAAACAGGGATCAAGGGATATCATGCATTACGAGAATGTCATTTAGGCTAATAGTGACTTAAATAAAAAACGGCCTATGATCCTTTCCTAACCCCCACCTTTCAACTAAGGTAAGACGAACCGGGCAAGTTTTGGATTTGTACAAAGAAAACTCAGTAAAATCTCACACACACATGGCACATAGGTACATCACAAGCTATTACTTATTCAGTTCATGCAATTATTAGCAGTGATTATTATGCCACTAGTACTAATGCCATAACAAGATGCACAGTGGTCACACATGAATGCGTGTCACACAGTTATAAAATAGATCATTGGAGAGGTGTTTAAAAAATTAATAAAAATATGTCAACTGTCCCAGATACTTATTTTTCCCTTAATTAACCACAACATATCAAAAAATAAACACAATACACCTAAATATGCCGGCTTTACTAGGAATAAGACTCCGGGGAAAAGAGGCACGACTACAAAAACCCCAAGAGGACATCAATACCCATAAGTAGCCCCAATACACCCTCAACTTAAAATCATGAAATGTCCCCAATACGTCAAACCAAAATAAGAGAGTTAGAAGCATACCTATGGCACCATGGGTGCGAAGATTTGATGTCAATCATATAACACGAATACAAACAACAAAATACCTTGGGTTGCCTCCCAAGAATCGCCTAATTTAGTGTCGCGGCACGACTCAGTTATCTTGACTACTCAGACTTCATCAAGATACCTTGTTGATAATTATTTATGTCTCCACTTAGAGGATTTGAAACGCTGGCCCAAATTTTGATCAATACATCTTCGGGGTGTGTTGGGCAAATGTGAGGGTATGATAAGGAATGTTCTATTACGCCACTTCGAAGACTTGAACTGCTTGCCCAATTTTGCATCAAACTTTCGTGTGGGCTCATTTGGTAACAGTGAGAATCTTAAACAGCCACTAAATTGACATCGATCTTTAAGCTCCTTGGCCTTCAATATTGGGGTTTTAGTATACCCTTTTGGAAGGACAAACTCCAAAATATAAGAATCTTCCTCCTTATTTTCAAAATTCATCATTTGCTTGGGTGATTCAACTTTCATCACATCCACTAAGCATAATGTTGAAAAGTGATTCGAATGAGGACTAACCCTCAATTTCAGAACAACTTCCCTATTAGTATTTTTACCCCGAAATGGACTAGAGTCTTCATGAGGATTGTGCTTGATTTCTTTTTTTGACTCTAATACCATTTCCTCATCCTTGACATCTTCATTCATGAACGGTTCGGTTGGTTGGGAAATCACCGAGGGTTGCTCAACATCAAGCTCATCATCAACATCAGATTATTTCTCTTCATCCTCACACTCTTCCATTATTTTAAATAATTCCACATACAAGATATCATCTAAACATAATATAGAAAAGTGTTTTGGATAATTAACCTCGATATCTATCTTTTCTATCCTTTATTTTTCCTCGTTAAATGCCCTAATGTCTTGACGTATGTCACATATGGTATCATTCATTGTGTCTATACGATCCAACATTAGTTGAAGCATAGCTTCAATGTCACTCTTTCCAGTGCTTCATTCTTTATTTTCTTGACCATAAGACCTGTCATACTCATAAGAAAAACTAGAACTTGGGTTAGCACAATAGGGGGAGGGGGCATTTGGGAAATCACTCCAATGTCCATCTTGACCACCATATAAAGAATAATTATACTCCAGGTAGGATGGAGATGGTGCACACATCTCTCTCCGGGGAGCATATCTACAATCTTGCAAAAAATAGGGTCCATCACAATATGGACATGGATCATCCAGATAAGATTTCCAACCATCAGACTCACATTCATTCCATGATGCCATAGTAAGAAATAAATAAAAATAAAGAAAATCTACCTAACACAAGAAACAAAGGAAATCACAAACAAATATTTACAAGTTTGAATTCAAGCAAGTAAGCTAAAATTCAAAACTAACTTAATACGCCAAATTATTCCCCGGAAGTAGCGCTATTTTTGATAATGCTCAACTTACACCTCAATTTAGTGCAAGGAGGTTGTCGTCAATATATTTACCAAACTTTGGAGTCGGGGTCGAATCCACAGGGAACAATGTGAGTGGCGATTAAACTAGTTTGAACCTAAAGCTACAATTCAAATTCAAACAACTGGCACGAAAAGATAAATGAGGGTTTTGAGTTTAACAAGTAATCGTTGGTCACCTTGGTTTTAGTTTGTAATCAAGATTTTATGAAATAACCAGAATTATGTTCACTAGGGCTTACGGTACATGACAGATACTAAAATTTACTCAAGGTTCTCATGGTAGTTAGAATGACAAGCTATCTTTATCGATGGTATGCTTAAATATCTCTCGACCTATTCAAGCATCTAATTCCTTAATCCTCTCAGACTTAGGGAATCACTTATTGCTACACAGATTTTACCTCAGGTTAATCAACCTTGTTACAGCGCTGATTATTAAACGAAGCCTTTCCGAGTCCCTGTTGATAACTCACTTCCTACTATTTATGATTTCTTTCTCAAGCAAACCAAAGTAGGCACGCCTATTATTTGCAACCAACAAACATAAATTATAGTCTCAGAATTATCCAAAAATCCTAACACCTATTAAACCTTGAGTATTTAACACCTTATCATGACCTAACCCTAGATCCCATAATCCAGGTTAATGGAATTTATCCACTCATGATGTAACGAATGAAACACATAATTGAATTCATGATTTGAAAGATAAACTTACAGAGATGAATAATAACTAGTGAGTCGCAGATTAGATCACAAAGGAAATTCCAAAGTAATGATATTAATCTCTTCAAAGGATTTGCTTCTTCAAGCCAAGAAAATTAGAGAGAGAAAATATCAATGTGTTGTCTCACCCAAAACTCAAGTGTGGCTCTCTCCCCTTCCGTGGAATAATAATATTAGAAAACCCTCCTACAGGTCTTTAAATAGTCAACCCTAAATAAGGAAATAAAATTAAAATTTAAGATTTTCTTCGGGATGGGTGACGACATTCTTGACGGTGCGTCATAAGTATGACGGCGTGTCAAATATGTGACGGCCCATGAAAAATGTCGTCACATCTTTACTGGAAATCAACATAATCTACTTCAGGTTGACGGCCACTTTGACAGCTCGTCCCATGCTTGACGGCGCTTCCGAAATGTCGTTATATTTTATCTCAATTCCTCAGGTTCTGTCTAAGTTTGACGGCAACTTTGGCAGCCTGTCATATGTCTGACGACACTTCAGAAATGGCGTCAACTTCAGTATAGCTCATTTGCACCAGATTTTAGCTGATTTATTCTTATTTGCTCACACATCAGTGTGTAGCGTACCACACTTATAAGTAGGGGGATATAAGGCATTTAGAAATGTCTCTCTTCTTTCATGATTTAGTTCATGTTTTAGGGTCTGCATGTCCTCTAATCAATGATTTCCTATATTTCAGAAAGCTAACTTGCCTCCCCATCGATCCAACAAATAGAATGCCCAAGCTGAGGAGGTATGCCCTACCCATGGGATGCGGACCCATAACAGAACTCATACCCCAGAGTTTGTTCCTACTTCGGGGGTTTCTCCAGTTCTGACCAGTCCACCTCAGGCTCCACGGATCGGTGTTTACCCTCCCCAGCCTCCTCAGAGTGATGTTTCAAATGTTGAGTTCCGATAGTCTATCCATATGATTGCACAACTGGTGGCCTCTCAGACCTGTTAGTCTGAAGATGTGTGTTCTATGTCGGGTTCATCTGAGATTACTCGGGTTAGTCAATTCATGAGGCTAAACCCACCTATATTCACTGGCACAGAGGTTGTGAAGGACCCCTGAGGGTTCATTGACGAACTGGAGAAATTTTTTAGGGTTATGCACCTAAATAAGGTTGAAGGGTTGAATTGGTGGCCTATCAGTTAAAGGATGTGGACAATCTGTGGTATAATGAATGAGAGGATTCAAAGGGTAGTGATACTGATCCTTCAGTGTGGGGTGAGTTTGTGGAAACTTTTCTAGATTGTTTCTTTTCTCAGGAATTGAGGGAGTCAAAGGCTGAAGAATTCATGAATTTGAAACAAGGGAAAATGAGTGTCAAGGAGTACACCCTAAATTCTACCAAGTATCCTGTTATGCTCCATAATTGGCGGGTAATATGAGAGCTCACATGAGAAAGTTTACATCCGATCTCTCAAATGATTTGCTATTGGAGTGCAAAGGAGCAATGTTAAATAGAGACATGGATTTCTCCAGGTTGTCCGTTCGTATGCAATAGATAGAAGAGTAGAAGAAAAGGATGGCAGAGGCAAGGGAGAAGTACAAGCAGACCAAGAGGGCCAGGTCTACAGACCAGAATATCAATCAGCACCAAGGTAGTAATTAGGGTAACAAGTGGTCAAATAGGAAGTTTTGGAGTAATGCACAATCGTCAGCCAGTGCCCCAGCGCCCAGACCTCCAGTTGATCATCGGTTTTAGAATTTTCAGCCTAGCCATGGACCGATAATGCAAGACACTTAGTCTCAGGGGAGTGTAGCTCATACTCCTCGATCATACCTGTTCTGTGGAAAATATGGAAGGGATCATCTGGGGTCATGCCAGTTTGGTACACTTATTTGCTATTCCTACGGCTAGCTAGGTCATATTAAGAAGGACTGTCCCACATCGAGGGAAAATTTTTGAGGCATTAAGTCTCAGACGAACTCTACATCTCCTCACATAAAGGGCACTACCTCAGCTATCGGTGGTGGACGCAATCGATTATATGCCTTGTTTAATTATAAGGATGCAGAGGTTTCACCAGATGTGGTCATAGGTATGTTACAAATTTTCTCCCGTAATGTGTATATGTTACTTGATCCTGGGTCTACCTTGTCTTATGTGACCCCATATGTGGCAGTCAGTTTTAGTTTTGAGCCCAAAAATATTGTGGAATCCTTCTTTGTTTCTACTCCTATTGGTGACTCTGTTGTGGCTAGGAGGGTGTACATAAATTGTGTTGTGTATGTCTATAATCGTGATACTGTGGTAGACCTTGTAGAGCTTGACATGATTGACTTTGATGCCATTTTGGGAATGGATTGGCTCCATTCGTGCTATGCCACACTATATTGTAGAACCCAAAAATTCACTTTCTCCTTTATGAATGAACCAGTGATAGCGTGGGAGGGGTATTCTTTAGCACCTAGGGAAAAGTTCATATCTTATCTCAAAGCCCGCAAACCCATCTCTAAGGGCTGTCTGTATCATCTTATTCGGGTTAAAGATTCTAATTCTAAAAGTTTTTCCCTCCAGTCTGTCCCTGTGATTAATGAATTCTCAAAAGTCTTTCCCGATGACCTCCCAGGGATACCACCTGATAGGGAGATAGATTTTGATATTGATTTATTGCCAAACACTAATTCTATTTCTATTCTGCCATACAGAATGGCTCCTGCCAAGTTGAAAGAGTTAAAATAATAGCTAAAAGATCTTCTTGACAAGGGCTTTATCCGTCCTAGTGTTTCTCCCTAGGGTGAACCTGTACACTTTGTGTGTAAGAAATACGGTTTTCTCCGTATGTGTATAGAATACCGTCAGCTGAATAAGGTCACTGTTAAAAACAAATGCCCTCTTCCTAGAATTGATGATTTGTTTGCCCAACTTCAGGGTGACAAATATTTCTCCAAGATAGACCTTCATTCGGGATATCATCAGTTAAAGGTTAGGGAGGCTAACATTCCAAAAACAGCTTTCCATACTCGATACGACCATTATGAATTCTTAGTTATGTCCTTCGGGCTGACTAATGCCCCCGCAACCTTTATGGACCTAATGAATAGGGTGTTTCATTAGTTTCTAGATCTGTTCGTCATAGCCTTTATTAACGATATTTTGGTTTATTCTAAGAATGAGGAGGATTATGCTAACCACCTCCGAATCATCCTCCAGACCCTTAAAGATCATGAGTTATATGCAAAGTTTTCTAAATGTGAATTCTAGATTAGTGCCATCTCTTTTCTGGGGAACATTATTTCTAGTGAGGGGATCAAAGTTGATCCACAAAAGGTTGAGGCAGTGAAAAAATGGCCTAGACCCATAACTCCAACCAATATTCGGAGCTTCTTAGGTTTAGCAGGGTATTACAGAAGATTTGTAGAGAGTTTTTCCTCCATAGCTGCTCCTCTTACTAAATTGATTCAGAAGAAGGCAAAATTTTTGTGGTCCAACTCATGTGAGAGTAGTTTTGAGAAACTAAAAGATAAGTTTACTACCGTGCTAGTTTTGACTGTCCCTGATGGTACAAAAGGTTTTGTGGTGTATTGTGATGCATCTCAGGTGTGACGTAGTTGTGCGCTTATGCAACATGGTAAAGTAGCGGCCTATGCATCTAGGAAATTGAAGGTACACAAAAAGAATTATTCCACTCATGACTTAGAGTTAGAAGCTATGGTGTTTGCACTTAAAATATGGCGACACTATCTTTATGGGGTACATGTAGATATATTTACTGACCACAAAAGTTTACAGTATGTTTTCACGCAGAAAGAATTGAATCTTAGGCAAAGACGGTGGTTGGAACTGTTGAAGGATTATGACATGAGCCTGCACTATCATCCAGGCAAGGCAAATGTGGTGGCCGACGCCCTTAGTAGACTGTCAATGGTAGTCTTTCTCATGTTGAGAAAGGAAAAATAAAGATGATGAAAGATATTCACCGTCTTGGAAATCTAGGGGTTCAACTTCTGGATTTTGAAGATAGAGGAGTAATTGTTCATGAGATAGATAAATCTTTCTTATGTGCTGAAGTTAAGAAAAAATAGGCCGAAGACCCTATCTTGTTGCAGATTAAGAATGATGTGGGTCAACAGAAGGTGATGGTGTTTAAGATTGGTGATGATGGGATTTTGAGGTATCAAGGTAAGCTATGTATGCCGAACGTAGATGGGTTGCGAGAAAGAATTCTCGATAAAGCTCACACTTTGAGGTATGTTGTTCACCCAGGCTCTACTAAAATGTACCGTGATCTTAAGACGATATATTGGTGGAACAATATAAAACGTGATGTTGCTAACTTTGTTTCTAAGTGTTTGAATTGTCAACAAGTCAAAGTAGAGCATTTGAGACCAGGTGGCACTTCCCAAGAAATAGCTTTTCCTATGTGAAAATGAGAGATGATCAATATGGATTCCATCACAGGGCTTCCGAGGTCCCAAAACCAATATGATTCTATTTAGGTGATTGTAGACCGGATAACCAAGTCAACTCACTTTCTTCCTATGAGGACTAACTATTCTGGATATAATTATACCAAGTAGTACATTAAGGAAATAGTTCTCTTGCATGGGGAACCCGTATCCATTATATCCGATTAAGGTACGCAATTCTCTTTGCAGTTTTGGTGGCTTTTTTAGAGGGGTTTAGATACCACAGTGAACTTGAGTACTGCCTTTCACCCCCAGTCTGATGGGCAGGATGAATGCACCATTTAGACCCTTGAGGATATGTTGAAGGCCTGTGTGATTGACTTCAAACGCAGTTGGGTAGATCATTTTCCGTTGATGGAATTCTCCTACAATAATAGCTACCATTCCATTATTCAGATAACTCATTTTGAGGTACTTTATGAGAGGAGATGTAGGTCACCAGTTGGATGGTATGAAGTGGGTGAAACTCGGTTGTTTGGACCTGACCTTGTTCATCAGGCAACGGAAAATATGAAGATCGTTAGGGAGCGACTTAAGACTACTCAGAGTCGTCAGAAGTCTTATGCCATTGTTAGAAGGAGAGATTTAGAATTCGAAGTTGATGATTGGGTTTTCCTCAAGTCCCCCCCATGAAGGGAGTCATGTAATTCAGAAAGAAATGGAAGCTTAGTGTAACACCCCATACTTAATTACATGCATTAGCCATGGTTATATGTGTTGGAGTATAAGTATTGATCCTAAGGTATATATGAGTTTAAGTATGAGTATTGATTATTTTGAGATGGTTTCAAGTGTATAGTTTGATTATATGTGTATAGGAATCGACTGTATGTATATCGGAATTTGCCCGTCGATGTATTCATACGAAGTTTATTGAATAAGCTTTCCAACGATATAAATATTTCCAAAAACGGATAAGTTTCGGATATAATCGAGCACGTTCGAAACTATAAAACGGTGGCCGGGATAATTGTGAACAGTAAATGTGCAGGAAATTCAAACTACTGAGGCCTGCCAGTTTTTTGGGTCAACTTTGACCGATCGTAACTCTCTCAATATAATGAACTGGGAGGTCTTCAACCTATCAAAAGAAAGATCTTTGAGTCTTCTTTCCAATTCAATTGGTTTCATCAAAATCCAACATCGGAGTAAGGAGATATACTCGTTTTACTTCAGCCTCTCAAAACAGTTTTTTAGGGTCAACTTCAAACGATCATAACTCCTTTTAAAGGATGAAATGGGTGGGATACTTTATATCAAATGAAATTCCTTTGAATTATCTATCCAAAGATACCAATTTCACCCAAATCCGATATCGGAGCAAAGAGTTATGGCCGATTTACTTTAGCCTGTCAAAACAGTCCACCATGGACAGATTCGGATTTACTTAAATTTTTAAGGGCAATATGGTCATTTTCCATCATCTCTTGGACGAAAATTGGTCATTATATAGATATAATTGGTCTTATATCCATCAATTATCATCATATTATTGAGAATAAGGAAACCCTAGCCTAATTTCAACTCCAATTATCTTGTGATTCAACCGTGGAAAGTCCAAATTGATTCCGTAGTTGTGTTCATCGTCTCGAGGGCTTCGAGAAGCATCCCTTATTTGTTCCAACAGGACTTTGAAATCAAAAGGGCCATTTTATGGTAAGAATGTAAATTATGTTGGTGTTATTTATATGAATATGTATATATATATATATATATATATATATATATATATATGTATGCATGTGAGCATAAGAAGTATGCTATTTGATTGTTGTTGAAAGATGATTGGGAAATGATGTTGGATTATGTTGAATTGTGAAGGGATGATGTGGTATTGAAATGATGATTATATATATATATATACACATAAACCTATTGTTCAAGTTGGTTTTTGGAATGTTTTGCAAATAGTGGTTGTATGGAATTATGGAAGAGAATTGTGGTGTTGGGTTGCTAATACTAGATGCCAAATATTTCATTGTAGATAAGTGATTTGTAAAGGCGGGAAGTTGTATTGAATTGGTATCCGAATCTACAACGAGGTATGTAAAGCATACTCTAACAATGTTCTTTGGCATGAAAACACCAATGTTCCATCAAGTAAGATTCCAAGGTTGTCCAAAAACATGTATTGTTCTACATTACCAACGAAGTTGTTTCCATTCTATAAAGTGTAAAAATGTTTCATTGATATACCAAAAGTCTCCTATTTCATTGTTGTGATATTGATGATTCTGAAACACATTGTTGATGTACCAATGAGTCTTTATAACATCGTTATTGTATAGAAGGTCTATTACTTGATTCCTATTGATGTATCATTGTTCCAAAGGTACTATATTGGCATGAACACTAATGTAATAATCTCAAAAGCTTTTGAACTAAGTTGTTGGAAAGATCTCTTATGTGTGTTACTTGATATACGTGTGGGTGGTATCCCAGGGGCATAAGCCTAGCATGGGTCGATCCCTATTTATGTGTTTATGGGTGGTATCCCAGGGGCATAAGCCTAGCATGGGTCGATCCCAGTTGATATGTACTGGAGGCAGCCTAATGGTCACAGTACGGTACAATATTAATTATTGTTAGGTGGTTGGAGGTTCGGGAGGAGGAGGTAATGGCGAATGATAATTGTAAAGAATGAAATGAACGAATGTATACCGTTCCACAAATGTGTTCGAATTCACGAACCCAATTCAGATTAATGATAATGTACATGATCCTAAAAGTGTTTATGAAGTGTGGCTCACTTCTATTATGATTTATTCACTTGCGTCTGATTTTCCTGATCCCCTATACTACATATGATTATTTACAGCTTTACATACTCAGTACATATTTCGTACTGACGTCCCTCACGGGGGACCTGCATTTCATGCTGCAGGCACAGGTGCTTCAGGTCACTCGCAGCATAGATAGGAGCCAGATCATACAGCTATTGTTGGTGAGCTCCAGTTTGCTTCGGAGCTTTCCGAGTCGGTTCCTTATGTTTTGTTATTGTACAGGAGTCATGTGTGGGCGGGGGTTTGTCCCGACCCTAGTTATGTCATTTTGTCATGTATATCCTAGAGGCTTTGTAGACATAAGGAAGGGTCAAGTCATGGAAGTTTATATAGTGATGTTATATTTGTATATGTGGTGGCCCCGACGGCCAAGTATTATATTATATATATATATTTGTGCGTGTTGTGCTGATACAGGGAATTAGACCCTTCTGTATGTAACGAAGTGCTGCCCAAATTCTTGGTGAATGTAAGGGAAAGTACAGGTATTTGAACGGGTTCTCCCGGGCCTTCTCGGCTTCGGGTGCCAGTCCGGCCCGATGGGATTTTAGGGCGTGACAAAAGTGGTATCAGAGCCGGTTCGTCCTAGTGAGTCTACAAAGCCGTGTCTACGTAGAGTCTTGTTTATCGGTGTGTTGTGCACCACATCTATAAACAGTAGGCTATGGACATTTAAGAATTGTTTCTTTTCTTCATGTCTTAGATCGTGCGATAGAGCTTATATTGTATATGAAGTCATAGTTGACCACTGAATCAGTTTGTTCCTCTTATTATAGTAATGATGCCGGTTACCAGAAGCAAAAATACCGGTAAGAAAGTAGATGTGGCTGCCGGAGAGGGGATAAGTAAGTCACCCACTATACCAGCTAATCAAAGTGAGGCTCCAGCTGAGCATGCATCAGAAACTTCCCCCAGTCCGGAAGAAATAAGGGGGAGGATAACTATATCCCCAGAGCCACCTATTAATGCTGTTGATCAAGATATTAGAAATGCATGCAACTTTTGACTCGTATAGTTGCTGGGCAAGTCCAAGGGCAAGCTATTCCTGCCGCGGGTTCTAGCGGTACTGATAGGGCGGATAGTCTTCGGACGCAAGATTTTCTTAAGATGGATCCACCTACTTTTACCGGATCCGATCTTAACGAAGATCCGCAGGACTTTATTGATCAGATCCAAAGGGCCCTAGAGGTGATGCACGTATCGGGCAGAGAGACAGTGGAGTTAGCCGCGTATAGATTCAAAGGTGAGGCTATATATTGGAATGAAGACTGGAAACGATCAAGGGGCATTGATGCACCCCCAGCTACTTGGAAAGAGTTCAAAGAGGCATTTATTGATCATTATCTTCCATATGAGACTCGTCAGGCCCGTGCGGATCAGTTCTTAAATCTTTGGCAGGGTAATACAAGTGTGAGGGAGTATAGTTTTCGATTTAATTCCTTGTCCAGATATGCTCCTAATGTTATAGCTACTATGGATGACAGAGTTCATCGGTATGTGAATGGATTGGATTCGTATTTGGTTAGGGATTGTACTATTGCTGCACTGAATAAAGACATAGATATAGCTAGGATCCAAGCATTTGCACAGAAAATGGAAGATCAGAGGCAAAGAAGAAGAACACAGGAATTTGAAAGCGGATCTTCGAAGAGGGCCAGATCTACAGGGCAGTTTATGGCGCCACAGGGAGGTTTTAGACCTCAGTTTTCTGCTAGACCACCTAGGCCATTATTTTCTTATTCTGCAGCTAGTGCTCCACCACAGCATCAGGGGTTCAGAGGCAGTCAATTTGGGCAAAGAAGTGAGGGTCATAGTTCGCGATCTGTGGGTTATCATGGGCAAGGGAATATGAGCCAATCGAGACCTGCTCGAGAGCCATGCAATAAATGTGGAAGGCATCATATGGGCGTATGTTGAATGGGAACAAATGTTTGTTATTGGTGCGGTATGATGGGGCATATGATGAGAGAATGCCCATGAAGGGGCGCAGGTGGCATAGCACGACCTTCAGGATCAGTTGTTGCATCATCGTCACCGGTATCTTATTCTGGTAGGGGTGCACGACCTACGGGTCATGCTAGTAATGTAAAAAGAGTCGCCAGTTCCAGCGGGACTCAGAATCATACTTATGCTTTAGCGGATCGACAGAATCTAGAGGCTTCCCCAGATGTGGTTACGGGTACGTTGTCCATATTTTCATTTGATGTATATGCTCTAATTGATACCGGTTCTACATTATCATATGTTACTCCTTTGGTTGCTGGAAAGTTCAAAAGGACCCCCGAATTGTTAGATAAACCGTTGGAAGTGTCTACCCCGGTTGGGGAATCTATTATTGCTAGAAGAGTTTATAAAGATTGTGTAGTAACTGTGTGTGGTCGAGACACGATGGCCAATCTTGTGGAACTAGAAATGGTAGATTTTGATGTTATAATGGGTATGGATTGGTTGGCGTCTTGTTATGCCAAAATTGACTGTTGTACGAAAAAGATGTATTTACATTTTCCTGATGAAGCAGTTATTGAATGGCAAGGTAAGATTGGCGCACCAAGAGGTAGATTTATTTCTTATTTCAAAGCGAGAAAAATGATTTCCAAGGGCTACATATGTCATTTAGTTAGAGTAAAGGATACGGAATCGGAATCATCAGATCTTCACACGGTACCAGTGGTAAATGAATATCCTGATGTATTCCCTGAAGATCTTCCAGGTTTGCCTCCTGAACGAGAAGTAGAGTTTGGTATTGATGTAATACCAGGCAACCAACCAATCTCTATTCCTCCGTATAGAATGGCCCCAGCAGAATTATAAGAATTGAAAGAGCAATTGAAAGATTTGCTAGAGAAGGGATTCATAAGGCCTAGTATGTCCCCCTGGGGAGCACCAGTGTTATTTGTGCGCAAAAAGGATGGCTCGCTGAGGATGTGTATTGATTATCGGCAATTAAATAAGGTGACTATTAAGAATAAATATCCTCTCCCAAGAATTGATGATTTATTTGATCAGTTACAGGGCGCCAAGTGTTTTTCTAAGATTGATTTGAGGTCAGGTTACCACTAAGTGAGGGTCAAAGAAAAAGATATACCCAAAACAGCTTTCCGAACAAGGTATGGTCATTATGAGTTTCTAGTTATGTCATTTGGGCTAACAAATGCACCTGCATCTTTTATGGATTTGATGAATAGGGTGTTTAAGCCATTCCTGGATGTATTTGTGATAGTTTTTATAGATGATATTCTAGTTTATTCTAGATCAGAAGAGGACCATGCCAATCACTTACGACAGACATTGCAGACTCTTCGTGATTGTAAGCTTTATGCAAAGTTCTCTAAATGTGAGTTTTGGTTAAATTCGGTGGCATTTTTGGGTCATATTGTATCTAGTGAAAGGATAAAAGTTGATGCTCAAAAGATAGAAGCTGTGAAGAACTGGCCAAGGCCCACAACGCCTACGGAGATTCGTAGTTTTCTCGGGTTGGCCGGTTATTATAGGAGGTTTGTTAAAGACTTTTCTTCCATTTCAGCACCCTTAACCAAGCTAACCCATAAAGCATCCAAATTCCAATGGAATGATGCGTGTGAGGAGAGTTTCCAAGAATTGAAGAATATGTTGACTTCTACACCCGTATTGGTACTTCCAGAAGGTACAGAAGGGTATACAGTGTATTGTGATGCTTCCAGAATTGGTTTAGGATGTGTATTGATGCAGCATGGTAAGGTAATAGCATATGCTTCTAGACAATTGCGGCCACATGAGAAAAATTATCCTACACACGATCTTGAGCTGGCAGCAGTTATTTTTGCTTTAAAGATATGGCGCCACTACTTATACAGGGTTCATGTTGATATATATACTGACCATAAGAGCTTGCAGTATATTTTTAATCAGAAGGATCTAAATTTAAGGCAGCGGAGATGGCTTGAACTATTAAAGGACTATGATGTTGATATCTTATATCATCCAGGGAAAGCAAATGTGGTAGCTGATGCGTTAAGTCGTAAGGCTATGATGGCGCCTATAGAAAGGCAAGGGATGGTTAAAGATCTTCACCAGTTAGCTAGTTTGGGAGTTCGACTTCTTGAAATTCCAAATAAAGAGCTTATCGTACATAATGCTGCGGAATCTTTATTAGTAGCTGAAGTGAAAGAGAAGCAATATGCAGATCCTATTTTATTACAGCTTAAGGAGAACGTTCAGAGTGGTGCGACCAAGGCATTTGAGCTTACGCGAGAAGGAGTACTTCAGTGCCAAAACCGATTGTGTGTGCCGGATGTAGACGGGCTAAGAAAGAAGATTATGACAGAGGCACATTTTTCAAGGTATTCCATTCATCCAGGATCAACCAAAATGTATCAAGATTTGAAAGATATGTAGTGGTGGAATGACATGAAGAAGAGCATTGCAGAATTTGTAGCTGAATGTCCAAATTGCCAACAAGTTAAAGTGGAACATCAAAAGCCTGGAGGCTATATGCAATGCATAGATCTTCCAATTTGGAAGTGGGACATGATCAACATGGATTTTGTTACAGGTTTGCCTCATACAGCTCGGAAATTTGATTCTATAGGGGTGATTGTGGATAGGCTTACTAAATCCGCACATTTCTTACCCGTTAAGACCACTTACACAGTTGAAGAATATTCGAAGCTGTATGTTAAAGAAATAGTCCGATTACATGGAGTGCCAACTTCTATTATATCGGACCGGGGAACTCAATTTACTGCAAACTTTTGGAAGTCTTTCCAACGGTGTTTGGGAACACAAGTGAATCTGAGTACAGCTTTTCACCCTCAAACGGATGGACAAGCAGAGCGCACCATTCAAACACTTGAAGATATGCTACGAGCATGTGTTATAGATTTTAAAGGCAGCTGGGATGATCATTTACCTCTTATTGAGTTTGCCTACAATAATAGCTATCATTCAAGTATCAAAATGGCACCATATGAAGCTTTATATGGGAGAAAGTGTAGATCACCAATAGGATGGTTCGAAGCGGGTGAAACTCTTATGTTCGGACCGGACCTTGTGTATCAAGCCATAGAAAAAGTCAAGGTGATTCAGCAACGGTTGAAAACAGCCCAAAGTCGGCACAAGTCATATGCGGATAGTAGAAGAAGAGAGCTAGAATTTTCGTAAGGCGATTGGGTATTTTTGAAGGTATCGCCAATGAAAGGGGTGATGAGATTTGGCAAGAAAGGAAAGTTGAGTCCACGATATATAGGCCCGTATAAGATTATTCGAAGATGTGGGCAAGTTGCTTATGAATTAGAGCTACCTCAGGAACTCTCATCAGTGCATCCAGTATTTCATGTATCGATGCTTCGAAAGTGCATCGGAGATCCGTCCCTTATTACTTCTACTGAAGATGTGAAAGTAACAGAAGATCTTACCTATGAGGAGATGCCTATTGCTATATTAGATCGTCAAGTTAAGAAGATGAGAAATAAAGAAGTAGCATCGGTGAAAGTACTTTGGAGAAATCAACAAAGGGAAGAGATTACATGGGAAGCGGAGGAAGCAATGAAATCGAAATACCCTTATTTGTTTAAAGGGGAAAAAGAAGTGCAAGGAGGGCAACTGGAACACTAACAAGTGAGTTTTTACATATGCATAATATCTATATGATGACGTGAATATCAATTATGAATTCGAACTTGTTTCGGCTAAATACCTACATTTACATTCGAGGACGAATGTCCTTAAGGGGGGAAGGATGTAACACCCCATACTTAATTACGTGCATTAGCCATGGTTATATGTGTTGGAGTATAAGTATTGATCCTAAGGTATATATGAGTTTAAGTATGAGTATTGATTATTTTGAGATGGTTTCAAGTGTATAGTTTGATTATATGTGTATAGGAATCGACTGTATGTATATCGGAATTTTCCCGTCGATGTTTTCATACGAAGTTTATTGAATAAGCTTTCCAACGATATAAAGATTTCCAAAAACGGATAGGTTTCGGATATAATCGAGCACGTTCGAAACTATAAAACGGCGGCCGGGATAATTGTGAACAGTAAATGTGCATGAAATTCAAACTACTGAGGCCTGCCAGTTTTTTGGGTCGACTTTGAACGATCGTAACTCTCTCAATAAAATGAAATGGGAGGGCTGAGACCTATCAAAAGAAATATATTTGAGTCTTCTTTCCAATGCAATTGGTTTCATCCAAATCCAACATCTGAGTAAGGAGATATACTCGTTTTACTTCAGCCTCTCAAAACAGTTTTTTAGGGTCAACTTCAAACGATCATAACTCCTTTTAAAGGATGAACTGGGTGGGATACTTTATATGAAATGAAATCCCATTGAATTATCTATCCAAAGATACCAATTTCACCCAAATCCGATATCGGAGAAAAGAGTTATGGCCAATTTACTTTAGCCTGTCAAAACAGTCCACCATGGATAGATTCGGATTTACTTAAATTTTTAAGGGCAATATGGTCATTTTCCATCATCTCTTGGACAAAAATTGGTCATTATATAGATATAATTGGTCTTATATCCATCAATTATCATCATATTATTGAGAATAAGGAAACCCTAGCCTAATTTCAACTCCAATTATCTTGTGATTCAACCGTGGAAAGTCCAAATTGATTCCGTAGTTGTGTTCATCGTCTCGAGGGCTTCGAGAAGCATCCCTTATTTGTTCCAACAGGACTTCGAAATCAAAAGTTCCATTTTATGGTAAGAATGTAAATTATGTTGGTGTTATTTATATGAATATGTATATATATATATATATATATATATATATGTATGCATGTGAGCATAAGAAGTATGCTATTTGATTGTTGTTGAAAGATGATTGGGAAATGATGTTGGATTATGTTGAATTGTGAAGGGATGATGTGGTATTGAAATGATGATTATATATATATATATATATACACATAAACCTATTGTTCAAGTTGGTTTTTGGAATGTTTTGCAAATAGTGGTTGTATGGAATTATGGAAGAGAATTGTGGTGTTGGGTTGCTAATACTAGATGCCAAATATTTCATTGTAGATAAGTGATTTGTAAAGGCGGGAAGTTGTATTGAATTGGTATCCGAATCTACAACGAGGTATGTAAAGCATACTCTAACAATGTTCTTTGGCATGAAAACACCAATGTTCCATCAAGTAAGATTCCAAGGTTGTCCAAAAACATGTATTGTTCTACATTACCAACGAAGTTGTTTCCATTCTATAAAGTGTAAAAATGTTTCATTGATATACCAAAAGGCTCCTATTTCATTGTTGTGATATTGATGATTCTGAAACACATTGTTGATGTACCAATGAGTCTTTATCACATCGTTATTGTATAGAAGGTCTATTACTTGATTCCTATTGATGTATCATTGTTCCAAAGGTACTATATTGACATGAACACTAATGTAATAATCTCAAAAGCTTTTGAACTAAGTTGTTGGAAAGATCTCTTATATGTGTTACTTGATATACGTGTGGGTGGTATCCCAGGGGCATAAGCCTAGCATGGGTCGATCCCTATTTATGTGTTTATGGGTGGTATCTCAGGGGCATAAGCCTAGCATGGGTCGATCCCAGTTGATATGTACTGGAGGCAGCCTAATGGTCACAGTACGGTACAATATTGATTATTGTTAGGTGGTTGGAGGTTCGGGAGGAAGAGGTAATGACGAATGATAATTGTAAAGAATGAAATGAACGAATGTATACCGTTCCACAAATGTGTTCGAATTCACGAACCCAATTCAGATTAATGATAATGTACATGATCCTAAAAGTGTTTATGAAGTGTGGCTCACTTCTATTATGATTTATTCACTTGCGTCTGATTTTCCTGATCCCCTATATTACATATGATTATTTACAGCTTTACATACTCAGTACATATTTTGTACTGACGTCCCTCATGGGGGACCTGCATTTCATGCTGCAGGCACAGGTGCTTCAGGTCACTCGCAGCATAGATAGGAGCTAGATCATACAGCTATTGTTGGTGAGCTCCAGTTTGCTTCGGAGCTTTCTGAGTCGGTTCCTTATGTTTTGTTATTGTACAGGAGTCATGTGTGGGCGGGGGTTTGTCCCGACCCTAGTTATGTCATTTTGTCATGTATATCCTAGAGGCTTTGTAGACATAAGGAAGGGTCAAGTCATGGGAGTTTATATAGTGATGTTATATTTGTATATGTGGTGGCCCCGACGGCCAAGTATTATATTATATATATATATTTGTGCGTGTTGTGCTGATACAGGGAATTAGACCCTTCTGTATGTAACGAAGTGCTGCCCAAATTCTTGGTGAATGTAAGGGAAAGTACAGGTATTTGAACGGGTTCTCCCGGGCCTTCTCGGCTTCGGGTGCCAGTCCGGCCCGATGGGATTTTAGGGCGTGACAAAAGTGGTATCAGAGCCGGTTCGTCCTAGTGAGTCTACAAAGCCGTGTCTACGTAGAGTCTTGTTTATCGGTGTGTTGTGCACCACATCTATAAACAGTAGGCTATGGACATTTAAGAATTGTTTCTTTTCTTCATGTCTTAGATCGTGCGATAGAGCTTATATTGTATATGAAGTCATAGTTGACCACTGAATCAGTTTGTTCCTCTTATTATAGTAATGATGCCGGTTACCAGAAGCAAAAATACCGGTAAGAAAGTAGATGTGGCTGCCGGAGAGGGGATAAGTAAGTCACCCACTATACCAGCTAATCAAAGTGAGGCTCCAGCTGAGCATGCATCAGAAACTTCCCCCAGTCCGGAAGAAATAAGGGGGAGGATAACTATATCCCCAGAGCCACCTATTAATGCTGTTGATCAAGATATTAGAAATGCATGCAACTTTTGACTCGTATAGTTGCTGGGCAAGTCCAAGGGCAAGCTATTCCTGCCGCGGGTTCTAGCGGTACTGATAGGGCGGATAGTCTTCGGACGCAAGATTTTCTTAAGATGGATCCACCTACTTTTACCGGATCCGATCTTAACGAAGATCCGCAGGACTTTATTGATCAGATCCAAAGGGCCCTAGAGGTGATGCACGTATCGGGCAGAGAGACAGTGGAGTTAGCCGCGTATAGATTCAAAGGTGAGGCTATATATTGGAATGAAGACTGGAAACGATCAAGGGGCATTGATGCACCCCCAGCTACTTGGAAAGAGTTCAAAGAGGCATTTATTGATCATTATCTTCCATATGAGACTCGTCAGGCCCGTGCGGATCAGTTCTTAAATCTTTGGCAGGGTAATACAAGTGTGAGGGAGTATAGTTTTCGATTTAATTCCTTGTCCAGATATGCTCCTAATGTTATAGCTACTATGGATGACAGAGTTCATCGGTATGTGAATGGATTGGATTCGTATTTGGTTAGGGATTGTACTATTGCTGCACTGAATAAAGACATAGATATAGCTAGGATCCAAGCATTTGCACAGAAAATGGAAGATCAGAGGCAAAGAAGAAGAACACAGGAATTTGAAAGCGGATCTTCGAAGAGGGCCAGATCTACAGGGCAGTTTATGGCGCCACAGGGAGGTTTTAGACCTCAGTTTTCTGCTAGACCACCTAGGCCATTATTTTCTTATTCTGCAGCTAGTGCTCCACCACAGCATCAGGGGTTCAGAGGCAGTCAATTTGGGCAAAGAAGTGAGGGTCATAGTTCGCGATCTGTGGGTTATCATGGGCAAGGGAATATGAGCCAATCGAGACCTGCTCGAGAGCCATGCAATAAATGTGGAAGGCATCATATGGGCGTATGTTGAATGGGAACAAATGTTTGTTATTGGTGCGGTATGATGGGGCATATGATGAGAGAATGCCCATGAAGGGGCGCAGGTGGCATAGCACGACCTTCAGGATCAGTTGTTGCATCATCGTCACCGGTATCTTATTCTGGTAGGGGTGCACGACCTACGGGTCATGCTAGTAATGTAAAAAGAGTCGCCAGTTCCAGCGGGACTCAGAATCATACTTATGCTTTAGCGGATCGACAGAATCTAGAGGCTTCCCCAGATGTGGTTACGGGTACGTTGTCCATATTTTCATTTGATGTATATGCTCTAATTGATACCGGTTCTACATTATCATATGTTACTCCTTTGGTTGCTGGAAAGTTCAAAAGGACCCCCGAATTGTTAGATAAACCGTTGGAAGTGTCTACCCCGGTTGGGGAATCTATTATTGCTAGAAGAGTTTATAAAGATTGTGTAGTAACTGTGTGTGGTCGAGACACGATGGCCAATCTTGTGGAACTAGAAATGGTAGATTTTGATGTTATAATGGGTATGGATTGGTTGGCGTCTTGTTATGCCAAAATTGACTGTTGTACGAAAAAGATGTATTTACATTTTCCTGATGAAGCAGTTATTGAATGGCAAGGTAAGATTGGCGCACCAAGAGGTAGATTTATTTCTTATTTCAAAGCGAGAAAAATGATTTCCAAGGGCTACATATGTCATTTAGTTAGAGTAAAGGATACGGAATCGGAATCATCAGATCTTCACACGGTACCAGTGGTAAATGAATATCCTGATGTATTCCCTGAAGATCTTCCAGGTTTGCCTCCTGAACGAGAAGTAGAGTTTGGTATTGATGTAATACCAGGCAACCAACCAATCTCTATTCCTCCGTATAGAATGGCCCCAGCAGAATTATAAGAATTGAAAGAGCAATTGAAAGATTTGCTAGAGAAGGGATTCATAAGGCCTAGTATGTCCCCCTGGGGAGCACCAGTGTTATTTGTGCGCAAAAAGGATGGCTCGCTGAGGATGTGTATTGATTATCGGCAATTAAATAAGGTGACTATTAAGAATAAATATCCTCTCCCAAGAATTGATGATTTATTTGATCAGTTACAGGGCGCCAAGTGTTTTTCTAAGATTGATTTGAGGTCAGGTTACCACTAAGTGAGGGTCAAAGAAAAAGATATACCCAAAACAGCTTTCCGAACAAGGTATGGTCATTATGAGTTTCTAGTTATGTCATTTGGGCTAACAAATGCACCTGCATCTTTTATGGATTTGATGAATAGGGTGTTTAAGCCATTCCTGGATGTATTTGTGATAGTTTTTATAGATGATATTCTAGTTTATTCTAGATCAGAAGAGGACCATGCCAATCACTTACGACAGACATTGCAGACTCTTCGTGATTGTAAGCTTTATGCAAAGTTCTCTAAATGTGAGTTTTGGTTAAATTCGGTGGCATTTTTGGGTCATATTGTATCTAGTGAAAGGATAAAAGTTGATGCTCAAAAGATAGAAGCTGTGAAGAACTGGCCAAGGCCCACAACGCCTACGGAGATTCGTAGTTTTCTCGGGTTGGCCGGTTATTATAGGAGGTTTGTTAAAGACTTTTCTTCCATTTCAGCACCCTTAACCAAGCTAACCCATAAAGCATCCAAATTCCAATGGAATGATGCGTGTGAGGAGAGTTTCCAAGAATTGAAGAATATGTTGACTTCTACACCCGTATTGGTACTTCCAGAAGGTACAGAAGGGTATACAGTGTATTGTGATGCTTCCAGAATTGGTTTAGGATGTGTATTGATGCAGCATGGTAAGGTAATAGCATATGCTTCTAGACAATTGCGGCCACATGAGAAAAATTATCCTACACACGATCTTGAGCTGGCAGCAGTTATTTTTGCTTTAAAGATATGGCGCCACTACTTATACAGGGTTCATGTTGATATATATACTGACCATAAGAGCTTGCAGTATATTTTTAATCAGAAGGATCTAAATTTAAGGCAGCGGAGATGGCTTGAACTATTAAAGGACTATGATGTTGATATCTTATATCATCCAGGGAAAGCAAATGTGGTAGCTGATGCGTTAAGTCGTAAGGCTATGATGGCGCCTATAGAAAGGCAAGGGATGGTTAAAGATCTTCACCAGTTAGCTAGTTTGGGAGTTCGACTTCTTGAAATTCCAAATAAAGAGCTTATCGTACATAATGCTGCGGAATCTTTATTAGTAGCTGAAGTGAAAGAGAAGCAATATGCAGATCCTATTTTATTACAGCTTAAGGAGAACGTTCAGAGTGGTGCGACCAAGGCATTTGAGCTTACGCGAGAAGGAGTACTTCAGTGCCAAAACCGATTGTGTGTGCCGGATGTAGACGGGCTAAGAAAGAAGATTATGACAGAGGCACATTTTTCAAGGTATTCCATTCATCCAGGATCAACCAAAATGTATCAAGATTTGAAAGATATGTAGTGGTGGAATGACATGAAGAAGAGCATTGCAGAATTTGTAGCTGAATGTCCAAATTGCCAACAAGTTAAAGTGGAACATCAAAAGCCTGGAGGCTATATGCAATGCATAGATCTTCCAATTTGGAAGTGGGACATGATCAACATGGATTTTGTTACAGGTTTGCCTCATACAGCTCGGAAATTTGATTCTATAGGGGTGATTGTGGATAGGCTTACTAAATCCGCACATTTCTTACCCGTTAAGACCACTTACACAGTTGAAGAATATTCGAAGCTGTATGTTAAAGAAATAGTCCGATTACATGGAGTGCCAACTTCTATTATATCGGACCGGGGAACTCAATTTACTGCAAACTTTTGGAAGTCTTTCCAACGGTGTTTGGGAACACAAGTGAATCTGAGTACAGCTTTTCACCCTCAAACGGATGGACAAGCAGAGCGCACCATTCAAACACTTGAAGATATGCTACGAGCATGTGTTATAGATTTTAAAGGCAGCTGGGATGATCATTTACCTCTTATTGAGTTTGCCTACAATAATAGCTATCATTCAAGTATCAAAATGGCACCATATGAAGCTTTATATGGGAGAAAGTGTAGATCACCAATAGGATGGTTCGAAGCGGGTGAAACTCTTATGTTCGGACCGGACCTTGTGTATCAAGCCATAGAAAAAGTCAAGGTGATTCAGCAACGGTTGAAAACAGCCCAAAGTCGGCACAAGTCATATGCGGATAGTAGAAGAAGAGAGCTAGAATTTTCGTAAGGCGATTGGGTATTTTTGAAGGTATCGCCAATGAAAGGGGTGATGAGATTTGGCAAGAAAGGAAAGTTGAGTCCACGATATATAGGCCCGTATAAGATTATTCGAAGATGTGGGCAAGTTGCTTATGAATTAGAGCTACCTCAGGAACTCTCATCAGTGCATCCAGTATTTCATGTATCGATGCTTCGAAAGTGCATCGGAGATCCGTCCCTTATTACTTCTACTGAAGATGTGAAAGTAACAGAAGATCTTACCTATGAGGAGATGCCTATTGCTATATTAGATCGTCAAGTTAAGAAGATGAGAAATAAAGAAGTAGCATCGGTGAAAGTACTTTGGAGAAATCAACAAAGGGAAGAGATTACATGGGAAGCGGAGGAAGCAATGAAATCGAAATACCCTTATTTGTTTAAAGGGGAAAAAGAAGTGCAAGGAGGGCAACTGGAACACTAACAAGTGAGTTTTTACATATGCATAATATCTATATGATGACGTGAATATCAATTATGAATTCGAACTTGTTTCGGCTAAATACCTACATTTACATTCGAGGACGAATGTCCTTAAGGGGGGAAGGATGTAACACCCCATACTTAATTACGTGCATTAGCCATGGTTATATGTGTTGGAGTATAAGTATTGATCCTAAGGTATATATGAGTTTAAGTATGAGTATTGATTATTTTGAGATGGTTTCAAGTGTATAGTTTGATTATATGTGTATAGGAATCGACTGTATGTATATCGGAATTTTCCCGTCGATGTTTTCATACGAAGTTTATTGAATAAGCTTTCCAACGATATAAAGATTTCCAAAAACGGATAAGTTTCGGATATAATCGAGCACGTTCGAAACTATAAAACGGCGGCCGGGATAATTGTGAACAGTAAATGTGCATGAAATTCAAACTACTGAGGCCTGCCAGTTTTTTGGGTCGACTTTGAACGATCGTAACTCTCTCAATAAAATGAAATGGGAGGGCTGAGACCTATCAAAAGAAATATATTTGAGTCTTCTTTCCAATGCAATTGGTTTCATCCAAATCCAACATCTGAGTAAGGAGATATACTCGTTTTACTTCAGCCTCTCAAAACAGTTTTTTAGGGTCAACTTCAAACGATCATAACTCCTTTTAAAGGATGAACTGGGTGGGATACTTTATATGAAATGAAATCCCATTGAATTATCTATCCAAAGATACCAATTTCACCCAAATCCGATATCGGAGAAAAGAGTTATGGCCAATTTACTTTAGCCTGTCAAAACAGTCCACCATGGATAGATTCGGATTTACTTAAATTTTTAAGGGCAATATGGTCATTTTCCATCATCTCTTGGACAAAAATTGGTCATTATATAGATATAATTGGTCTTATATCCATCAATTATCATCATATTATTGAGAATAAGGAAACCCTAGCCTAATTTCAACTCCAATTATCTTGTGATTCAACCGTGGAAAGTCCAAATTGATTCCGTAGTTGTGTTCATCGTCTCGAGGGCTTCGAGAAGCATCCCTTATTTGTTCCAACAGGACTTCGAAATCAAAAGTTCCATTTTATGGTAAGAATGTAAATTATGTTGGTGTTATTTATATGAATATGTATATATATATATATATATATATATGTATGCATGTGAGCATAAGAAGTATGCTATTTGATTGTTGTTGAAAGATGATTGGGAAATGATGTTGGATTATGTTGAATTGTGAAGGGATGATGTGGTATTGAAATGATGATTATATATATATATATATATACACATAAACCTATTGTTCAAGTTGGTTTTTGGAATGTTTTGCAAATAGTGGTTGTATGGAATTATGGAAGAGAATTGTGGTGTTGGGTTGCTAATACTAGATGCCAAATATTTCATTGTAGATAAGTGATTTGTAAAGGCGGGAAGTTGTATTGAATTGGTATCCGAATCTACAACGAGGTATGTAAAGCATACTCTAACAATGTTCTTTGGCATGAAAACACCAATGTTCCATCAAGTAAGATTCCAAGGTTGTCCAAAAACATGTATTGTTCTACATTACCAACGAAGTTGTTTCCATTCTATAAAGTGTAAAAATGTTTCATTGATATACCAAAAGGCTCCTATTTCATTGTTGTGATATTGATGATTCTGAAACACATTGTTGATGTACCAATGAGTCTTTATCACATCGTTATTGTATAGAAGGTCTATTACTTGATTCCTATTGATGTATCATTGTTCCAAAGGTACTATATTGACATGAACACTAATGTAATAATCTCAAAAGCTTTTGAACTAAGTTGTTGGAAAGATCTCTTATATGTGTTACTTGATATACGTGTGGGTGGTATCCCAGGGGCATAAGCCTAGCATGGGTCGATCCCTATTTATGTGTTTATGGGTGGTATCTCAGGGGCATAAGCCTAGCATGGGTCGATCCCAGTTGATATGTACTGGAGGCAGCCTAATGGTCACAGTACGGTACAATATTGATTATTGTTAGGTGGTTGGAGGTTCGGGAGGAAGAGGTAATGACGAATGATAATTGTAAAGAATGAAATGAACGAATGTATACCGTTCCACAAATGTGTTCGAATTCACGAACCCAATTCAGATTAATGATAATGTACATGATCCTAAAAGTGTTTATGAAGTGTGGCTCACTTCTATTATGATTTATTCACTTGCGTCTGATTTTCCTGATCCCCTATATTACATATGATTATTTACAGCTTTACATACTCAGTACATATTTTGTACTGACGTCCCTCATGGGGGACCTGCATTTCATGCTGCAGGCACAGGTGCTTCAGGTCACTCGCAGCATAGATAGGAGCTAGATCATACAGCTATTGTTGGTGAGCTCCAGTTTGCTTCGGAGCTTTCTGAGTCGGTTCCTTATGTTTTGTTATTGTACAGGAGTCATGTGTGGGCGGGGGTTTGTCCCGACCCTAGTTATGTCATTTTGTCATGTATATCCTAGAGGCTTTGTAGACATAAGGAAGGGTCAAGTCATGGGAGTTTATATAGTGATGTTATATTTGTATATGTGGTGGCCCCGACGGCCAAGTATTATATTATATATATATATTTGTGCGTGTTGTGCTGATACAGGGAATTAGACCCTTCTGTATGTAACGAAGTGCTGCCCAAATTCTTGGTGAATGTAAGGGAAAGTACAGGTATTTGAACGGGTTCTCCCGGGCCTTCTCGGCTTCGGGTGCCAGTCCGGCCCGATGGGATTTTGGGGTGTGACACTTAGTCCCTATTACATAGGAACATATCAGATTGTGAATAGGATCGGTGGGGTTACCTATGAGTTAGATTTGCCTGCCACCCTAGCTTCTGTCCATCCAGTATTCCATGTGTCTATATCAAAGTAGTGCATTGTAGATTATTTCCTAGTGCTTCCTGTAGAGGATATCAAGGTGAAAGACTCTTTATCATATGGAGAAGAACCTATTTCCATCTTAGACCGCCAAGTTTGGAATCTAAGGAGTAAGGAAGTAGTTTCAGTGTAATACCCCGAAAAAAAATCCAAACCAATATTAGTGTCATGTTTCAATCTCATGCATAGTACATCATGATTATTTTTTAATTTTATGAGTGAGTTAGAAGTATTTTAAGTCTTCAAATAACTCCCAGCTATCAGACGAAGCAAAACATTTCTTACTGATTGAATTCTTGGGAAGGATATAGTCATAGTTAAATTCAAATGAGCATATCTATCGTTGTACTATGAATTTTTAAGGTCATGACCCACCAAAAGATATATAATTTAATTAGCTTTCCAAATATACCAATTTCTCCCAAATCCGATATCGGAGCGAAAAGTTATACCCATTTTACTATAGCATGTCAACCTGGAAACTGAGTGACGACATTTCTGACGATATTTCTGATGACTTATCACATTTCTGACGACATTTATGATGACTTATCAGCCATGTCATCAAGCTTAGATAGCAGCCCAACAATTCTAGCTCCTAGGTGACGACCTGGGCTGACGGGCTATCACAGATCTGACGGCTTATCAACCTTGGTCGTCAGCTGATAATTTCAGCAACTAGGAAGCAATTTTGTAGGGGTATTTTGGACTTTTCCTTCACCTTCCACGGCATAAATCATCAAAATCATGTACATAACCATCATAAATCAGTTTTAAAAACCGTTAATCCTGTCAACTCTCAAGAACAAAAAAATTAGGGTTTCCTCTCAAGATCATCACCCAAGAACAAGATTCAAGTTCTCCTTCAAGAAAACCAAGAAATTATCATTCCCAATACAAGAACCTTCAAGAAAAGACATTCTCTTTCAAGATTCAAGCCTTTGAGGTATGCAAGTGTTGATTCTTGGGTCCCTTCCGCCCAAAAAGTTCAAGAATCCCTCTTTCTAAATTTAACATTTTAAATTTATGTGTTTTCCATGGTTTATGTGAATTGACTTTGAAGGTTATATTGTTGTTGAGTTTTAATTCATGATATGATTATAAAGTTGCAAACTTTGACCTTATTATGTAATAATTATGTGATGTTAATGATAAATCCCTTCAAGTTGTATGTTGATTGATTATCCATGAGAATTAGGTGTGGAAATTGTTATATGATTAAAGCATGCTCCCCATGTGTTTGATTAAATTCTTGAATGAAGGAAATTGGGTCATTATAGCATATTGTCTAGAAAACCCCAAATTTAGTATAAGCCATGCACGCCAAGTGTTTGTTGAAAGATAATAGTGAATGAATTATAGTATGTTGTGTGCATTCTTATCCTTTTGCATTCCTAGTTGAATGAATTATTATATGTTAGTATGAAGTCCTCAATTATGTATACTCGAATACATGCTATGATGTTGATGTTAGTCATGACTTCAAGAAGTCATGTTTTGTCAGTTTACTTCTATGGAGTCCTGGGGGTACTTGTACCGGAAAAATATAGTTGTGTGCCTAGAGCTGAGTCAGTCTCAAGATAATTTCAGTCGTTCTATGATTAGTAGAACTCAGTTAGTTATAGAATTTAGAACTTAGTATTATTCAGTCAGGTATTAGATTCAATAGTATTTCGTCAGATAACAGAACCAAGTGAACCCAGTCAGATCAGTCAAGAAATATGAATAATAACAGATTCAACTCAGTTTTAGTTCAGTTAAGAATCAGTTTAGAGTCTTTCAGTTAGGAGTAGGAACTAGCACCGAGCGAGTATGGGGATGACGTCTTTCCCGTTAGAGAGGCAGAGTCATTAGCAACAATCCCTGTACTCCAGAACTGTGTAGCCAGTGCATGACCAGGAGTCACCTGTCAGATTAAGGCTTGACTTGACTATTATATTGCCTTAGGCTTGACTTCCTATTCAGGGTCACCTATCAGAGAGGCTTGACCATAGAAGAGGTCTCTACCCGTAGCACTGTATTGACACCCTTCCAGCTGGGGTTACAGGTTGGACACCACTAGTTAAGATTCGGGGCATGTTGATTAAGTGAGAACTCCCACAGTTACAATTTCAGTATCAGTCTTCAGAGTAGGACTCAGAAATCAAGACTGTCAGATACAATCATCAATCTCAGTAAGGAACTCAAATAGTTCCATAGATTCATAGACCACCCGCTAGATAGGCTTGGTCTCACATAAAGTTATTCAGTATCAGTACCTACAGAGGTCACCTGCCAGATAGGATTGATCTCAGTCTTAGATTCAGTTGTGTATTCTTAATATCAGTTCCAGAGATCACCTGTTAGTTAGGCTTGATCTCAAGCCTAGTTAATATTAATCATTATTAGAAGATTAAGAGATCATTCCGCTAGATGGGTTTGATATCAGATTCAGCCAGTTAATATCAGTTATCGGTAGACTCAACATCTAGTTTATCAGTATTAATAAGTACAAATATCAATTTCAGTAGCTTCAGATATGTATAATCTCAGTATTTTCAGAAACCTCAGATTGACGGTATATTAAGTATAAGTTATCATATTCAGTCCAGTATGCTCAGTCACATTATGCAAAGTATGTTATGTAGTTACAGATTCTCTATGTATGCTAATCCAGCTCTTGCATATCATTCACTTTGTTATTGTTCATTCATAAGCCCTTGTATTTAGCCTTACCTCATTTGCATACTCAGTACATTTTTGTACTGACGCATTTGCACTATGGTGTTTTATTTGATGCCATAGGTTCAAAGTCACTAGTCAAGTATGTTTTGGATATGGTAGGCTAGGTCACAAAGTGCGGGAGTGTAGAGTGTTAGCTCAGAATGGTAGAGATTCACTTCAGTAGGGCGCCACTCCTAGTACCAATAGTGGTCAGCGTTAGAATCGACTCTATTTACTTCAGACTCACCATGATCCAGAAAGTAGTCCTAACATAGATTCGGGTACGTATGAATCTTTTATCTTCATGATATGCATTAGTTTCAGACTCCCAAGGTTCAGTCATGATCTAGTTCATAGATTCCTTGTGCATCGCCCCAATATATCGGTAAGGTAAGTGTGCATAGCGGGACATAGTGTCCCAAGGGGGAGATACTCCATGACTCCCCGAAGTTATCAAATTCCTTAAATCCATTTATTTTCATGCTCATATTCTCATTACAAGCTTTGTATCAGTCATTATTGCATAATCAGTCTTGCCTCTAGGAGTCAGTTCAGTCAGACATTCATGCATTAGATATGCATATTCAGTAGAGAAAGTTCAGCTTATCAGTATACCCAGTCATGCATCCATGAGAACAAATCAGTCACACATACATCATATATGCATTTTCAGTATGATATAGTCAGTATATTAGTCACGTCAGTCATGAGATCATGATTTAGTTATTCATGTTCAGTTCATGTTCGGTCTATCGTTCCTCCCCCCTCATTTAGTCTCATTTGAGAGCAAATGTTCCTAAGAGGGAGATATTGTAATACCCCCCAAAAAAATCCAAACAACTATTAGAGACATGTTTCAATATAATTCATAGTACATCATGATTCTTTTATAGTTTTATGAGTAAGTTATATGTATATTAAGGCTTCAAATAACTCCCATCTATCAGGCGAAGCAAAATATTCCTTACCAATTGAATTCTTGGGAAGGATATTGCCATAGTCAACTTCAAATGATAATATCTCTCATTTTACTATAAATTTTTAATCTCATTGTCCACCAATAGATATATAATTGAATTATCTTTCCAATGATACCAATTTTTCCCAAATTCGATATCGGAGAGAAAAGTTATACCCATTTTACTCTAGCATGTCAGCCTGGATACTGAGTGACGATATTTCTGATGACTTATCACATTTCTGAAGACATTTCTGATGACTTATCACATTTCTAATGACATTTATGATGACTTATCAGCTATGTCATCAAGCTTAGACAACAACCCATCAATTCCAGCTCCTAGGTGACGACCTGGGCTGACGGGCTATCACAGATCTGACGGCTTATCAGCCTTGGTTGTCAACTGATAATTTCAGCAACTAAGAAGCGGTTTCGTAGGAGTATTTTGGACTTTTACTTCATCTTCCATGACATAAATCATCAAAATCACATACATAACCATCATTAATTAGTTTTAAAAATCCTTAATCCTCTCCACTCTCAAGAACAAAAAAATTAGGGTTTCCTCTCAAGATCATCACCCAAGAACAAGATTCAATCTCTCCTTCAAGAAAACCAGGAAATTATCATTCCCAATTCAAGAACCTTTAAGAAAAAACATTCTCTTTCAAGATTCAAGCCTTTGAGGTATGCAAGTGTTGATTCTTGGGTCCCTTCCGCCCAAGAAGTTCAAGAATCCCTCTTTCTAAATTCAAGATTTTAAATTTATGTGTTTTCCATGGTTTATGTGAATGTAGTTTGAAGGTTATGTTGTTGTTGAGTTTTAATTCATGATTATAAAGTTGCAAACTTTGACCCTATTATGTAATAATTATGTGAGGTTCATGATGAATCTCTTCAAGTTATATGTTGATTGATTATCGATGAGAATTAGGTGTGGAAATGGTTATATGACCCAAGCATACTCCCCATGTGTTTGATAAAATGCTTTTGTGAAGGAAATTAGGTCATTATAGTATATTGCCTAGAAACCCCCAAATTTAGTATAAGCCATGCACGCCAAGTGTTTGTTGAGAGACCATAGTGAATGAATTATAGTATGTTGTGTGCATTCTTATCCTTGTGCATCCCTTGTTGAATGAATTGTTATATGTTAGTATGAAGTCCTCAATTACATATACTTGAATACATTCTATGATAATGTTAGTCGTGAATTCAAGAAGTCATGTTTTGTCTGTTTCCTTCTATCGAGTCCTGGGAGTACTTGTACCCAAAAAATATAGTTATGTGCCTAGAGCCGAGTCAGTCTCAAGATAATTTCAGTCGTGCTATGATTAGTAGAACTCAGTTAGTTATAGAATTCAGAACTTAGTATCATTTAGTCAGATATTAGATTCAGTAGTATTTCGTCAGATAACGAAACCAAGTGAACCCAGTCAGATCAGTCAAGAAATATGAATAATAACAGATTCAACTCAGTTTTTGTTCAGTTAAGAATCATTTCAGAGTCTTTTAGTTGGGAGTAGGAACTAGCACCGAGTGAGTATGGGGATGACAGCTTCCCCGTTAGAGAGGCAGAGTCATTAGTAGCAATCCCTATACTCCAGAATTGCGTAGCCAGCGCAAGACCAGGAGTCACCCATCAGACTAAGGCTTGAATTAACTATTATATTGCCTTAGGCTTGACTTCCTGTTCAGGGTCACCCGTCAGAGAGGCTTGACCATAGCATAGGTCTCTACCCATGGCATGGTATTGACACCCTTCCAGCTGGGGTTATAGGTTGGACCCCACTAGTTCAGATTCGGGGCATGTTGGTTAAGTGAGAACTCCCACAGTTACAGTTTCAGTATCAGTCTTCAGAGTTGGACTCAGAAATCATAACTGTCAGATACAGTCATCAATCTCAGTGAGGTACTCAGATAATTTCATAGATTCATAGACCACCTACTAGATAGGCTTGGTCTCACATAAACTTATTCAGTATCAGTACCTACAGAGGTCACCCGTTAGATAGGCTTGATCTTAGTCTTAGATTCAGTTGAGTATTCTTAATATCAGTTCCATAGATCACCCGTTAGTTAGGCCTGATCTTATGCCTAGTCAATCTTAATCATTATTAGAAAATTTAGAGATCATCCCGCTAGATAGTTTTGATCTCAGATTCAGCCAGTTAATATCAGTTATTGGTAGAGTCAGTCATCCATTTTATCAGTATTAATAAGTACAAATATCAGTTTCAGTAGCTTCAGATACGTATAATCTCAGTATGTTCAGAAACCTCAGATTGATGATATATTTAGTATAAGTTATCAAATTATGTCCCAGTATGCTCAGTCACATTATGCACAGTATGTTAAGTAGTTATAGATTCTCTATGTATGCTGATCCAGCTCTTGCATATCATTCAGTTAGTTATTGTTCATGTATAAGCCCTTGCATTTAGCCTTACCTCATTTGCATACTCAGTACATTCCTGTATTGACGCATTTGTGCTATGGTGTTTTATTTGACGCCATAGGTTCAGGAGCATGAGCCCCAGAGCACTCTTAGTAGTCTAGACCCAGTCAGCAGGAGTAGACGTTGCAGTGAGTCCTCTTCATTCGAGGATAATCCTTATGTTTTAACTTTCTCATTAAATTCAAATTATTTTCCATAGATGGAGTTAGTTGGGGACATGTCCCATAAACTCCATAGTTCAGATAGTTAGAGGCTTTTCAGACAGATGTATTAGTATTCAATTTTTAGTTTTGAGTAATTTTAGATGTTTTGAACCTAATGGAAAGTTTTTGCCAGCTTTCCGTATTTATATTTATATATTATATAGTGTATACGTATAGATATCAGTGATGAGTTAGATTGTGGTCCTTTGGGGTCATGAGTACCGTGTAGCATCCCGTTTTGGAAAATTGGGGCGTTACATTCAGTTAAGTTGATGTGGAAGAATCAAAAAGCTGAGGAAACTAATTGGGAGTCAGAAGATGATATGCGAACTAGATACCCAACCCTTTTTGAGACTTTGGATGACAACATAGAAGGTATAAGTCATATACTACTCTCTTTATCTTTTCCTCAGTGTGCTTGAAGTCGTGCTTGTCTGTGTTTCGAGCCATCATTTGGGGACGAATGATACCAAGGGGGAATAATGTAAAATCCCGTAGCATTCTTGATTTAATACCTCACTTAGTAGCATGCTTAAAGAACTAGATATCTAAAAATTTTCTAAGTGTCAAAAGGATTTAGCCATATTTTAAGATCCTAAACTTTTATGATTTCCAAATTGATTTTCTCAACCTCAAGATGTGTATTTTTAAGTTGATACATGTTCATGGGTGTAAAGGAGGTATCTCAGGGAAGTTTTGGATTTTTCAGACGACGTTTGATATATGTTTGGATGAGCAAAATAGAAACCCGATGAGATATCATCGTATCACATTGTTAATCGCGTTGGCAGGACCGATATGTCGCGTTGCTAATCACGTAGGAGGGACAGATGCAGCACGACGGGTAGCGTGTTGGGTGCCCAGTTTGCAATTTTAAATTCTGGGTTGGGGAGGGTATTTTAGTCTTTTCCCTTATCATATCTCGCCATAACATGAAATTAAAATGTCCTTAAGTCATATTATACCCAAAACCACTCAAATTTATCAAGAAACAAACCCTAATTCCCCTCCCAAGGACCAAGAGTTCATCCTTAAGTTCAAGAATCTTTCAAGAAACAAGCTAAGAGTTGGGTTTCATTCCCCATACTAGTGATCTAAGGTACATTGGACTATTCTAAACCCCATGGGCATTGATTTTCTATTTTTAAATTTATTTTAAAGTATATATATATATATATATATATATATATGAAATTGTTTCAAGATCATTGATAAACTTGTGTTAAAATTATTACATCATGATAAAGTGTTGCGAAAATTATGGTATGAAGCCCTAAACTTGAATTGTTTTTGGGTGAACATGATTATGATTAGATTGTGAATTTAAGTGAGAGCATGGTATATGTAATTCCCTCATTTTCTATGAAATTGTATTGATTTTTCATGTTGAGAGTGGGTTACCCAAATTGTTAAATGTTGATCCTGTTATGTATACATTGAACAGTTTTCATGAGATAATGAAAGAGTGATTTACTTGTTTTTATGATGATCAAGATTCTTATTTAGAATGGCTTAAAAGTGAATGAAAAGAGTGACCACCGTAGATTATGTATTGAGAATGGTTTGGTATTTCCACTGTTTTGAAATATGAACTTTTGTTCAAAAGGTAGAGCTTTTGGGTGGACAATAAGCATCTTTTGAAAGAAGATAAGGGCAGTAGAGATGTTGTGACATGAATTGCAAGTCTGGGTATGACGATACCCTATTTTGATGTGCCCAAAGATATTATGAAAGAAATAACTTTTCAAAGAAGATATGGTTTAAAGAATCTAAAACTGGGCTTGAGAGATTTAGATGGTTATCCGAAGAAGGCATGAGTGAAACAACTCTTTGCTCAAAACCGTGATTTGACGACACGGGTTAATGATACCCGAAAGGGAAATTATACGCTGGCGACGACCCAATGGCGTAGTAGAGAAGCAGATACTCCAACCCTTACGACAAACTTAGGTTGGGGGTTTGGTCGCCGAGTTAAGGGCGGATTTTATATAGCCTGTAGAATAGCAGAGTTGTAGGGTGTACCATCTGGCTCAAAAGTAATATAAAGTGTAGAGTAGTGAATTGTAGAATGTGTTTTGAAAGTTTTGGTTTATGCCCATGTGTTTTCAACTATTTCAAGATAATGTGTGATTTATGAAATGCTCTCACCTTTGTTTTATAATAATGTATATTCTTTTTTTGGATTGTTCTGCATACCGGTACATTTGTATTGACCCCCTATACTTCAGGGTCTGAGGCATAGTCTAGGGGTCTTGCTAAGCCGTAGATTTGTCAGACAAAAGTGTGTAGTCGGTGAGCCTCCCTTATTTTGGAAGGCCTAATTTTAGAACATTGTTATTTAATTTTGTTTTTAGTCCGACTGGGGGCCTTGTCCCGGTTTAGACAAGATGTTGGTTTTGATGTATTAGAGATTTCCCAGATTGATGTTAGATGATGTTAGAGGGTTATGAATTTCATTTTGAATTGGTTAGTTGGATTATAGTGTCGACCATGATTTCGTATTATGATGTTTCTGCTTTTCTTATTATTCTATGAACATTGTGCATGATCGCCAGATAGACAGAGGCGCCCTGGCCTACATAGTTCGGGATGCCTGTCGCAGCCAGGGCCTCGACTCGGGTTGTGATAGAAACACATCCATCTGTGGTGGGACTATGTAGTTTTGGTTTTTGGGTTGTGATCCTTATATTTTGTTCTACAATTCATGTAGATGCTCCTTAATTGTGTATAATGGGTTTTGGGCTACAGTTAACATTATCTTTAATTTATTTTGCTACCTTTTGAATTATATAATCTTGGAAAGAATACATCATAATACTTTTATGGTCATCTAGTTTACCAAATATGTACATAATATATAGATAGTATATAGGTCAAATACATCGCCAGATACCTAAACTTGGGACAAACTTTCACTTTGACACCTAAAGTCGACATTGTTTATTTTAAGCACCCCAACTAGCATCTTGCATTTTGTGACTTTTTGCAAAATCAGCAAAAATATATGATGTGTGTGTATTACACGTGCTATGACATGTAAAGTGGCCAATAATAATAGGACATTTGTCATTTTTATTATTAAACCATAATACCAATTCTACCATGTTTACGTGACCCAATTCAGTTTCAAAACCCAATATTCGCACTTATAAACCATCCACAAGAGAAAATCAGTTTAAAGTCTCCACAATAAAATTACCTCAGCCCTAGTTTAAATCAAACATTCAAGAAATAAATATCAAGTGAAAATGGTATTTTAATATAATAAATAAGATAGGGAGTGATCAACATGCCTTTTTGATGATGAAAGCTTGAGTATGAGCCTTAATCCTTGAAGAGAGATTCCTACTTTTCTCTTGAGGGTTTTCGGAGAAGAAATACGTTGTTAATTATGGGTTATGGGGATGGGAATAACATTTAATATGTTTAGAAGGTCGTTTAATAGGTAAAAGACAAAAAAACCTCGCCCCAAATTTAAAAAGAAAAAAAATTCACATTTTATGCCCTTGGGTGTGGCACACCCTTATTGCGCCATCCAAGAGCATGACACACCCTTATCGCTGCATGCCTATGGCGTGGTACACTGATATCGTGGACCCTCACTGGTTCAGGGTCCCAAAATAACCCCAAACTCTTTTAAATTTTTTTGAAACTCTTCCTAATAGTCCAGTTACCATCCCTTATCATGATTCAAGTCAAATAATATCTCTATAAATGAGAGAGGGTTCAAAAGGATCATCAAATTTTTTGGGGTCTTACATTATCCCTCTTTTAGGATCATTCGCTTCTGAATGAGAGTTTAGGACACACCTAAGCACGATAATAAGGAGAACATAGAGGGACTAAAGAGCGAACTCAAAATGCTCTTAGAGCATTGGACTAGAGAGGGTGGTGCCTGCCTTACCCCGGTGGACTAGAGGGGGAGGCGCCCGCTTATCCCGGTGGTGCTACTATTTTAGTTTTCAAACACGCCCCTACGCTCATTCAAAAATTTCAAAACTCACTCAAGACATACTTTGAACAACCCTGATCATGAATCAACTTAAAAATCAATGTCCCGAGGTCAGGAAGGTTAAAAATAAAATCAACAAAGTTTAGGGGTCTTGAAAATGACTAAGTCCTCAACACTTAGTGAAAATTCTAAGGCTTGGACCCCTTAACATGCAACTATGAGCTGAATTGAGCTAATATTAATATAGGGTATTACAAGTAGGGGCTTATGCTTCTAAGAAGTTGAAAGTTATGAGAAGAATTATCCGATTCATGATTTGGAGTTGTTAATTGAGGTTTTCGCTCTAAAAATTTGATGTTACTATTTTTTTGGGGTTTATGTTGATATTTTCTCAGGCCATAAGGGTTTACAATATGTTTTCACCAAGAAGGAGTTGAATCTCAGGCAAAGGATATGGCTTGAGTTGCTCAAGGATTACGATATGAGTCTTCATTATCATCCAGGTAAATCTAACATGGTTGTTGATACTCTTAGTAGGTTGTCCATGGGAAGCTTATCTGTTGTTTAAGAGGAGAACTAAGGTTTGGTAAAGGACATTCACCATTTAGATAATCTTGGAGTTCATCTCTTGGACTCCGAAGATGGTAGAGTTATTGTACAAGAGGTGTTGATGTCATCTCTTGGTGCTGAGGTAAAGGAGAAATAGGTCTTGGAACCTATTTTGATACAAATCAAGAATGATATGGGTCAACAGAAGGTGATGGTTTTTGAGATTAGTGGTGATGGTACCTTGAGGTACCAAGGTAGATTATGTATTCCCGATATTGATGGGCTCCGAGAGAGAATTTTGGTTGAGGCTCATGAGTCGAGGTATGTTTTTATTCCCTATTCTATGAAGATGTATCTGTAATTAAAAGAGTTTTATTGGTGGAATAACATGAAGAGGGATACTGCCAATTTTGTGGCCAAGTGTATGGTTTGTCAGCAAGTGAAAGTAGAAAACTTGAGGATCTATGGGTTGTCTCAAGTGATTGACTTGCCCATGTGGAAATGGGAAAGGATTAATATGGATTTTGTTATCGATCTTCCGCGGTCTCTCCATCAGTTTGATTTGATTTGGGTTATTATGGATAGGATGACTAAGTTCGCTCACTTCTTACCAATGATGAATAATTATTCGGTAGAGGATTATGCTAAGATCTTCTTTCAAGAGATCGTGAAGTTGTATGGTGCTCCATTTTCCATCTTATCTAATTGAGGTACTCAGTTCTCATCTTATTTTTGGTGTTCTTTTCAGAGAGGTTTTGGAACCAAGGCACCCACTGACGGATAGACAAATAGAAAGGACTATATAGACTTTGGAAAATATGCTAAGTTCTTGTGTGATCAATTTTGGTGGTATTTGGGTTGACCTTTTACCTCTTATAGAGTTTACGTATAACAATACCTATCATTCCAACATCCTGATGGGTCCGTTCGAGGACTTATATGGTAGGAGGTGTAGGTCTCCTATTGGGTGGTTTGAGGTTAGAGAGAATAGGTTATACGGTCCCGACTTGGTTTATCGAGCTATGGAGTAGGTAAAGGTAATTCAAGATAGGCTTAGCTCAGTCTCCAAAAGTCCTATGCGGACGTAAGGTAAAGAAACTTGGAGTTTGATATGGATGATTTGGTGTTCTTAAAGATATATCTAATGAAGGGAGTGATGCAGTTTGGAAAGAAGGGGAAGCTCAGTCTCTATTATGTTAGTCTATATCGTATTTTGAGGCTAGTAGGCAATGTGGCTTATGAGTTAGAATTACCTTCGAGTATGGGTTCCATTCATCCGATCTTCCATGTCTCAATATTGAAGAAGTGCATAGATGATTCATCTTTGGTTATACCTCTTGAGAGTGTGGGTATTTTGGATTCCTTATCTTATGAGAAAGTCTCGGTGGATATCTTGGATCGGTAAGTTCATCAGTTGCGGACTAAGGATGTGTATTCGGTAAAGGTTTTATGGCGGAACCAAAAGTTTAAGGAATCTACTTGCGAAGCCAAGGAGGACATGAATTCCAAGTATTTGTTCTTGTTTCCCATTTTGGATAATCGTGCTTGAGGTATGTGTATTCCTTAATATCTTTGTTTTCTATCATTGTTAAAGGTAAATGTGGATATACTCTATGTTAACTCATGCTAATGATTCATCGGGCCCAGCATTTCCCCGTGGGGCATTCCAGTATTATTTATGCACAAGAAATATGGTTCTTTCAGAATGTGTATTGACTACGGTCAACTCAATAAGGTCACGGTCAAGAACAAGTATCCTCTTCCCAGGATCGATGATTTGTTTGACCAAGTTTAGGGTGCCAGTTATTTCTCTAAGATAGATCTCAGATCCGGCTATCATCAGCTCAGAGTTAGGGAATGTGACATTCCTAAAACAGCTTTCCGAACTCGGTATGGTCACTTCAAATTTCTAGTCATGTCATTTAGTCTTACCAATGCCCCAACCGCTTTCATGAACTTGACGAATTGTGTGTTCAAAGAAGTACTTGAACATGTTTGTCATAGTCTTAATAGATGATATTCTGGTCTATTCCCATTGTGAGCGTAATCATGCAGACCATCTCAGAACAGTACTTCAAACTCTTAGAGATCATCAGCTATTCGTCAAATTCAGTAAGTGCGAATTTTGGCTAAGTTCAGTAGAATTCCTTGGTCATATAGTTTCCAGTGATGGAATTAGAGTTGATCCTCAAAAGACCAAAGCAGTAAGAAACTGGCCCAGACTTGTCTCTCCATCAGATATCAGGAGTTTCTTGGGCTTGGCTGGCTATTATAGACGGTTTGTAGAGGGATTTTCTTCTATTGCATCCCCTATTTCTAGATTGACTTAGAAGAAAGTCAAGTTTCAGTGGTTAGATCCTTGCGAGAAGAGTTTTCAAATGTTTAAGACACAACTCACCTCAGCTCCAGTCTTAGCACTCCCAGATAGTTCAGATGGGTTCATAGTGTATTGTGATGCATCTAGAGTAGGTCTAAGTTGTGTCCTCATAAAGCATGGTAAGGTAATAGCCTACGCCTCTAGAAATCTTAAGCCCCATGAGAGGAATTATCCTACTCATGATCTTGACTTAGCATCCATAGTATTTTCCTTGAAGATTTGGAGGCATTATCTATACAGTGTTCATGTAGATGTTTTCATAGATCATAAGATTTTTTAGTATATCTTTTCTCAGAAAGATCTCAATCTTCGTCAGAGAAGGTGGTTAAAGCTCTAGAAAGATTATGACATGAGTGTCCTTTATCATACGGGAAAGGCCAACGTAGTGGCCGACGCTCTCAGTAGACTATCCATGGGTAGTGTTTCTCATGTTGAGGACAGTAAGAAGAAGTTAGCTCAGGAAGTACATCATCTTGCCAGGCTAGGCATTCGCTTAGTCGATATAAATGAGGATGATATATGGGCTCAGAGAAGTTTAGAATCATCTTTAGTTTCCGAGGTGAAAGAAAAGAAAGATAGAGATCCCAGCCTTGTCAAGTTGAAAGAGTCAGTTCAGGATCAGAAAGTAGAGGTTTTCTCCCAAGGGGGAGATAGTGTTTTACATTGTCAGGGTCGTCTCTGTGTTCCAAGTGTAGATGACTTGAGGGAGTGAATTCTTGCAGAAGCTAATGGTGCGCGCTACTCTATTCATCCAGGGGCCACAAAGATGTACCGTGACTTGCGGGGAATCTATTAGTGGAGTGGGATGAAGAGAGATGTTGCAAAGTTTGTGGCTAGTGCTCTACATGTCAGCAGTTTAAGATAGATCATCAGAAGCTTAGTGGGTCTATGAAGGAGTTCAGTATTCCTACTTGTAAGTGGGAAGTTGTGAACATGGACTTCATGACGGGTTTGCCTCAAACTCGTCATCAACATGATTCAGTCTGGGTCATTGTAGATAGAATGACAAAATCAGCTCATTTTCTTCCAGTTCATACCTCTTATTCAGCCAAGGATTATACCAAAATCTACATCAAGGAGTTGGTTTGATTGCACGGTGTTCTGTTATCTATTATCTCAGACGGAGGTACCCAGTTCACTTCTTATTTCTGGAAAGCATTCCAAAAGGGTCTTGGTACCCAAGTTCATCTTAGTACAACCTTTCATCCTCAGACAGATGGTCAAGTATAAAGGACCATTCAGACGTTAAAAGATATGCTAAGGGTGTGTGCAATCTATTTCAAGGGTAGTTGGGAGACCACTTGCCTTTGATTGAGTTTTCATACAACAACAACTATCATTACAGTATTTGGATGGCTCCATTCAAAGATCTCTATGGTAGGAGATGTAGATATCTAATTGGTTGGTTTGAAGTTAATGAGGCCTCAGTTATAGGTCCTGACTTGGTACTCGACGCCTTAGAAAAAGTCCAGTTGATTAGAGAAAGACTTCGGGCTGCTCAGAGCCGACAGAAGTCTTATGCAGATGTTCATAGAAAAGATCTCGAGTTTGAGATTGGTGATGATGTATACCTAAAGATCTCTTCCATGTAGGGAGTGAAGCGGTTCGGTAAGAAAGGGAAACTCATTCCCCGATATATCGGTCCCTTCAAGATTCTCAGTCGCTTAGGTAGGGTAGCCTATTAGTTTGAATTTCTTTTAGATCTAGCCGCAGTTTATCCAATCTTTCATGTCTCTTTGCTCAAGAAGTGCATAGGTGACCCATTAGTTGTAGTCCCTATTTAAATCATTGATGTTCAGAACACTCTCTCTTATGAAGAGATTCCAGTTGAAATCTTAAACTATCAGACTAGTAGATTAAGAAAGAAAGAAGTCCCTCCAGTTAAGATTCTTTGGCAAAATCAGTCCGTCGAGGGAGCTACTTGGGAAGCAGAAGCATACATGCGTACCAAGTATCCTTACCTCTTCTTCGCCAACTCAGATCAAGCTCAAGGTAACAATTCTCCTTAAGCTTACTCAGTTTCATGTTCAGTGTTCATCACAAACTTGGTATGCAGTTTCATGCTCATGTTCCCATTATAAAACTTGGTATCAAGTACCATTGCATATTTAGTCATGAAATCATGTATCAGTTCAGTTATGTAACTATGCATCAGACATGCATTCTCATTGTGAGAAACTTAGTTCTTCCGAAGACTCAGTCATGTATTCATGAATCAGTTACGCATGCATCATATATGCATGTTCAGTATTATATGTTCATCTTGTCAGTCATGTCAGTCATGAGATCATGTTCCAGTTATTCATGTTCAGTATGTACGTCAGTTTTATTTTCTCCCCTCTCAATCAGTCTCATTCAAGGAAGAATGTTCTCAAGGAGGAGATCATGTTCCAGGAATTCACCGGGTCAAAAGTTACAACTTTTTCAAGTTCCCATCGTAAAACAGCGCCATATTAGTCAGTGGCGTACTGCGCCATAAAAGGAAATGGAATTTGGCAAATTCTAGTAGGGGTCCGCGATTATTGCGCATCGCGCCAGGGCCCAAATTCAGAATTATCCTTTTCCAATGTCTTAGCGCGATTTCCTCCGCGTCGCGCCAAAGTTCAAGGTCGCAAAAGAAGGGGCAACGTGATGGCTCCGCATCGGACCATCCCTCAGTTTCCCAATTATCAAACTCTAGTGACACGACGTGATAGCGTCGCGTCACGCCAAGGTTTCAGTTCGGAAAAAAATTTCTTAAATTAAATGACGCATCCAGGATTAAAAGGGTCAACTTCCCACCCCTATTTAAGCCCTTTAATAGGTGATTCAAACACTTTTCACCAAAAATACACTCTCTTCTCTCAAGTTTCTCTCAAGAACAAGCTAGGGTTTTCATAGAAGATCCAATTTCAAGAAAGTTTCACCATCAATCTTCACAAAACCACAAACTAAGGTATGCGTAGTGTTCATTCATGGACTCCTTTCGTCCATGAAGCCCAAGAATCTCTTTTCTAAGTTTAAGTTTATGGATTTCTTTATGAATTTCATGTTGGGTTTGTTTTGTTTATGTTTAGAATGATCAATTGAATTCAAATCCATGTTGGGTGATCAATTTTATGTGGAATTGATTTGTATAGATATATATTCACTTGAACCTATGAATAAACCCTAGATGATGAAATTAGAGATAAATCATGATGATTAATTATTGTATAATGTTTTCTACATATGCTATGCCTACCAAGTGTTTGATTAAATGCCTAGATGAAGGAACAATGCCCAACTAGTATGATATCATGAAATCCCCATGTATGTACAAGTTATGCCTATCACATATTTTGATGGAATGCTTCTTTAAATGTATTATGGATTATGATGTTAGTTATATGTTCAAGTAAGTTATGCTTGGTCAGTTTCCTTCCATCGAGTCCTGGGGGTACTCATACCCGAAAGATTAGCATTGTGCCAAGAGCCATGTCATGTTTTCACGATACTCTCAGTTAAGCTATGAATCCTTAGACTTCAGATAGTCTTATGACTCAGGAAATCACCAGGATCTCATAAACTCAGTTAGTGGTCAGATATTAGTAGCATTCTGTCAGTCAACAGAATTTAGTAACTCAGCCCATGTTTAGTTCAATAAATCATATTTAGAGTCTATTTAGATGGGAGTAGGAATTAGCACCGAGTGAACCCAAGGATGGGAACACACACTCTCAGATAAGGGTGTGATTCTTAAAAGTCATCCTTGCATTCCAGAACTATGTAGCCAGCATAGGTTGAGACATTAACACTGTCCGATGAGGGTTGATGAGTTGGATAAGCACTGTCAGATAAGGGGCCCACCATTCTCTTTTGGGGACACTATTAGATGAGGGTCGCCCAAAGCTTGTCCTTACCGGTGGCGCGGTATTTATATCCTTCTAATTGGGGTTATATATTGGACCCTAACTCAACAATAATGGCATATCAGGGGCATGTCGATTAGATAACTACTTCCCACAGTTTCATGTTACAGAATCAGGACTGTCAGACACAGTCAATCAGTCTAAGTATTAGAACTCAAATAGTTCTTTAGATTTCAGGACTGTCAGATATAGTCAAATCAGATATAGTACGAAACTCAGGTAGTTCCATCAGATTCCGGACTATCAAATACAGTTACTTATGTTATCAGTTATATTCAGATTCAGTAATCATGTTATCACAGTATTTGTGCTAGTTGTTATGTCTCATGCATGTATTCTCACGCTCATGATAGTTAGTCAGTTATTATTATTGTTCATGCATATTAACCCCATGCATTCGGCCTACCTCACATACATACCAATACATTTAAAGTACTGACACATTTATGCTATGGTGTCTTATAGCATAGGTTCAGAGACACGAGCTCCAGAGCAACAGTAGATTCCAGATATCCGCAGACAGAGTTAGAAGTGATTCCTCATCTTTCAAGGACATGATTATTTCCCTATTATCTTGTTAATCAGTTTATTAGTTGGAGTTAGTTGGGGACATGTCCCATCAACTCTTTACTCAGATAGTTCCGTCAGTTAAAGGCTTTCTAGACTATTATATTTTAGACTTCAGTATGTTTAGTTTTGTTTTGGGTATTTTATTAGCCCACACAGATGTTATATCATTCAGATCATGTTCAGTATTGAACCTTATGGCCTTTCAGTGCATGTTTCCACATTATTATGTCATATTATGCAGTGTATAGGTACAAATATCAATCATGGGTTAGCTTGTGGTCCTTTGGGGTCATGAGCACCATGTAGCATTCTGAGCACCAGGCTCAGGGCGTTACATTATTCTTCGTACCACATCAGGACATGTCAGACAGTGTTGTATATTCATATGCACGCATGTGATGACTATTAAAAAAGAGGTGTGAAAAGTCGTGACTTTTTATCTTAACATATTCAAAATAGTTGATGAATTGAAATCTCCATAAGTTGCAACTGACGAATCAATTGTTAGAAAAAATTAAAACATCTCCTCCAACATATGGTCCATCTGTCGCGACAGATAATCCATATGTTGCAACAGATGGTAAATCTGTTGCGACAGACCAGACTGTATTTTTTTATTCATATGCACGCATGTGATTACTTCTTGCTAAAAATATTTGTTTCAATTTAGTTGTCCTATTTATAAAATCAAGAGAATTTTATTATATTCTTCCAAGATTACCTCTATTATTAAATGACAACATAAAGTATATTACTCATATTTATACTTTCAAAGCATAATTAATAAGGACAATTTGATAAAATAATCACCTAATTTATATTTTTACTAGTTGGTGTTCCAAGCCCATAGGGCATAACTAATACAAAATGGAGGGACTATTAAAAAGAGGTGAAGAGTCATGACTTTTTATCTAACACATTCAAAACAGATAATGAACCGAATACTCAATTTGTTGAAACTGATGAATCAGCTGTTAGAAAATATCAAAATATCTCCTCCAACATACTGTCCATCTGCCGCAATAAATAATACATATGTTGCATCAGATGTCTTATCTGTTGCATATACAAACCATCTATTGCAACAGATGGTAAATCTGTCTTGACAGACCATCTATTTCACATTCAATCCATCTATTGCAACAAATGATAAATATGTTGCAACAGATGGATGATCTGTTGTAACAACTCAATAATAATATCTTTTATCGAGTCTTAAACCATTTTGAAAAGGTGAGAAGTAATTAATGTAAAAGAAAAAGTTGTGACTTTTCACAGAAAATAAAATGCCACCAGTTTGAGTGTAATTAATACAATAGATCTGAACAGTCCAGCCTTTTAGCCTGAGACGTTCAGATTTAATCCTCTAGAAATAAGACTCTCCTTAATCTTCATTCAACTCAACTTGGTTTATTTCTTGCATTTTTTCTTTTAGTGTGACATTTTCAACCACTTCTTTTCAAAGAGCATATTCCTTTTTTATTGAGGTATATTTTTTTCTGGTGTAAATTTACCAGTTGGTTGTATACGTTGTATTACATTTTGGAATTTTTTCTTTACATTTATCAATTCATGCATGTTCTACATATGGTTGATCCTTTTTCGGATATTGCTATTCTACGCAACACAGTGCGGGAACTTCAGAGGCAGGTTAATGACCTACAGAGGGAGTTGGTCGCTATGAGAGCAATGATGTTCAGAGAGATGCAGAGGCTGATGAAGGCCTTGCTGCTGCGAGTTGATTGGTCGGCTGTCATTAATGATGATGCGGGTGATAATAATAATAATTAGAATGTATTTTTTTAGCGTATGTATTTTAATTTTCCTATATCGGATCTATACCTAATGTATTTTATTTTTTGTTTAATGAAAAATTTACTTTTAGTCAGACTTTGGAATTTTAATTCTTATTCAATTTTCATTCTGTCTATTTCTTCTAATCTAAACATACATACATGTTAACATGTCGACGATTGGAGGCAAGGAGCTATGTTGAATACAATCGCACTAAATTTTTTGGCTTTTGAGTTCTTTCAATAGATGGACCATGTGTTGGAACAGATTGGTCATCTGTTGGGTTTCTATCAATAGATTATCCATTTGTTTCGATAGATTTGTCATCTATTGGAGGAAAACTGTAATACCCTAAAGTTTTCTAGCTAATTTTGTCCCAATAATGCCGAGTGTTATATTCTAAATTGAATTATGATTATTCTATGAGGAATTTTCAAGATTTTCACTTTTTGTCATGTGTGAAATTCAATAAGCTTTCGATAGATATAAGATTCGCCCAAATCCGATAACCGGGTCAGAAGTTACGACTATTTTAAGTTCCCATCGTAATATAGTGTCATATTAGTCAGTGGCGCACCACGCCACAAGTGGAAATTGCATTTGGAAAATTCCTGTAGGAGTTCGAGATTATGGCGCATCGTGCCAGGGCCCAAATTCAGAATTGTCCTTTTTCCAGTGTCTCAGTGCGATTTTCCCCGCATTGCGCCAAAGTATCAAGTCACAAAGGAAGTGGTAACACGATGTCCCCGCATCTCTCCATCCCCTAATTTCCCAGTTGTCAAATTCCAGTGACACGGCGCGACAGCGCCGCGTCGCTCTAAAGGTCCAGTTCGGGAAATTTTTACAATTTTCAAAGACGCATCCAAGGGTTAAAAGGGTTAATTTCCTACGCCTATTTGAACCCAATAACATGTGATTTAGCTATTATTCACCCAAAATATACTAGTTTCTCTCAAAAACAAGCCTAGTATTTCTATTAGAGATTCAAATTCAAGAAGGTTTCACTGTCAATCTTCAAGAAATCACGAAATAATGTATGAATAGTGTTCATTCACGGATTCCTTTCGTCCATCAAGGCCAAGAATCCTTGTTTTTCTAAATTCAAGTTTATGCATTTTCTTATGAATTTCATGATTTGGCTACTCTTGTTCATGTGGATAATGAGAAATTGAATTCTACTCTATGTTGGATGATAAATTCTATATGGGTTAAATTATTATAGATATAGATTCATGCAAACCTATGACTAAACCCTTGAATGATGAAATTAGAATTGAACCATGATGTTTAATTATTGTACAATGATGTTTACATGTACCATGCCTAAAATATGTTTGATTAAATGCCTAGATGAAGGAAAAGTGCCTAACTAGCATGATACCGTGAAATCTCCATGTATGTACAAGTTATGCCTATCACATGTTTTGATGAAATGCTTCTATAAATGTATTATGAATTATGATGTTAGTTGTATGTTCAAGTAAGTTATGCTTGGTCAGTTTCCTTCCATCAAGTCCTGGGGGTACTCGTACCCGAAACATTAGTTGTGTGCCTTGTGCCATGTCATGTTTTCACGTTACTCTCAGTCAAGCTATGAATCCTTAAACTTAAGATAGTCTTATGACTTAGGAAATCTCTATGATCTCATGAACCAGTCAGTTATCAGATATCAGTAGTATTTTGTCAGTTAACGGAATTCAGTAACTCAGCCCATGTTTAGTTCAGTAAATCATGTTCAGAGTCTATTCAGATGGGAGTAGGAACTAGCACCGAGTGAACCTAAGAATGGTAACATACACTATCAGATGAGGGTGTGATTCTTAGAAGTCATCCTTGCATTCCATAACTATGTAGCCAACATAGGTTGAGACATCAACACTGTCCGATGAGGGTTTATGAGGTGGACAAACACTGTTAGATAGGGCCCCCACCATTCTCTTTTAGGGACACTATCAGATGAGGTTCACCCACAGCCTGTCCTTACCAGTGGCACAGTATTGACACCCTTCCAATTGGGGTTATATATTGGACCCCAACTCATCCCTAATGGTATATTAAGGGCATGTCAATTAGATAACTACTACCCACAATTTCATGTTACAGAAATAGGATTGTCAGATATAGTCAATTAGTCTCAGTAATAGAACTCAGATAGTTCTTCAGATTTTAGGACTATCAGATACAGTCAACTCAGATACAATATGAAATTTAGATAGTTCCATCATATTTAGGACTGTCAGATACAGTCACTCATGTTATCAGTTATATTTAGATTCAGTAATCATGTTATCACAGTATTAGTGTTAGTTGTTATGTCTCATGTATGTATTCTCACACTCATGATAGTTAGTCAGTTATTATTATTGTTCATGCATATTAACCCCATGCATTCGGCCTACCTCACATGCATACCAGTACATTCAAAGTACTGACGCATTTGCGCTATGGTGTCTTATACCATAGGTTCAGAGACACGAGCTCCAGAGTAACAGTAGATTCCAAATATCTACAGATAGAGTTAGAAGTGAGTCCTCATCTTTCGAGGGCATGATTATTTCCCTATTATCTCATTAATCAGTTTATTAGTTAGAGTTAGTTGGGGACATGTTCCATCAACTCCTTACTCAGACAGTTCAGTCAGTTAGAGGATTTCTAGACTATTATGTTTCAGAATTCAGTATGTTCAGTTTTGTTTTGGTTATTCTATTACCCCACATAGATGTTATATCATTTAGATCATGTTCAGTATTGAACCTTATGGCCTTTCAGTGCATGTTTCCACATTATTATGTCATATTATGCCGTGTATAGGTACAAATATCAATCATGGGTTATCTTGTAGTCTTTCGACGTCATGAGCACCGTGTAATGTTCCGAGCACCAGGCTCGGGGTGTTACAAACTTGGTATCAGAGCCTAAGGTTCAATAGAGTCCTAGGAAGTCTGAAAGCTGCATCTAGTAGAGTCTTGCACGTGGGTGTGTTGCGCGCCACATTTATGTGCAAGAGGCTATAAGATGTTTAGGAACAGTTTCCCCTTCTTTTAGTATTCATGTCGTGCCAGTGAGCATAATCTCAAGTCAACCTCTCAGTCTAATCTGTTTCTTCTCTTTATTTTAGAACATGCCTCCCATGAGAAGAACCTAGCCTATCTAAGAAGATTCCTTGGATGAATATGTTTATCATGTGGAGTTCAGGGCCGCATTCACTACTCTTGCTCAGTCAGCAGCTCCTTAGAATGAATAACCAGATGTCATTCCAACCAACCTAGTGTCCAACATAGCTGCAGCCAGAATTTGGGACTTCACCAGAATGAATCCTCTAACCTTTCTCAGGTCTAAGAAAGATGAGGACCCTCAGAAATTCCTAGATTAGGTGCAGAAGGTGACAGATATCATGGGGGTGACTACTGTTAAGAGTTATGAGCTAACTGCATATTAGTTGTAGGATATTGCTCATACTTGTTTCAAGCAGTGGAAGTCAGAGAGGGCAGACGATGGAGGGTCAGTTGAGCGGGAAGAGTTTGCTTTCACGTTTCTTGATAGATTGTTTCACCTAGAGCTTAGAGAAGCTAAGGTGCTAGAGTTGATCAACCTCAGGTAAGGCAACTTGACAGTGAAAGAGTATTCTCTTAAGTTTACTTAACTTTCCAGATATGCCCCTCATGTGGTTGCAGATAGTAGGGAAATGATAAGTAAGTTCGTGTCAGGGGTGAATGATAGCGTGGTTAATGAGTGCAGATCTGCCATGCTAAATAGTGACATGACTTTATCCAGGCTTATGAACCATGCCTAAAAGATAGAGGAGCAGATAGTTAAGATGAAGGAGAAGCAGAGCAAAGACAGGTAGTTTCAACTTTGCTCAGCCTAAGTCAGAAGGAGGAAAATGTTCTCAGTTTCGTCCTAAATCATCAGTTCCATCTTCTTCTTTAGCCAGTGGTCCAGTTCCTAAGTTCAGAGAGGGTAACAAAGATAGAGCGCTATACTCTAAGTGTCAGGGCAGTGTTAGCAGTGCCCGCACCTATCTTCTTTATCAGACCTGCGGTAAGCACCATCAGGGTATTTGTAGAGCGGGTAGTGGTATTTATTTTGGTTGTGGAAATCTAGGCCACTGAGTTAGATATTGTCCTCATCCAGGTCCTCAGGGTCAATAGAATCGCTCCTTCTCAGTCCGGTCTTCCAAATCAGCCGGGTGCCACCTCTAGTGCTACTAGTGGGCAACGCCCAAATCATTTTTATGCTCTTCTGTCTGGATAAGATCAGGAAAATTCTCCTAATGTGGTTACTGGTGCGTTACAGATCTTTCATGTGCATGTTTATGCTTTGCTAGATCCAGGTGCTTCCTTGTTTTTTGTTACGCCTTATATAGTAGTTGATTTCATAATCAGTCCTGAAATTCTAGCAGAGCCTTTTTCAGTCTATGCCCCAGTGGGTAAAATCATCATAGCCCGACGGGTATATAGGAACTACCCGATTATGATATTTCAAAAAGTCACTTCCGCAGACTTAGTCAAATTAGAGATGGCTAATTTTGATGTCATTATCGGTATGGATTGGCTTTATTCCTGCTATGCCATAGTCGACTGCAGAAACAGAATAGTCCAGTTTCAGTTCCTAAATGAACCCATCCTAGAGTGGAAGGGTAGCGTATCTGCTTTCAGAGGTCAGCTTGTTTCCTACCTTCGGACAAGGAAATTGATATCTAAGGGATTTGTCTACCATCTTGTACATGTTAAGGATTCTAGTTCCAAGACTCCCAGTCTTAAATCAGTTCCAGTAGTAGGTGAATATTCAGATGTCTTTCCCGAAGATCTTCCAGGAATTCCTACAGAAAGGGAAATAGATTCAGCATTGATCTTCTTACAGATACTTAGCCTATATCTATCCCTCCATACAAAATGGCACCAGCAGAACTCAGAGAACTGAAAAAACAATTGAAGGATCTCTTAGATAAGGGATTCATCAGGACCAACGTTTCCCCATGGGACGCATAGTATTATTCATGCTCAAGAAAGATGGTTCTCTTAGGATGTGTGTAGACTATCATCAACTCAATAAGGTCACGATCAAGAACAAGTATCCTCTTCCCAGAATCGATGACTTGTTTGATCAACTTTAAGGTGCCTGTTATTTCTATAAGATAGACCTCAGATCCGACTATCATCAGCTCAGAGTTAGAGAATGTGACATTTTGAAAATAGTCTTCTGTACTCGGTATATTCATTTTGAATTCTTAGTTATGTCCTTTGGTCTTACCAATACCCCAACAACTTTTATGGACTTAATGAACTGTGTGTTCAAGGAGTAATTGGACATGTTCATCATAGTCTTCATAGATGATATTCTGGTCTATTCCCACAGTGAGCATGATCATGCAGACCATCTCAGAATAGTTCTTCAGACTCTCAGAGATCATCAGCTATTCACTAAATTTGGTAATTGAGAATTTTGGCTAAGGTCAGTAGCATTCCTTAGTCATATCGTTTCCGGTGATGGCATTAGAGTGGATCTTCAAGAGACCAAAGTAGTAAGAAACTGGCCTCGCCCAGTTTCTCCATCAGATATCAGGAGTTTCTTTGGTTTGCCTGGCTATTACAGATGGTTTGTTGAGGGATTTTCTTTTATTGCATCCCCTATGTCTAGATTGACTCAGAAGAAAGTCAAGTTTCAGTGGTCAGATCCTTGCGAGAAGAGTTTTCAGGAGTTGAAGACTCGACTCACCTCAGCTACAGTATTAGCTCTTCCAGATGGTCCAGAGGGTTTCATAGTGTATTGTGATGCATCCAGAGTAAGTTTGAGTTGTGTCCTCATGCAGCATGGTAAGGTCAGAGCCTATGCCTCTAGAAAGTTTAAGCCCCATGAGAGGAATTATCCTACTCATGATCTTGAGTTAGCAGCCGTAGTATTTTTCTTGAAGATTTGGAGGCATTATCTATACGGTGTTCACGTAGATGTGTTCACAAATCATAAAAGTCTTCAGTATGTCTTTTCTCAGAAAGATATCAATCTTCATCAGAGAAGGTGGTTAGATCTCTTGAAATATTATGACATGAGTGTCCTTTATCATCCGAGAAAGGCCAATGTAGTGGCCGACGCACTCAGTAGACTATCCATGGGTAGTGTTTCTTATGTTGAGGATAGTAAGAAGAAGTTAGCTCAGGAAGTCCATCAGCTTGCAAAACTAGGCATTTACTTAGTCGATACAGAAGAGGGTGATATATGGGTTCAGAGTAGTTCTGAATCATCTCTAGTTTCTAAGGTGAAAGAAAAGCAAAATAGAGATCGCAGCCTTGTCAAGTTAAAAGAGTCAGTCCAGGATCAGAAAGTAGAGGTTTTCTCCCAAGGAGGAGATGGTGTCCTTCGTTATCAGGGTCATCTCTAAGTTCCAGGTGTAGATGACTTACGGCAGCAAATTCTTACAAAAGCGCATGGTGCGTGCTACTCTATTCATCTAGGTGCCACAAAGATATACCGTGACTTACGGGAAATCTATTGGTAGAGTGGGATGGAGAAAGTCATTGCAAAGTTCGTGGCTAAGTTCTCTACATGTCAGCAGGTTAAGATAGAGCATCAAAAGCCTAGTGGGTCTATGCAGGCGTTCAGTATTCCTACTTGGAAGTGGGAAGTTGTGAACATGGACTTCGTGCCGAGTTTTCCTCAAACTCGTTATCAGCATGATTCAGTCTAGGTCATTATAGATAGAATGACCAACTTAACTCATTTCCTTCCAGTTCATACCTCTTATTTAGCCGAGGATTAAACTAAACTCTACATCAAGGAGTTGGTCATATTGCACGGTATTCCGTTGTCTATTATCTCAGACAGAGGTACCCAATTCACCTCTCACTTCTGGAAAGCATTTTAAAAGGGTCTTGGTACCTAAATTCATCTTAGTACAACCTTTCATCCTCAGACAGATGGTCAAGTAGAAAGGACCATTCAGACTTTAGAAGATATGTTAGGGGCGTGTGCAATCAATTTCAAGGAAAGATGGGATGACCACTTGCCTTTGATTTAGTTTGCATACAACAATAGCTATCATTCCAGTATTCATATGGCCCATTCGAAGCTCTCCATGGTAGGAGATATAAATCTCTAATCGGTTGGTTCAAAGTTAGTGAGGCCTCAGTCATAGGGCCTGACTTGGTATTCGACGCATTAGAAAAAGTCCAGTTGATTAGAGAAAGACTCCAGGTTGCTCAGAGCCAACAGAAGTCTTATGCAGATGTTTGTAGAAAAGATATCGAGTTTGAGATTGGTGATTATGTCTATCTAAAGATCTCTCCCATGAAGGGAGTGAAACGGTTCTTCCAAAAGGGAAATCTCAGTCCCCGATACGTCGGTCCCTTCAAGATTCTCAGTTGCTTTGGCAAGGTAGCTTATGAGCTCAAATTGCCTTCAGATCTAGCCTCAGTTTATCCAGTCTTCCATGTCTCTTTGCTCAAGAAATGCATAGGTGACCCAACAGTTGTATCCCTATTCAAAGCATCGATGTTCAGAACAACCACTCTTATGAAGAGATTCTAGTCGAAATCCTAGACTATCAGACTCGTAGATTGAGGAACAAAGAAGTCCCTCTAGTTAAAGTTCTTTGGCAAAATCAGTCCGTCGAGGGAGCTACTTGGGAAGCAGAAGCAGATATGCGTACCAAGTATCCTCACCTCTTCCCCACCAACTCAGATCAAGCTTAAGGTAACAATTCTCCTTAAGCATACTCAGTTTCATATTCAGTGTTCATCACAAACTTGGTATTAAGTACCATTGCATATTCAGTCATGCTTTCATGTATCAGTTCAGTTATATAATTATGCATCATACATGCCTTCTCATCGTGAGAAACCTAGTTCCTCAGAACACTTCGTTATGCATTCATGAATCAGTTACACATGCATCAGATATGCATATTCAGTATGTACGTCATCTTATGTTCTTCCCCTCACTCTTAGTTTCATTCGAAGATGAATGTTCCCAAGGGAGAGATATTATAATAACCCAAAGTTTCTTAGCTAATTTTGTCCCAAGAATGCCTAGTATTATCTTCTAAATTGAAAGATGATTATTACATGAGGAATTTTCAAGATTTTCACTTTTTTCATGTGGGAAATTCAATAAGCTTTCCATCGATATAAAATTTGCCCAAATCCAATAACCGGGTCAGAAGTTACGACTATTTCAAGTTCCCATCATAAAACAACACCATATTAGTCAGTGGCGCACTGTGACACAAGAGGAAATGGAATTTGGCAAATTCCAGTAGGGTTCCGTGATTATGGCATGTCGCACCTTGTCCCAAATTCAGAATTGTCTGTTTTCCAGTCTCTCAGAGTGATTTCCCCCTCATCGTGCCAATGTTCTGGGTAACAAAGGAAGTGGTAACGTGATGGCCCCGCATCGCGCCATCCCCCAATTTTCCATTTTTTAAATTCCAGTGACACGATGTGATAACGCCATGTCACGCTAAACGTCTAGTTCGGGAAATTTTTACAATTTTAAAAGACACAGTCAAGGGTTAAAAGGGTCAATTTCCTACCTCTATTTAAACCCAATAACGTGTGATTTAGCTATTATTCTACCAAGAACAAGCTAGGGTTTCTATTGGGGATTCGAATTCAAGAAGGTTTCACCGTCAATCTTCACAAAATCACGAACTAAGGTATGCATAATGTTCATTCATGGACTCTTTTCATCCATGAAGCTCAAGAATCCTTTTTTTTTTTCTAAATTCAAGTTTATGGATTTTCTTATAAATTTCATGATTTGGCTGCTCTTGTTCATGTGGATAATGAGAAATTAAATTCTACTCCATGTTGGGTGATAAATTCTATGTGGGTTAAATTATTATAAATATAGATTCATGCAAACCTATGACTAAACCCTTGAATGATGAAATTAGAATTGAACCATGATGTTTAATTATTGTACAATGATGTTTACATGTACCATGCCTACAATAAGTTTGATTAAATGCCTAGATGAAGAAAAAGTGCCTAACTAGCACGATACCATGAAATCCCCATGTATGTACAAGTTATGCCTATCATATATTTTGATGAAATGCTTCTATAAATGTACTATGGATTATGATGTTAGTTATATGTTCAAGTAAGTTATGCTTGGTCAGTTTCTTTCCATCGAGTCCTGGGGGTACTCGTACCCGAAAAATTCGCTGTGTGCCTAGAGCCATGTCATGTTTTCACGTTACTCTCAGTCAAGCTATGAATCCTTAGACTTCAGACAGTCTTATGACTTAGGAAATCTCCATGATCTCATGAACTCAGTCAGTTGTCAGATATCAATAGTATTTCGTCAGTTAATGGAATTCAGTAACTCAACCCATGTTCAATTCAGTAAATCATGTTCAGAGTCTATTCAGATGGGAGTAGAAATTAGAACCGAGTGAACCCAAGGTTGGGAACACACACTATCATATGAGGGTGTGATTCTTAGAAGTCATCCTTGAGTTCCAGAACTATGTAGCCAGCATAGGTTGAGACATCAACACTGTCTAATGAGGGTTGATGAGGTGTATAAGCACTGTCAGATAAGGGGACCACCATTCTCTTTTGGGGACACTATCAGATGAGGGTCTCCCAAATCTTGTCCTTACCGGTGGCGCGGTATTGATATCCTTCTAATTGGGGTTATATATTGGACCCCAACAAATCCATAATGGCATATCAGGGGCATGTCGATTAGATAACTACTTCCCACAGTTTCATGTTACAGAATCAGGACTGTCAAATATAGTCAATTAGTCTCAGTAATAGAACTTAGATAGTTCTTCAGATTTCAGGACTGTCAGATACAGTCAACTCAGATACAGTACGAAACTCAGATAGTTCCATCAGATTCAGGACTGTCAGATACAGTCACTCATGTTATCAGTTATATTCAGATTCAGTAATCATGTTATCACAGTATTAGTGTCAGTTGTTATGTCTCATGCATGTATTCTCACACTCATGATAGTTAGTCAGTTATTATTATTGTTCATGCATATGAACCCCATGCATTTGTCCTACCTCACATGCATACCAGTACTTTCAAAGTACTGTCGCATTTGCGCTATGGTGTCTTATATCATAGGTTCAGAGACACGAGCTCCAGAGCAAAAGTAGATTCTAGATATCTGCAGACAGAGTTAGAAGTGAGTCCTCATCTTTCAAGGACATGATTATTTCCCTATTATCTCATTAATCAGTTTATTAGTTGGAGTTAGTTGGGGACATGTCCCATCAACTCCTTACTCAGACAGTTTAGTCAGTTAAAGGCTTTCTAGACTATTATATTTCAGACTTCAGTATGTTTAGTTTTGTTTTGGGTATTCTATTACCCCACACAGATGTTATATCATTCAGATCATGTTCAGTATTGAACCTTATGGCCTTTCAGTGCATGTTTCTGCATTATAATGTCATATTATGCAGTGTACAGGTACAAATATCAGTCATGGGTTAGCTTGTGGTCTTTTTGGGTCATGAGCACCATGTAGCATTCCGAGCACCAGGCTCGGGGCATTACAAAAGCATTCCAGTTATTTGTGCAACTGTTGATAATAATTATGGTATGCTATATTATTTAGTTCATCTTTTACCTTTTTTTATTGATGCACAAGTTATTAAAAAAAAGATATTTTATATATAATAAATCATAACATTAGGTTTACAATAATGATTTAAATATATAAAAGTTCACAACAAACAAACAAACAATAACACGAGTTTCTGCAATTACAACGATCATGGTGGATTATGATTCGGGCATGTAGTTCTTTTGTGGCCAGCGCACTTACATATGGAGCACTTGTTTCTTCTTGATGAAAATGATTCGCTAACTTATTTCCTCTTTTTATATGGATTTCTTCCCGATTTGATAGTTCTCGGGTCAAGATATGGAGGAGGTATTAATCTCCCTATAAGCTCTACTGGAACAACCCAAGATTCTTTGAGAGGCACCAGAGTAATATTCTCGCTATATGCCATTTCATATTTTTCCACCGAATAATATTTATACGAGTGCTCATAAAATTCAGGTCCATATTTATGACAGTATTGAGTTCGAAGCGCTGCCATAGCATGTGGACAAGGTATTTTGTCCAAGTGAAAAACTCTACACGTACAAGATCTTGTTGAAGATCGATCATGGTAGCATCACCATGACCAGTGATATGGAATTTGTAATCTGCTATTTTATGAGAGAATAACCTATTCCCCAAACTGATGTTCGTTGATATTTTTTTTTAATTTCGAGAACAAATCAGGTTCTTTTTTCTGGTCACTTGAACTGCACACGCCTTTCGTTAAAAAAATTACTACTCACTTATTTTTTCAAAAATAGCCTTGATGGGAAATTCTCTTTCATCGTCATATAATAAATTCACCGATTTAGCTATGTTTGATGTCATAATATTGTACCTATAGAAAAAAATCACTTAGTACGACATCATACTTTACTTGTAAATCAAACAAGACATTAAATTCATAAAAATGTACCTATTTACTGGATAGAATGTCCGGCTCCATCTCTCGAAACCAACATGTGTGAGAAATTATACTACCTTGGGATTCACATCCTCTATTTGATTGAAATGGTCTACAAACTCCTCTCTACTATATGCTTCAGTTGCTCTATAAAAAAGGAGACGACCCTTTCGTTGTGATAGTTATTTCAAATATTCTCTCCAAGATTCCTGATGCAACAACCAAAGTAAGCTGAAGTGAAGAAAAGTGAGCCTATCTTTGGAATACTTGGATGCCTATTCGATACAAAATACAGTTATTCGGTATCTTCGATGCAGCGTCACAGTTTTTCAAAAAAATCCATAAATGGCATCACATTCCTTGTCCTCTACACAAAAAGCGACTGGAAAGATGTGATTCTCTGCATCCTGCGCCACCGCCGCTTGCAGAACTCCATTAGATCTGCTCCTCAAGAAGGTACCGTCGACGGCTATGCCTTTTCTCAAATATCGAAAACCTTGAATCCAAGCACCATAGGATACAAAAAAGTACTTGAACCTTCCATTTTCATCCAGATGCAATGTCGGCTTACTTTCGGGATTTGTGGACTCAATCATGTAACGGTAAGTATCCAGGACTTCATACCCATGCTCGAGTGTCCCCCTAACCAGGTCCTTGTCAATCCCCATGGCCATAGATACCTTCCAATAACTGACCAGGACACCCAAATCTATAAGGTGTTGATTGGCCATAACCCTTGTTAAAGGACCTTTTCCATCGGGGAAACTACTCCTGAAATATTCACTGAGGACCTTTGCCATGCCGTGAGGATTTTGGCCCGAGATGTGATCCGAACCACATGTGTGATGCTTTTCATGTTTATGAATGAAAAATCTATCAAAACTTGTGTACTTCACCGCTCTCAACCACCACTTGCAGTTTGAATTAGCACATTTGAAGCAAAAGACATTGCTCGAATTAATCACCTTCTTTATTCTGAAATATTTTTTCAATCAAGAAATAAACAAAGTGTTAGATAGTTCATTCTTTTCCTTGAATGATATTCTAATAAAAAAGTTGGTCCCGTCATCTTGAAGATTTCCTGACTGTGTCGATTGAGAAGAACTGAACATCATATTGGTCGCATCAACGAGTATAGGTGTTTGATCATCATCTGGAATATTCATGTCTAGATCATCCAACCTATCATCAAAGAAGTTTTTTTTTCTTCTTCTTTTACGTTCTGGTTCTCATTTTCTCTCGTCTTTTCAACCATGTACACCCTTAACACCGGCCTGGTTGAATCAATTAGATAAGAACATAATCGAACCTGATCGATTATTTTGAAAGGAAGTACCCTCTGATTTTCAAAAGAGTTGTGCATGTATCTGATGGCGAGTTCTTCTGGTTGACAATTCAGTCCACAAAAGCTGATGATTAAGTTCACAAAATCATCATACGAAACATCACTTTATACTGTAATAGCTATTGTCTCTAGAATTTCACCCTTCTTCCAACGCCATACATATCGATTGCTTGTCTCATCATTCAAAGACAAATGATCCTAAGGGGGGAGAATGTAACACCCCGAATTTTGGTCATTGAAAAATTAATGAGTTTCTAGACTTACTTACCAGACTGCGACTCTCCCTAGTGAGTCGTCACGTGTCATTACGGGTCTTAAGGACCCAATAGTATCTTAGTCAGTATGTTGGCCTGGAGTTTCTGTTGTGGCTACGACTAGGGGTTACGAGTTGTAAAGACTCAAAATGAGTCATATGGTTCCATCCGTAGCCAAACCACTATGATGCCCAAAGTATTTTCTTGACTATGACTTGGACCCTACGAGTTGTAGGGTCTCATAACGAGTCGTACGATTACCAAAAAAGGGTCCTCTATCTACTATCTTGTCTAGGACTCGTGCTGAAGAGTCGTAGTGAGTCTTACGAGTCTTATAGTGACCCTTAGTCACTGGCGATAATTTTTTAATTTTTAAGTTGAGGGCACTTTGGACATCTCCCTCTCTACCCACTTAAAACCCACAACCATAAAACACCATTGGGATGTTATTTTCAATACTTTATCACTCAAAGCACTCTCTCAAAGTCTCTTAATTCTCAAAAGTCATGATAGTTAGAGTTTCTAAGAAGTTAGTTATCTAAGGGCTCAAGGATTGATTTCTCTCCATAAATCATGGTATTTCTGGCATGTTACTCTTCCCTAATTCTTAATTTGTGAAAACATGTGTTTTAAATGGATGAAGTTGTATGGATTTGAATGTGGGTTTTGTCATGGTTGAGGGTTTTGCAATGTTTAATCCTTGAATTATTTTCCCATGGTTTTTATAAGTTATTCATGCTTTGGGTTTGAATGTTTTGAACTTATGGGGTGCATGAGTGTGGGAATTGGAATGGGGGTGAAGGTATTCCCCTAAATTGATGTTTTAAATTTTGAATTAGTTTTAGAATAATTGTGTTCTCTCACCCCACTTGTGTAAATGACTTTGAATTGTGAAATTGACAATTGGTTTGATTTACTCACTTATACTATTTCATTTTGCAAATGGTTAAACAATGATTTTAAATCCCTTGTTGGCCATGTTTGATTTGAATCATTAACAAAGGAGGTCAAGAAATTCCTCCAATTTGATTTAATGAACAAAGGGGGTCGAGGCATTCTCTCAAGTTAATGTGATTATTATGGCATAAAGATAAGCTTTCAAGTGTAAAGGTATGACGATTACCATGGTGAGCCTTAACGGTTCATTATTTGGTTAATAAATAAGTTATGCGTAACTTGATTTAAATTAGAACTAATGGGGGTTATGTAGCTAAGACGTGAAGGTGTGGGTCTTGGATGACTTCTATTGGAAATTCACATTTGCTGGCATGAGGTTTTGTCTCAAAGACTATGTGTATGGTTCACACTATTGATATATTTGTATCTTGGTTTGACTTGGGGTTGGGTCATTCTCTTTTCTTTCTTGACACCTCTAATTCATATGCCTAACACACACTGGGGTCCTTTTAGAAGGGGGACTGAAACCCATATAGACCATTGGTGCCTGTTATGACGGTTAAGCTACATAGTCCAGGATAATTTTTTACTTCATGATAAGTCTTGTTCCTTTTCATGGCATGACATGTTTATATATATATATATGTTTGATTATGTGCATTGATTTTGAATGAATTTTGAAATATAGATCATGCCATTATGTTATCCCCTATCCCTGAGTTATATGCTAGTGCTCAACCCACTAACAGTCTCCGGATGTTGTATGCCCATGTGATGAAGGAACCAAAAATACTTCTACTTTTCCTGCACAGTGTTAGGGGGATCGGCTTGGTTAGTTGGTCATTGTGGTGAAGTGGTGAGCTTCCATTCTCTAAAAGATTTGATCATTCCATCTGTTATCTTTCATAAACTAGAAGTAAAGAGTTCACATTAACATTATCATTGTCATTGTCATTATCAGGGTTGGGGGTATGTCCCGACTTAGATTATTTTTGGATTAGCAGAGGCTTTATGGATATTACAGTGGATTAGGTATTATTGTTGACAATCTTAGATATATTTGAGTCATTGTCTTTCTATTTCGTTATATGTTCGGATTTAAGTCGCTGCTAGATGTGTTATGTTCTATTTTGCTAGGAAAATGGTGGTGGTCTCTGATCCTCAGCAGACTTGAGATACCCGTCACAGTTAGACCCAGATTCGAGTCGTGACAATATTAGAATGCTATCTCTCTAAATTTTGAAGGCCATAACTTTATGTTGACCCACATCATTTTGCATGAATATAGGATCAAGAACCTGTTTCTCCTTAACTTTGGCCCCAAGGATGACTTTGACACTTCTTGGACGATCACTCTCCCATCTTCGTAGTCCAAATGACAGAATCCCAAGTTAGCCAGCCACTGAATATCCTTCACCAATCCTCTCTTATCCTCCTCAATGTGAGAAAAAACTTCTCATGGACAACCTGCTAAGAGCATCAGCAACAACATTGCTTTACCTAGGTGTTAGTACAGGCTCATGTCATAATTCTTAAGAAATTCGAGACACTGCCTTTGCATGAGGTTCAATTTCATCTGTGTGAACACATAATTCAAGCAATTATGGTCTTAATAATATGCACCCCATACAAATAGTGATGCCAAATTTGAAATGCATGAACCATAGCTACCAACTCTAAATCATGAGTCGGGTAATTTCTCTCATGAACCTTAAGTTGCCTAGAAGCATAAACTACAACCTTTCTGTATTTCATCAACACACAACCTAGCCTAACACAGGATGCATTACAATACACCAAAAACCCCTCAGTACCCCCGGGTAGGGTGAAACAGGAGTAGAAGTCAACTGATCCTTTAACTTCTCAAAACTTTCCTTACAAGCATCAGACCATAAAACTCTACCTTTTTCTAAGTCAACCTCATAACCAAAAGCAGTGAGAGACGAAAAACTCTCCAAAAATTCTCTATAGTAACCTACCAATCTCAAGAAGCTCCTAATGTCAGTTGGAGTCATGGGTCTAGGCCATTTCATAACTGCCTCAATCTTTTGTGGATCCACTTTAATCCCTTCATTGGATACACCATGCCTAATAAAAGTTACCACACTTAACAAGAATTCACACTTAGAAAATTTTGAATAAAATTTCCAATCCTTTAGGGTATACAATACAATTTAGAGGTGATTAACATGATCCTCCTAAGTTTTGGAATACACCAAGATTTCATCAATGAAGACTATAATGAATAAATCTAAAAATTGTCTGAATACGCAGTTCATATGGTCCATAAAACTAGCTGGACATTAGTTAATACAAAAGACATGACCAGAAAATCATAGTAGCCATAATGGGTTTGAAACATAGTCTTTGGAATATTAGCCTACATAATATTCAATTGATGGTAACTCGAACAGAGATCTATTTTAGAGAAATACTTAGCATGCTAAAGTTGATAAAAAAGGTCATCAATCCTAGGAAAAGGGTATTTATTTATTACTGTGATCTTATTCAACTGATGATAGTCTATATACATTCGGAGAGACCTATCTTTATTTCTCACAAAAAGCATAGGAGCACCCCAAGGAGAAATACTAGGACGGATGAAACCCTTATCAAGCAGATTTTTTAATTGCTCCTTTAGTTCTTTCAAATTTTCCAGAGCCATCCTATAAACATGAATGAAAATAAGATGAGTATTTGGTGGAAGATCAATTCCAAAGTCTATTTCCCTATCTAGAGGGATCCCAGGATGATCATTGAAAAAACCTTAGGAAACTCATTAACTATGGGAACAAGCTACAAAAAGAGTCTTTTAGAGTTAAATCCTTGAGCTAAACTAAATGATATGACAACCTTTGGATATCAATTTTTAAGACCTAAGATAAGAAATAAACTTCCCTTTTGGTAATAGGGAACTCCTCTCACATTCTTTCACTGGTTCATTAGGAAAATGAAAAATGACCTTTCAGGTTCTATAGTCTAGAGAAGCATATCATAAATAAAGTCAATCTATGCCTAATATTACATCAAAATCCATCATATAAAGATCTATTAAATCTACTAATGTATCTCTATGAAAGATAGACACCACATAACCCCTATAATCTTTTCTAGCAACAATACTCACCCTCCGGGGTAGAAACTAAAAAGGGGTCAAAAATATTTTCTAGACTAAAATTAAAGTGTACAACCATATAAGGAGTCACATAATATAGGGTGGAACAGGGATCAAGTATGCAGTAAACATCATGAGAGAAGAGTTGTAACATACCAATGACAACATCTGGGGATGCCTTGGATTCCTAAAGAGTAGAATGTGCATATGATGTCAACTAGTTCTCATCCCTAAAGTAGTATCTTTAGCAACAAGAATTGAAGAAGTGGTAGCTGATGCCTTACTATCCCCCGATGCACCTCTAGTTGAATGATAATCTCACTACCTATGACAAGGCTGACCACAATTAAAGCACAAATTCCTTCCCACCTCATAATATCCTCGGTGAGGCTTACCAAAAAATTAAAAAAAAGAGGGTAAGTTGGGGACGACTGAGATCCACTGGACTTAGATTGGCACCTAGTTCCCTAGGACCATTACTAAGCTGAAAACGCCAATCAATTGAAGTCTTAGGGGCAGGAGCACCAACTGACGAATAAAAATTTCCCCAAGTCTTCTTCTAGAACCATCGTCTATCATTTTTCTACTGTTCTACTGGCTCGCACCCTAATCTCCATACATAGTCTTCCTACGTTGACTTTCCCTCATTTCCACCTACTTCCTCTTCCCATTCTCTACTGGATACATATAAATCACCAACCTCAATATATCCATGTCATTGTTTACCATAGATACCTTACACACTAACACCAAGTCACGAGAAAGGCCTGAAGAAAACTTTCTCATCCTGGACCTCATATTAGACATAAGCTTCAGAGCATATCAGGACAGTTGGTAAACTTCAATGCATACTCCTTAACACTTATCTTACTCTATTTCAGATTAACAAACTCTTTTGTCTTGGCTTTCCTTAACTCATAAGGAAAAAATAATCAAGAAAAGCACTCTTGAAATCTTCCTACACCGATGGCTAAATATCTTCACCCCTTATCTCTTCCTATTCCTCATACCAGTAATAAGCCACCTCTTTTAATTGATAAGCTTCAAATTCTACCCCCTCTAGATTACTAGCATGAATAACTCTGAAGATCTTTTCCATCTCATCAATAAATTCTTAAAGATCCTCCTCAACCTCAAAACCTATGAAGATTTGGGGATTCAGCCTCATAAATTGGCAAACTCGAGTGATCTATTGGCAAACTCGGGTGATCTCAGATACGCTAATGAAAGGACCAACATGATCAGACCGATGAGACTATGATGTCATAATCTAAGCATGAATGTGAATATAATGATGGAACTTAACATTTAAGACATCTTTATAAGGAGATGGAGTATGAGTAGCACCATCCTGGGAAGCTAGAGGAGGGCTATTACGGACCAGTGAAACCCAGATGGAGCAGTGAAGTTAAAATTATGGGCACTATACCGAGTCTACATTCCATGAGTATGGTAAACTTTCTCTGAATTTACTTGAGTTGGGACAGAGGTCCTAGTTAAGTTCCTACGACCATCAATTCTTCATGGAGGCATGATCTGAAATACGAGTAATCTAGAAGTTGGAGTAGATTCATAGTAACTAGACTCTCTAGCACGAAATAGAACACAAAGAAGGGAAATATTTCAAAATGCCTTGTAGCCTTCATATTATAAGTGTGGTGCACTACATACCCATAAAAGAAACTCTACTCAACATGACTTTGTAGACACTTAGTGATACTGAACCTTTCTCTAATACCAAGCTTGTCATGACCCAAACCGAGGCCTTGTCCATGAAGGACATCCCAAACCAACCAAGCCCTGAGATAACCCCTTAGTCTTGCCTCATGAGCACAGTAATAATAAGAAATTGTGGAAGATAACCAATAAAAAAGAGAAATTTTAATAACCAAAAGAGTAAGTTTGTAAGTCAAAATTGTATCCACAAAGTAACAACCCAACACTATTTACAACGCCTCTAACCATGGAATACCAACTAAGTCGATACATAACCCTAACTATGCCAGAAAAATCCAAAAGTACAAAAATAGTAAAAAGGCAAAAAGCAAACCAAGTCTTCTAAATGATGGAGGGATCACCACTTCACCAGCTGTTCCAAGAAATTATCGAACCACCTAACACTGCACAGGGTCATAAGAAAAGACCTTCGAACCTAAATCAAGAAATGATATAGCATCCGTGGACTGTCAGTATAGTGAGTACCGGCATGCAACCCAAGAAATGGGATAAAATTTATATTTATAATCAACCAATCATAAAACGTATGCTCAACAACCATCAAGATAATAGAATGTTGGGGTAGGGTTAAGGATTATGAAAAAAGACCATTTAAAATTTAATCCTTAACTATGTATCTTGCATTGACCTCAAGGCAGCCACGGGATATATGGGCCCGGCTTCTCCTACTGGAAGGCCCCAAATCCATGTTGGCCGCATGGATCGAGGATTAGGCTAAAGTCACCAATAGACAATAACCTCCCAAAAGAATAACTGTGTACTACTATGTGAAGTAAGAACACAGTGGTTATCCATATTTTAGAAGAAGACCTCCCAAGGTCGGCAAACATGATTTCAAGTGTTGGTCCCTCCGGGACTACACTATCTCAGCGAAGTTAAACAATTAAAATATTTTTCACATACCATTAACAATGGAGTCTTTTATCAAGGTTGTCCCAAATTGCTACTGTCATACCAAGACTTGCAAGTAATTCATATAATGCCAAACCAAGTTAACAATTTAGACTCCAAATTCCCATTATTAAATCAATAACCATATCCCTAAGGGTGTTTCCAAAGCCATGTACCTTTATTCCAATTAATGTTATACAGTTTTTCATAGGACATTTTAGACACTATGAAATCCTTGTTTAAAACCCAAATTATGATATGGGTTGAGGTTCTTGCCATTATCATGCAAAATTCATATTTTTGTTCAACCATAATACCAATTCCACCATGTTTATGTGGCCTAATTCATTTTCAAAACCCAATGTTCACACATATAAACTATTCACACAAGAGGAAATCAGTTTAAAGTCTCAACAACAAAGTTACCTCACCCCTAATTTAGATCAACATTTAAGAACACATAAATATCAATTAAAAATAATGTTTTAATATAATAAATAAGATAAGGAATGTTCAACATGCCTTTTTGATGATGATAATTTGAGTTTAAGCCTTAATCGTTGAAGAGAAATTTCTAATTTGCTATTAAGGGTTTTGAGAGAAGAAATACGTTGTTAATATTAGGTTATAAGTGGTCGGAATGACGTTTAATATGTTTAGAAGGTCGTTTAATTGGTAAAAGACTAAAAAGCCCACTCCCCAAACTGAAAAAAACAAAAGTTTGTGTTTTGTGCCTTGGGCATGGCCCACAACTATTGCACCGGCCCAAAGGCATGGCACGCTTTTATTATGACATGCCCAGGGAATATCATGCTCTTATCGCGGCATACGCAGGGTGTGACATGCCTCTATTGTGGACCCTCACTGATTCAATGTCCCAAAATATCCCCAAACGTTTATTGAAAATTTCAACACTCTCCCTAATAATCCAGTTACCATCCTTTATCATAATTCAAGTCAAAAATCATTGCTAAACATGCGGGAGGGTTCAAAAATAAAATTGTTGAAATTTTTTATGGTCTTAGATCCCCTCTCCCCCCAAATAGTCTGCCTACAACTCTCTCTCCTCCTAAATTATCTTTTCCAACCCCCAACTGAAATTCAAGAGGGGTGAATTAGAAAATTTCTTTGAGTCAACTACTGACTCTTCATAGTCAACTCCCCTACAGATCACTACACTTCACAAAACAAATTAGATTTAAAATAATTAAGCAAATAATTAATTGAACATAAAGAAAAGACACATAAATTTATCCTGGTTCAGAACACCATGTAATGCCTACTTCTAGTCCCCTTGGGTTTCAAAGTTTCCTTAAATCGGTCAATGTTGGGCTCGAGTACGTTGATGGGAAACAAGTTCTGAAGACTTATTTTTCTCTTAAGATCTTGTGACACAACTTCAGTTGATGTTACAAAGTTGAATCAATCTTACTCTTTATATAATAATTGTAAACTGAAAGTTCCAAAGCCTTGTGAGACTAAGATTGAGATACTTTGATATTCTTCTTTGAAGTTGTGTAACCCGTGTCTGTATTCAATCTTCTTCTTTTATAGTCTTCGGCTGCTACTTTTCATAAGAAAACCCAAGATATTTCTTCTCAATCAAGGATTTGAATTGATTCCTTGATTGAGGAATTTAGTCGTAAGATATTTCCATATACGTCTTCTACCCACGTCCATATCAGATATGTCCGTGATGTTTTCTTCCTTTTGGTCTTGTAATGATTGATACTTTTCCAAGTGTGTTTCTGATCTTTTCTTTCTCTTACTTAGCGGTGATTGATCTAATTTGCTGCGTCTTTTGGGACTGAGATTCTCCTTCCATTTATTCTCATTTTGATTGATTTACTTGGATGCCGCAGATTGTGAATTAATTTCCTTCCATTCCTGGAGCCAGCTTCCTTTATACTTCCAACATTAGAAGTCTTTAATATCCTACAAGGATCCACCCATTAGTTTCTTATTATTAAAATGTGGACTTAGGAGGCTAACAATCTCTCCCTTATTGATAATGACAAACAAGTGCAAACATCAGTTGACTTCCTTGTCTATCAGCTTGCTCTCCTTGACTTGTACATATTTCTTGAGTATTAGTTGACTTCCATTTATCATCAGTTGACTTGCTCCCCCTTACTGGTAGGTGACTCTAATGTTCCTGCTTTCTTCTTCTTTGACATAATTAAAAAAGAAACAACACACAAGCAGAGGAATACAAATAGAGAAAACCACACGTAGATATCCAACAAAGAGAAATTTAAAAAGTTGAAAACCCCAAAAGAAAGTGTGAAATCATTTTACAACCCATAATTTGAACAAGGGAAAAGACCCTCTTTTGAATTTAAGTCATCAAAGTTAGCGTTTGGCCAGGACGTTTGTGAGATTATTATGCATGTTGTGACAGAATCGTTCATAATATTTTTCAACATTCTTGGAAAATAAGAAATAAGAGTTCTAAACAACGATAGCAATATTATTGTTGGAAGAGCTGGCTTCGATTTTAAAGGAGTCCAGATGTGAGAATACTTTGGAAAAAAATTTGATGACTTCTTGTTTGAGCCCATCAATGGTCAGGATTACTTTGTATATGTCAGATTTAGTGTCCTTTCCTAGTTGAAACAATTTTGAAGTTGACTCTTGAATCAACACCACTCCTTCCTCAACAATCCTTATTCGATCCTTGAGGTGTTCCAATTCCTTCAATACCTAAAACATGGGGTTACAGATAGGTTTTATTACCTTGAGGAAACTAGATTTGGATCTGGAGGAGTCCTTTTTATACCACCCGTCTTCAACTAAGATGTATACCATACTGGCGAAGGTTTTTGAGTTGTAGGTGGCAAGATTTCTACTGGCAGAAAAGTAGATACATTAAAAGAGTAGAATTGAAAAATCCTGGTGATCAACAGTCCATAAGGTAGACTAGCAGAAGCATGATTGTCTGTAGCACTTTCAATCATATATTCACGGATATATGTAGCCCAATTTATCTTACACTTTTTCACCAAGCAATATAGAGTGAAAACATCTCGTTACTAAGGGACCCTTTCCTAGGGATTAGGGTGGTGGAAATGATATGAGCCAGAATACAATACTTGAAGCAGAGAGATAGAGGACCAAAGTTAAAAATGGATGTAGAGTCTGGATCAGACACAACCTTTTTGGCTTCTTCAAAAGTAACCTCAAACTCATCAGGCTAAGATCCAGTCATGTAAGGAATTACACCAGAGAACTTTGTATCGAACACCTTTTCAAAGAGAAAGTCATTCAAGATAATTCTTGTGCCCAGCATAAGAGTTTCCAACTCACCACTATCCGAGGATATGTGGAGGTTCTCATAGAACATACAAATAGGGTCTTCATACAGTTGAAATCCACAGAGACGAAAGACAAAGAAGAGGTCTTAAAATTTAAGGAGTGAACTTATGTTACAATGAGCATCCTTTAACTGGATGAGATTGATAACACGTCGTGGCACAACAGGGCGACCTTTAAAAGCAAAAAATTTCTCTTTTTGCACACTGGTCAAAAACTTATGTATGTCCTCTGGAGAAAGAGGACCAGAGGGAAGAGGGCGATGTATTTTGACGGAGGAGGTAAGGCTTGAAATAAGGCACTTTTTGGAGACAGTTGACTACTCGAGGAAAGAGGAGGACTCATCCGAGGACTCTAAAATAAAAACATGGTTATTTGAATAGAGAGATAGAAGTTTTTTGAGAGATTTTCCATTGATTAAGTTTGGGTCATTTGACATAGAAGAGTTTAGATGAAGGTTTTTAATGACATAGAGAGGAAGATGAAGAGTTGAATGGACAAGAGGGAAAGATGAATGCGGAGAAGGTGAAGAGAGAGGAAATTATTTATATGAAAGGGTAGTAGAGGGGGATGTTAAGAAGGTAAAAAGATTAGAGGGGAAGTAATTTTTGGTGTAAAATGAGGGGAGGTAATGATGACTCCTTTTTTCAGAAGGGGTCTACCAAAAATATTTTAAAAAAAAATAATCAAAAAATTACTCTTTAATAATAAGGCTTATAAGCCATTAATGATAAGAATACCAAGCCTCTTTCTAAGGTAACAAAATCTTTCTTCTAACAGGAGTTTTGTAAAAATATCTTCTAGTTGATTTTTGGAGTTAATAAATTTTAAAGAAAAATCATCATTTTCTACATGATCTCGAATAAAATGATGCTTAATATCAATATGCTTAGCCCTGGAGTGGTGCACGGTATATTTAGATAAGATAATAGCACTGGTGTTATCACATATTATAGGAACAGATTCAAAGTATAAGTTAAAGTCAAGTAATTGATGCATAATTCATAAGATTTGAGTACCACAACTTTCGACTGCTATATATTCAGCTTCAGGGGTTGAAAGAGCAATGGAGGTTTTCTTCTTGATGTTCCATGAGATCAGGGCATCACCAAGAATTTGACATGTTCCACTAGTACTCTTTATATCACTTTTATCTCTTGTAAAATCAACATCTGAATATCCAATTAAATCAAAATGTGAGGAGCAAGGATACCATTGTCCATCGTCTTGAGTTTCTATGAGATATCATATAATTTGTTTGACTGTAGTAAGATGAGACTTCTTGGGAGTCGACTAGAACCTAGCGTATTTACATATACTAAACATAATTTCTGGTCGACTTGCAGTCAAATAGAGCAGAGATCTGATCATCCCTTTCTACATTTTTCATCAATATTTTTTTCGGACGAATCTAAATTGAGGATTGTGGATGGATTAATTGGAGTTCCATAGGCCTTTATTTTTTCCATACCAAATTTTCGTGTACTTGGCTTGACTGATGAATGTGACTTTGGGAGTTTTCTTGATTTGTAATCCCAAAAAGAATGTGAGCTCCCCTATAAGATTCATCTTGAATTCTCCTTTTATCAAGTTACCAAGATTATCACACATAGAGATGTTAGAACTACCAAAAATGATATCATCAACGTAAATTTACATAATAAGAAGATTTGAATCGAGCTTTTGTATGAACAAAGTTGTATCAAATTTATCCTTTTGAAATTTGTTATTCGGTAAGAAAGTACTAAGTCTCTCATACCAAACCATTTAAGAAAGCACTTTTTACGTCTATTTGATATAGCTTAAAATATTTAAAGGCAACAAATACTAACAAATGTTATTCTTTTCTTGTTGGGAATAGCCTTGGGCTGCAAGTCTGGCTTTATTTCTGATAACCTTAACTTTTTCTCTCAATTTGTTTCTATAGACCCATCTAGTTCTAATTACCAAACATTTTCTTGGTCTTTAAACCAAGGTTGAAACTTGATTTTGTTAAAACAGGTCCAATTCTTCTTTTATAGCTTCAACCTATGATTCATCTTTGAGGGCCTTATCGATTTTCTTAGGTTAAATTTGAGACATAAGGGCAACAGATGCTTGTTTCTTAATGATGCTCTGGTTTGCACTCTATCTTCGGTATTTTCAGTGATGAGTTCATTTGGATAACTAGCATCGTGCTTCCATTCTCTTGGAATACTCAATTTTACTTTTTTCTGTTGTGGGAGTCGACTCTAAAGGGAGTGTAATTAACTTGTCTTGTGGTGGCTCAGAGGTTGTGCTGTAATTTTCTCCAAATTATAGATTTCTCATTTTTTCTTCATCAACACTTAAAATCGTAGGAAGGATCCAATATGCATAGATTTCTCAACACACAAGGTTCTTTTATTAAAGGCCCTATAAGCACGACTAGTGGGAGAGTACCCAAGAAAAATACCTTTGTCACTCCATGGATCAAATTTTTCCAAGCTATTCTTACCGTTGTTGTGAATGAAACATTTGCATCCAAAAGTGTGGAAATAACTAATGTTGGGCTTCGTTCCTCTCCAGAGTTCATAATGGCATTTTCTTTAGAATAGGTCTGATCAGGAACCTATTGATGATGTGACATGTTGTGCTAACAATTTTTACCCAAAAGAGATCTGGGAGATTATGTTCTAACAACATAGTCCTAGCAGTTTCCTGGAGGGACCGATTCTTTCGCTCCACTACACTATTTTGCTGAGGATACCGAGGTGAAGAGAAGTTTTAAAAGTATCTATTTTGAGAAAAATACTCCTCAAATGCCATGTTTTTAAATTCCCCTCTATAATCACTATGAACGTAAGTGATGAGGTGTCTATCTTCTCTTTGTACCTTTCTACAAAAAGTCTCAAAGTTCATGAAAGCCTCATATTTATGAGCATGAAACATTATCTAAATAAATCGTGAGTAATCATCAACTATGATAAAAATATATCTCTTTCCACTAATGCATGCACTCTTGGTAGGACCAAATAGATCCATGTGGATTGTTTAAAGTGGTTTGATATTAGAGACAATGTCTTTGAATTTGAATAGAGTCTGAGGCTGTTTACCCAATTGGCAGGCATCACATATGTGATCCTTTTCAAACTTGAATTTTGGCAGACCTTTCACCAATTCAAGTCTGGGCAACTTCTCAATAATATGCATACTAGCATGCCCAAGCTTTCTGTTCCACAACAAAATATATTGGTTTGTACAGTGAGGCAAGTTAAGGTAGCAAAGTTAGGACTTTAAGACATAAATATTATCAATGCGTTCACCGATGATAGAGATGTCTCTTTTGTCATATTTGATTGAGCAATTTTTAGCTTTGGAGAGAACTCCGAATTCGGCGTCATACAGCTAACTAATGCTGAGTAGATTTTGTTTAAGGTCATCTACTAGATATACTTCAGTGATTTCACACGATGAGCTGAGTTTTACTGAGTTGACTCCAATGACGTTGACTATGGCATTGTCACTGAATCTGACTGATCCCCCATCTATTTTCTTTAATGAAGAAAAATTTTCTTTCTTTTTGGTCATGTGTTTGGAATATCCACTGTGAATAACCTACATTCCCTTCTTATAGCTCTTGCAGAACTATTCCTGCAAAACAAAAAAATTAATTTTGTTTAGGTACCCATATAGTCTTAGGTCCTTACGAGTTAAATGTGTTTCCTTTGGGCTTTCAAAACCACACACTTTTAGGCTTGTGCTTGTAGCTGTAGGATTTGTGCCCTCTCTACCCACAGATAAAACAGATGGGGAGGAGAAAGAGGTCTTAGCTGATTTAAACGACTTGATGAGGAACTTGAATTACTTTTAAGGGAGTTTGATCCCATGAAACTGTAACTTAGGGATTTATTAAAATTGTTTAATTTTATTTTTACATCAACAAGCTCTTCATGAAGCAAGTCAATTTTAATTTGATATGCTTCAATTTCTATTTAACAGTTTCTTTGTTCCTCTTCTAGTTTTCATTTAAATCGTGCTTCACAACTTCTTTTCTCTTGAGCGAGTTTGTTATATTAATCTATGAATTTTTGAAGATCGTCGGTTATCATATCCAAATTAAATTCAAGAATATTATATTTATGACAATCATAAGGTCTAACCTCACTAGGTTTACCTGTTTCCATGAAGAACATATTGAAAACCTCTACTTCTTCTTCATCAGTTTCATCTTCATCACTCTAGGCTCCAAAGTTTTGATTATTTCTAGATGGTCTTCTTCTTAACTATTGACAGTTTTGTTTGAAATGGCCAGGCTTTCCACAATGATAACATCGATCATCGTTTCTGGTGAAGTCATTATTTTTGGCTCCTTGGGATCTTTGTTGTCTCTGTCTCATGATCTTCCCTACTTCACGATTGATGAGGTCCATCCTTTAACTATTAGTATCTTCTAGAATGTCCTCTTTTTCAGTTGAAGCATCCTTGAAGGCTACTGGTTTCTTCTTTTCATCCTTGTGGTACCTGTTGATATAATTTATTTCATACGCAATGAGGTTACCTCGTAGTTCATCATATTTTATGTTATGTAGATCTCCATCATCCAGAATGGCATCTGTAATACCCCGGGAAATTTTTCGTTGAAATTTTGTGAGTAAGCGTGTTGGGTTCTATCTTCTAGAATGAATTATAAATTTTTCGTGCGGAATGTCTTAGATTATGACCTACCATTGCGTAGAGTATCGAATAATTTTTCCAACGATATGTGGATAATCCAAAACAGACACCCGAGCGACGAGTTATGAACATTCCGATCGAACCGTGAATAGTAGTGAATAGTAAAACGTGCAGGAAAAAAAGTACTGAGGCCTGGCATATTTTTTCTCCAAATTTAAATGATCGTAAATCCTTGAACATAATGATATGGGTGATCTTCTATATATCAACAGAAATCTCTGCGAGTCCTCTTTCCGATGAAATTGGTTTCATCCAATTTGTCTATTGGAGAAAAAAGTTATGGTCGATCTACTTCAGCCTATCAAAAGTGAATTTTTGGGTCAAATTCAAATGATCATAACTCCTCGTACACAATGATATGGGTGAGACACTATATATCAACGGAAATATATGGGAGTCCTCTTTCTAATGAAATTGGTTTAATCTAATTTGGATATCGGAGTAAAACGTTATGGTTGATCTACTTCAGACTATCAAAACAGTCCACCAAAGGACAGATGCGAGAATTATTTGATTTTTAGGAGCGTTTTGGCCATTTCCCCTCACCCAAAATCCATCCAAACCCTATATTAAAGCCTATTAGAAACATTATATGTTATATTTCATCAAATTTCCTCAAATAGAAAACACTAAGCTCCTACATCCAACTTTAAGAACCTCCAAAGTTCACCATTAATTCTGCAAATTTATTCAAGATTCCAAGTTCTTAGTTCAAGAACTTCAAGAACCTCCAAAGTTCACCATTAATTCTGCAAATTTATTCAAGATTCCAAGTTCCTAGTTCAAGAACTCCAAGAACCATCATTCAAAGGCACGATTAACATCTCAAAAACGAGTATCGATCTAAAGTTCATCATTCAAGGTATGTGGGGTTTTTTCAACAAGAACTCTTTTTCGTTCTTGTGCCCAAAAGTAATTTTCTTTACAAAGTCATGATTTTTATTTGATTTTTATGAATTTGAAGCATGAACCCATATCTTATGATGATTATTATGAAATCTTGATGTTTATGATTTTGAAAGATGAATTTACATGTGTGGTGATATAAAGCATGAATCTTGAACGATATTTATCATGATTTTGATATTTGGGTCGCGAACCCCATTTGAAATTGTGTTTTTGAGAAAATATGTGTTATAAGCACGTTGATGTTGAATATTTGAGATGTTTTGAATGATTTGAGATTTTGGTCGTGAATGAGTTATTTTGAACTTGACTGTGAAAGAAATCCACATTTTTATTAATTATGATAAAGGGGTAGCAAATTGGCTCCCGATGAAAATTGTTGAAGTGTTTATTGTGGATTTTCTTTAATGTGAGCCTGAGGCTGATTTAAATTTCTGAGCTAAGTCCGGGAGTAATCTTTAGCACCGAGTGGGAGGTATAAAGTGACCTTACTTCCCTAGAACTACGTGCCCCCATAGGAGTGAGCCTGAGGCTGATTTATATAGTGATCACTAGTTTGTGTGGATTTGATACTGAAAGTCCTACTCCGATGGCAAGGATAGGACGGCTCTCCCCAACGTAGGTTGGACGTTGGACTCCATATGGATCACATGGTTTATGTCGGTTATAGGATCTCCCAGTGTGTGTGTGTTTCCTTGTGTCTATGGTGAACGGTGAAGTGATTTGAAAGTGGAATTGTGAAATTTATTCTTTCGAAAGATTTAAATGATATTTACATTATGAGAATTGATATTCTTGATGAACTGAAAGTAATTGACAAATTATATGATGACTCACATGTGTTATTATACGTATTTCATCGTCTCATGATTATGATGATTTTCTTCGGGCTATGTAAGTCTTTCATACATCCTGCATATTTCTTATAAATATTTATGATGATGATGTTTATACAACTACATACAACCCCATATACTCGGTTCCTTTCCATGGTACTGACCCACATCTTCGGATGTGGGCTACATTTTCTCAGAATGTAGGTACAAGGTATAGTTGCACCTTCGGATCCAGTCAGTTCGTGGTATCCAGTCAGCAGGTGATGAGTCCTTTTGATTCAAGGGCTTGGGTTAGTTATGCAGAGTTTATAGTGGTGTATTTTCTTTATTCAGTCGTATTGAGTTGGGGTAGTCGGGAGTCATGACCCGGCTACCTACAGTCAGTACTAGTAGAGGCTTCATAGACAGTCAGTAGACATTGATGTATTTTGTTTCAATTTTGGTTGTAAAGGCCAAATTGTAATCCTATAAAATTCTATTTTTGCATCGATCAGATTCAGAAAAGAGTTAATTTCTGCTGATTTGTATGGATTTGTATTTTTATTCAGTTGCTCATCAGTTATGCCAGTAGAAGGGTTAGCTTGGGGTCACTTGTGACCCTAAGCACCGTGTGACGTCTCGGGACCCAATTTCGGGGCGTTACAAACTTGGTATCAGAGCACTTGGTATCTGTACTTTTCTTTGAGAGGCTACAGGGCATTTAGGAAATGTTTCCCTTCTTTCAAGTCTATGATCGTGCTATAAGAAGGTTCTCTAAGAAGCTTATATAGATTCTCATCTTACTCTATTCTGGCCAACTCTGCCTCATTTTCAAGGTATCAGAAATAGTTAATCTTAATTCTCCATAGATAGTTATGGGATTGTAAGAGAGCTAGAAAGTATCCTGTCAGTGCTTTTGAGTTCCAAAGATTGAAGTACTTTATTCATGTTCATAAAAGTCGTGAACTAAGCCTAGGTTAGATATGCTTTCAGATTCCTCCTCAGAATCTACAATGTTAATCTATACTTCTCCCTCTATGTATTATTTTGAGATAACATGATTCACAAGCTCCAGTTCTTCCCCAGGTAATGCTTCTATATTTTCTAGAAAAAATTTCAAAAGTTACAAAAAAGGGCTTGAGAGGATCTCTCTAGTGTGTTAAGTTCCTTAAGTTGAAAGTTATGCCCTCATTCTTATGAGTTATTTAATTAAGACAGAGTAAGGTGTATTCTTATATCGTTGAATGTTGTGTGTCAAGTTTCTATCTCTTGTATTATGTAATCTTGTTATCATTATGTTTGTGAAAAATCAAAGTCTAGTGAAGTTGTGTGGGGCTCTTTCGATTCACTATCATAGCTTCTTTGTTATTCATCTCATTTTCTTGTTCAAAATACAAACCAAAGTCTAGTGAAGCCATGTGGGGCCTATTTTGATTCACTAGCATAGTTACTTTGTTATTCATATAACTTTCTTGATCAAAACACAAAACCAAAGTTTAGTGAAGCCGTGTGAGGCCTATTTCGATCCACTAGCAACTTGTAGTTCATCTTGTTCCTTGTGCTGGCTGAAAATATGGGATGTGGAGGTGTAGTAGTAAGAAGGATGGTAAGTGTGATTTGTTGAGCATAAGTATAGCGAAATCCCTTTTTGCATGCAATTGGGTTAATAGGAAGTGATATAGTTTGTTCGAGGTATGAAATGGGTGTTGACGGTATTTGTATGACAGAAAGTATAGGTTATTGATGAAAGTACTTGGTGGATGAGTGTTGTTAATTTAGGCTTTCCTGAGGTAGAAAGAGGGAGTTTAGTTGAAACTTATAGAGTTATGAAAGAAGTTTAGGTGTATATATGGGTAAATAGTAGTGACGGGTGAAAAAAGGATGTGTTAATGGATTGTGAATAAGATAGGCTATATGTTTAGGATCAATTATTATTGTTATGAAGTTTAAGTGGGCTAGTGTTCATGGATGTGTTGTTTTATAATCTTCACGTGGGAGTTATGTGTGAGATGGTGTTGTAAATTATGTGAAGTGTGAGACCTTAAGTTTGAACGATTGGTGATCATGAAGCCGAATGTGACGGTTTCCAGATTAATGGTATTAGTTGCCGGAAGTGACCTAATAGGCTTGAACAGTGTACACAAGAGTTTAAGAGTAGTTGACTTGTAATTAAGTTTAATATTATATTATGATGAGAAAGTTCACCCAAGATATTATGGGACTGCTTTAATTTTGAGGATTAGTGTATGTGGTGTAGTGAGTCGTGCCATGGGATTGTTAGATGGATAAATACTAGTTAGACGATGGATGATGTTTTGATGGCTAAGTTAAGGCGAGGCGTATGATTGGAAATGTTGAGCCTCTTAAGTGTGATTTTGATTCTTATGGGTTAGAAACATAAGTTCATAGGCATGGTATTAGAGGGAGAAGACAGAAGTAGCATGGTCTATCAAAATGTTAGAAAGTATTCAAGTTGAGCTAATAGAAATAAGAGTTAAAGCACTAGATGGTGTACATTCCGGCAATAGAGATGTTCGTGGAGATTTGAATTAGTAAGCATTTGAGAATTTGAGTGGTGGCTTAAAGATAAGGGGGAGATGATAGAATAAGTAGTCAAGTCAAGCTTTTACATTTTAGTAGAAGTACCAGTAAGTTGCAAATTTGCTGTGAGAAAGATCGGTGCTTGACCTAATGTTATTTCAGTATTTTCAGCTGTCCCAAAACCTACTCATGCTTTACATTTCAGTTCCATGATCTTAATTCATGTTCATACATGTGATGGAAAATTACATACTCTTCTAGTTTCCAAAAATGAGAAATTCCAGTTCTTCTAGCAGTTGGAATCACATTCCATAAGTTATTCAGGGCATGCCGCCCATGACTCATATACTCAAGTTTTACAGTATGTTCAGTTCCAGTACTCAGGAAATTCTCTTATTGACCAGTGAGATTCAGTTTTTGTTATGGGTGTCTTTAGTTTTGATACCTTAATGAACCCATTGTATTTGATATTTTATTCCTAAGGCCTCAATAGAGAGAGTCAAGTTATTTACATTATCCCTTCATGTTTTAGGTCTTCATGTTTTAAAATTTTGTGACCTTTTCATTAAGTCAAGCTAATGGTGTTGAGCAGTTGTCTAGAAGGGAGACAAGATACTTCCTTATCTATGATAGAAGGTGGTGTGCTCACGGCGGTGAAGTGAAGTTAGATTGAGTCTAAGTCCTTGATACATGTCGTGGTTAGTTGAAGTTTTAAATGTTTATTTGGAAAGATTGTTGTGCGTTGGTTTTATGCACTTCTATGAGGTTGTAGGAATAGTAATACAGAGTTTTTGTGTATAGTTCAATTGGTTGAGAAAATGTTATGTGTGTCGTTTAATGAATTGACCAGTATGTGTGAATGATGTAGTTGATGGAATCTTAGAGACAGCGAGGAAGATTCTTTATGAGTGTTCGTTTAGAGGTGCATGTGTGAAGTGTGTATGTGGTTATGAGTATAGGCTTGAATGTTATGGATGTATATCTAAAAGAATGCACCGCAAGTTAGCGGATCCCTAGTATAATATTGTATGTGGTTGTTGGAGTAGCAATAAGAGTTATGTTTGAAGTGAGGAGTTGTGAGGCTCAGTGTGTATTGAGGTACATGATATAGATAAATATTATAGTGTTATGTGGCGTATCTCATGAGTACTTGGAGTTAGGCTTGAACATAGTCGAGGGAGTAGTTGGGAAGTGTTGCTAAGTTTGGAAGCAAGGAGTTATGTTTCCCAAGACCTAGAAATTCCTATCTTAATTTATGCCATATGGGTCCTTGTTCCCATACGATAGGAGTGTTGAGGGACGTTTCATTTGGGCGCAAGTGTTCCTTCTTTTGATGAGATCCCCTTCGATACCGTTGATTCTCAGTATCTGAATAAACCAAAGATATCGATTCCTTAAAATCAGTCTCCTTTGTTTAAGATCCAACTATGTGACCATTCTCATTATGAATCGCATGTTCTATGAAGTATTCGAAAGTTTAGAGTGAAGTAAGTGGATTGACTTCGTTATCCCAGCCTTTTGTCCTCATTTCCATGGTATTCTGTACTTATTCATCGACATTCGAGGATGAATGTTTCCAAGGGGGAGATGATGTAATACCCCGAGAAATTTTTCATTGAAATTTTGTGCGTAAACGTGTTGGGTTCTATCTTCTAGAAAGAATAATAAATTTTCCGTGCGGAATGTCTAAGATTATGACCCACCATTGAGTAGATTATCAAATAATCTTTCTAACTATATGTGGATCATCCAAAACGGACACCCGAGCGACGAGTTATGAACATTCCGATCGAACCGTGAATAGTAGTGACCAGTAAAAAAAGTACTGAGGCCTGGCGTATTTTTTCTCCAACTTTAAACGATCATAACTCCTTGTACATAATGATCTGGGTGATCTACTATATATCAACAGAAATCTCTGTGAGTCCTCTTTCCGATAAAATTGGTTTCATCCAATTTGTCTATCAGAGGAAAAGGTTATGGTCGATCTAATTCAGCCTATCAAAAGTGAATTTTTGGGTCAAATTCAAATGATCATAACTCCTCGTACACAATGATCTGGGTGAGATACTATATATCAACAGAAATATATGAGAGTCCTCTTTCTAATGAAATTGGTTTCATCCAATTTGGATATCGGATTAAAACGTTATGGTTGATATACTTCAGACTATCAAAACAGTCCATCAAAGGACAGATGCGAGAATTATTTGATTTTTAGGGGCGTTTTGGTCATTCCCCCTCACCTAAAATCCATCCAAACCCTATATTGAAGCCTATTAGAAGCATTATATATTATATTTCATCAAATTCCCTCAAAAAGAAAACCCTAAGCTCCTACATCCAACTTCAAGAACCTCCAAAGTTCACCATTAATTCTGCAAATTTATCCAAGATTTCAAGTTCCTAGTTCAAGAACTTCAAGAACCTCCAAAGTTCACCATTAATTCTGCAAATTTATTCAAGATTCCAAGTTCCTAGTTCAAGATCTCCAAGAACCATCATTCAAAGGCACGATTAACATCTCGAAAATGAGTATCGATCTAAAGTTCATCATTCAAGGTATGTGGGGTTTTTTCAACAAGAACTCTCTTTCATTCTTGTGCCCAAAAGTAATTTTCTTTACAAAGGCATGATTTTTATTTGATTTTTATGAATTTGAAGTATAAACCCATATCTTATGATGATTATTATGAAATCTTGATGTTTATGATTTTGAAAGATGAATTTACATGTGTGGTGATATAAAGCATGAATCTTGAACGATATTTATCATGATTTTGATATTTGGGTCGCGAACCCCATTTGAAATTATATTTTTGAGAAAATGTGTGTTATAAGCACGTTGATGTTGAATATTTGAGATGTTTTGAATGATTTGAGCTTTTGGTCGTGAATGAGTTATTTTGAACTCGACTGTGAAAGAAATCCACGTTCTTATTGATTATGATAAAGGGGTAACAAATCTGCTCCCGATGAAAATTGTTGAAGTGTTTATTGTGGATTTTCTTTAATGTGAGCCGGAGGCTGATTTAAATTTCTGAGCTAAGTCTGGGAGTAATCTTTAGCACCGAGTGGGAGGTATAAAGTGACCTTACTTTCCTAGAACTACGTGTCCCCATAGGAGTGAGCCTGAGGCTGATTTATATAGTGATCACTAGTTTGTGTGGATTTGATACTGGAAGTCCTACTCCGATGGCAAGGATAGGACGGATCTCTCCAATGTGGGTTGGACGTTGGACTCCATATGGCTCACATGGTTTATGTCGGTTATAGGATCTCCCAGTGTGTGTGTGTTTCCTTATGTCTATGGTGAATGGTGAAGTGATTTGAAAGTGGAATTGTGAAAGTTATTCTTTCGAAAGATTTAAATGATATTTACATTATGAAAATTGATACTCTTGATGAACTGAAAGTGATTGACAAATTATATGATGACTCACATGTGTTATTATACTTATTTCATCCTCTCATGATTATGATGATTTTCTTCGGGCTATGTGAGTCTTTCATACATCCTGCATATTTCTTATAAATATTTATGATGATGATGTTTATACAACTGCATACACCTCCATATACTCGGTTTCTTTCCATGGTACTGACCCACATCTTCGAATGTGGGCTACATTTTCTCAGAATGTAGGTACAAGGTATAGTTGCACCTTCGGATCCAGTCAGTTCGTGGTATCCAGTCAGCAGGTGATGAGTTTTTTTTATTCAAGGGCTTGGGTTAGTTATGCAGAGTTTATAGTGTTGTATTTTCTTTATTCAGTCGTATTGAGTTGGTGTAGTCGGGAGTCATGACCCGTCTACCTACAGTCAGTACTAGTAGAGGCTTCATAGACAGTCAGTAGAAATTGATGTATTTTGTTTCAATTTTGGTTGTAAAGGCAGAATTGTAATCTTGTAAAATTCCATTTTTGTATCGATCAAATTCAGAAAAGAGTTAATTTCTGCTGATTTGTATGGATTTGTATTTTTATTCAGTTGCTCATGAGTTATGCCAGTAGAAGGGTTAGCTTGGGGTCACTTGTGACCCTAAGACCGTGTGACATCTTGGGACCCGATTTCAGGACGTTACAGCATCCTTGGTTTCCCAAATCTTTGGAAGACTTCAGACTAGCTTCTAGACTTGCAAGCTATGCGGATAGATCATCCCCAGTGATTTTAATTTGCATACGACCTTACTGAATTTGGAAAACATTGTTCCAATGTTCTTATTCTCTTCCATTTTGAGCTGCTCGTATTCATTGACTAGGGCAGCAATTTGTGACTTTTTGACTTTGGTGGTTCCTTCATAGGTTACCTCTAATTTTTCCCACATTTCTTTTGCAGTTTCGCATGTTGATATCTTCTCGTACTCTTCTCCACTAACTGCATAAAGAAGCAAACTTATAGCGCATGCATTAGTTTGGATTACCTCTTTTTTTTTTCGTAACCTCAAAACTTTCAAGGTCATCTATGTCAGTACTGCTAGATTTTTTGTCTTTATCCTTTGGCTTCTCCTTGAGTCCTGGAATCGGTTTTGGACCCTTCTTGATGATGACCCAGGCATGAAAGTCATTTGATTGGACAAAGATTCTGAACCTATTCTTCCAGTAACAGTAGTGTTGTCCATTAAAGTATGGTGGTCTTGTGGAGGAGTGACCATCCTGGAGAAGAGCACAAGAAATTTGATAATTTGCCATTTGATCTTTGCTCACTTGCGGTTAAGCAATGTTGTTGGTGAGACCTGCTCTGATACAAATTGAAATTCAAGAGGCGGGGTGAATTGAAAATTTTCTATGAGTCGACTACTGACTCTTCACAGTCGACTCGCCTACAGATCAGTACATTTCACAAAACAGATTAGATTTAAAATAATTAAGCAAATAAATAGTTGAACATAAAGTAAAAACACAAAAATTTATCTTGGTTCGGAACACAAATGTGGTGCCTACTTTCAGTCCCCTTGGGTTTCAAAGTTTCCTTAGATCGTTCAATGTCCGACTCGAGTACAGTGATGAGAAACAAGTTCTAAAGACTTATTTTTCTCTTCAGATCTTGTGACACAGATTCAGTTGATGTTACAAGTTGACTCGATCCTACTCTTTATATAATAATTGTAAACTAAAAGTTACAAAGCCTTGTGAGACTAAGATTGAGACACTTTGATATTCTTCTTTGAAGTTGTGTAACCCATGTTTGTGTTGAGTCTTCTTTTATTGTCTTCGACTGCTACTCTTCATAAGAAAACCTAAGAGATTTCTTCTCAATCAAGGATTTGAATTGATTCCTAGATTGAAAAATGTAGCCGTATGATATGTCCATATCAGATATGTTCATATACAGCTTCTACCCACGTCCATACCAGATATGTCTGTGATATTTTCTTCTTTTTGGTCTTGTAATGATTGATACTTTTCCAAGTGTGTTTCTGATATTTTTTTTCCTCTTACTTAGTTGTGATTGATCTGATTTACCGCATCTTTTGGGACTGAGATTCTCCTTCCATTTGTTCTCATTTTGATTGATTTACTTAGATGTCGCGGATTGTGAATTGATGTCATTCCATTCCCGGAGCCGGCTTCTTTTATCCTTCCAACATTCGCTTTCTTCAATATCCTCCAAGGATCCACCCGTTAGTTTGTCATTATTAAAACGTAGACTTAGGAGGCTAACATCAACCCCCTAAATTGCCTGCTGGAACACGAACCCCTTACCCCCCAAATTGCCAAGACATAACTGGATTGGATAAGGAACGACAAAGTTTAAGTTTATGCATTTGGTTAATCCGCTATCAGGAAAACAACAGCTGATTTCAACTTGCTTGGGACTAAGGCATAATTGTTGTTGTAGTAGTGTTTAGATTTCTGGCAGTAGAAGACTTCCAGTAACATGATGTGTTCTGACAATTGAGATTGTTTTCTTTTGATAATAAAAACAACTGATTTGTGAATGTATTCAGACAATTGAGAATGCAAAATCTCTAATTTCATAGACCACCGATCTAATCTCTAAATTAGACATCACTGGCAAGAAGGAATAATGACACTTTTGGGTCTTATTATCTAATCTTCTAATCTACATAGAGATGCATATCCAATTCTTAAATCTCTCTCAACATTTTTCATCATTAAATAAGCTTAAGATTGAAAAAATGGTGGATAAAAATGAGGAAGAAAGTATAAACTAATGTGGGTGAGTTGATATACTATTTGTGGGTCAAATTGGATGCCACATCAGCCGAAAATGCCTTCTATATACCTTCAGTAAGTGAAATACACGCTGCCATGACAATTGTGCAAAAGATGCTAAAATGACACACCAGGACACTAGTTGAGGTTCTTAAAATTAACAACGTTCACTCTAGGTGTCAAAGTGAAAGATCATGCCAAGTTGAGGGGCCTGTCGATGTGTTTGGCCTAGTATATACTTTAAACTAACACAAATACCTATACATATAATATACATATACATATAATGTATATAAGTATACACAACATATACACACCATATACAATCGAGTGTATATGTAATTTATACTTCAATCAGGTTTAGTAAACGAGTATAATCTATGTTTTGGTTTAATTATGGGAAATGTGTTCATTATCGTGATTAAAGAGATAGTTTTTCCTAAGTGGGTAATTACTCACTAAAGTCTATGACACTATTTTATCATCGAGTAGGGTTCTGTGTTGCAGATAGCTAATAAACTCATTACGCCTATCCCAAGTAAGATGGGTTGAATTTACCTGTTCTAATTCTGATTGACGATTCAATGGGATAAATGACTTTTAGATTCTTTGACGTCAGATGTTGATTCAATGTTTATGAAGGCATATGCTTTGGCATTTTCCTTTCAAGGCATGTGTGTTCTTACATCTACAAAATTAGGCCAAAAGGTCTATTACTCAATCTAGGTATTGTTGCAATTGAGCTTCTCATAACACAAAAGGTCTATGACTCTAGTGGGACACTAGCGAGGTACCGAACTTTTCGTGCCATAAGCATCCCTTGAATTTGATTGACGATAAACAGAGAGTCACTTTTCAACTTAAGTTTGCAGCCAAATCGAGTACCATAACCACAACCTTAAACTCACTTTCAGTGTTTGTTGAGAAATGGTACTTAGCTGAGTTGTTAGATTAATGACGATCAATCAGAGACCGGACCATTTGATATTGGATGATTCATCTGTGAAGAGGGTCCACACTTCTAAGATAGTTTGAAAGCAGATATCAATTATTTCTCAGTCTCTGAAGTATACATGTACTGAAATCAGGCACAAAATCGGCTAATGCTTGCAGCTTGATAGTAGTATAGGGTTGATACGTGAGGTCGTGTACTCACTAAGTTTGCGTTCCCACTTGGAAAATACATGGGCAGTTCAAGGATAAAGCCATTAAAATATGTGCTTGAGCCCTCTAAAAGTCGAAAGCCCCAAAAATATTAACTTAATTATACAACTAGTCGCTCCTACAATTTTATAATTTATAGTTCTATATGTAAAGATTTATCATATAACTTGAGAAAGGTTCTTTTAAGTTAATAAAACTTTATCTGATTGTTGCAATACAACACATTAGTTATTGTTCTAACCATTTGTCATATTCTTCCTTTACATTATATCTTTTAAATTTATTCTTATAATATATAGGTTTTCTTATTTTTGATGTTCTAAGTATTATATTTTCATCTTCTCTTTTATCAAGAGTATTTATTTCTGTGTTTCTATTTTCTAAGTTTTCTTCATTCATTACTTCTTGTTTTTTATTGATTTCTAAATTTTTTGTAATTTGTTAAGATTTTTGTATATGTTTCACTATCTTCTGAATCATAATTATTTGTTTCTTCAACATCTATTGTATTTATTTCTAATTTTTCTTTAAATTGTTTTATCTCGTTTAATAATTTTTGTTCTTTATCTTTTTCTTCTTTTTTTTCATACAAATCTTTTAGCATTTGTAGTTCTTTTTCTAATTCAGCATTCCTACTATTTTTAGTTTCTTCTATTTTTCGTATTTCTTCTGTAGTTTGTTGTTTTATTTTTTCTATTTCCTTTTTTCTATCTATTTCTTCATTTTCTTTTTCTATTCTTACCATAGCTGTCAATTTATCTTCTAATTTTAATTCTTCTTTTTCTAACATTAAATATAAATGTTCACCTATTTTCTTATACCTTCTTCCTAGATTAGAAAATACTATTTTTATTTTTAATCCTTCATGGTTTCAATATATTTTTTCATCTATTATAAATTCTTCTTTGTTCATTTTTTATTTAATTGTTAATAGATCATGTTGGTATGTATATTCTAGATTGTCTATTGTTGATTCTAAATTTGTTATTTCTTCTTTTTGTGCATTTATTGAGTTTTTACTAACTCTGGCAATTATGTTATATTGTAGTCTTTCTATCCTTATTTTTAATTCTTTACTTTTTTCAGATATTATTTGCTTTAATTCTTTATATTTTGATAATTTTTATACGTTATTCATCTAAATAATATTTTGGGGAATATCTAAATCTAGTTTTATCAAATAAGTCATAATTAATAAATCAATTAAATAAATCCAAATATATACTGCTCTGATACCAATTGTAGGGGGTGCGGATAACTTGTGTGGTAAAATAAATCTATTATCCCAGATGTACAGCTAGAATGAGGATAAGCATGCCAGTTGAAAAGAAGATAAAAAAGTAGCAGATACGATAGAGACAGCAGCGAAGGAAAATCAACTACGAATAATGAAAAGAAGACAAAAGTTATCAAAGTCATAAAAGATATGAAAAGGATATATGACTTATAGTTTTCAACATGTGAATTATTATAGCTTTTGATTTCTCTTACGTAAAAGACATTGTATAGTTAGTCTTTTCTAGGTTAGGTAGGTACCATTATTAGCCTACTATAGACTTTTTGACTTTTTAAGACTTTATGTAAAAGATTAGTCTTTTCTAGAAATAGTATGTAGATACGTGTAAAGTTTTTAGGAACGTGTAAAACTATGTAAATCATCCATTATAAATGAAGGCATCGAAGGCAGAAAGAGGCAAGCCTTCATGCGTTGAAGCAAAAAACTCTCTCTTATCTACAACAAATATTTTGACTATTTAAAAAACAGGTATATTTCAATGAAAAAATCTATGGAGGAACAAAGCTTAGAATTATCAAACCTACCAGAACAGGTATATTCATTTACTATTATGAATAGCTAAATTCATAAATTCCTAACAATCATAATATGATAAAATAAGTTCATGTTTGTTGTTTTATAGTAGAATTATTCGAAAAATATCATGTTAAGAAGTTTATTAGCAAAGTGGAAAAGGAGAAAAATCCCTAAAAACTATGTCATCCTAAAGGTGAAACCGGTGAGGCAAGAAAGCTGTGATAGGGGAGTAACCAGAGTAGAGGCGTTGTTTAAGGGAAAAGTATCCAGATTACCATGCTAATAGTGACCGAAGAATATGTTATTTAAGAATAATCTAGTATATAGCAATCTAAAGTGATCATATTTTGTTATGTGCATGATTGAAGGGAATATTTTGAAAATAGCAATTTTATGAAAAATGGATAATTATTTATCTGATGCAATGGTAGATAAATTTAAAATACTTGTTTTGTATGTACTTAAGGATATAGAAATTGTAGATATAAGAAAAATCATATTGGAAAAAATATTTGATAATTATTTTATGACTAGAATAAATTATTTATCACACTTACCTAACTACTCTTACAAATACCTACATACCAAACCTACATATCAACCATGATAAATTATATATATTTAGAATTTTGGAAAATGGATATGAAAAATATACAATCAACAGAAAAACAAATGAAAATAAATTTAGATGAATATATGAGGACTAAAGATATAAAATGTATACAATTTCTTAGTGAAAATATAGAAGAATTAATGAGATTAAAACAAACAACTAAAAAATATTATAATAAAGTATTTAACCAATTTTAAATGACAGATAATCTTAAAATACTAATCTTATATATACTTAGAGATATAGAAATTATAGATATTAAGAGAATAATATTAAAAAAAGTATTAGACTATGAAATTAAAATTATAAATTGGATAGAACAGCTATACCTGGATAATTACCCAGATGGATATTATTCAGATTAAGAAATGTTAGAATATATTAGAAAAACTAGAGAAAATCAAGATAATCTAAATGAAGAAATTAATTATAGAAACCGAATTAGAAAAATAATGGAGAATCTAAAAGAAAAATTAATATGGATAGAAGAAACCCTAGAACATTTAGGAAAAAGTACATGTAATAGTTAATATAATTTAAAAAACTCGCTACGAGAAGAACAATACAAGATAATAAATAGCATTGAAAATCTAGAATTAGATATACATTACGGTACAATTAGGATAAATTATTATACAAAAATTTAAAATATTGGAGATAAGATATGGACGAAATAATATTATTAGAAAAACTTATGAAAGACAATCTAATTGAATATTTTGAAACAAAAGATATAGAATATTTAGAATACTTTCAAAATAATATAGAAGAATTACAAAACTAAGAGAAAAAATAAAGAATACTATAGTAAAGCATTTAATCAATTACCAAATAATCACCCCCAAGATATGAATATCGATAAAACTAACATAAATAAACTCAAAATAAAAATAAAAATATTTAGAGAAGTTAAGAAATATCCACGCACAAATAAAAATAGATCTAAAAACTATGACATATAATTACCCAATACCAAATAAAATATTAAAAATAAGACAAATACAAGAATATAATTACTTTAGTAAAGTTGATTGTAAATCAGGATTTTACCATTTAAAGTTAGAAGAAGAATCTAAGGAATTAACCGAAACACAAGTATGAGATAAAATATTAACAATAGAAAAAATCTATAATTATGAGCTAACATCAAAAGATATACTTTTTCTTCTTCTTCTTTGTTTTATATTTCATCACACGTTATCAGCACGAGACTCTATCAAATAAGGTGAGATTATAAATCTAAAGGTAATTTCAAGGTTAGTGATTCCTTATGTTATTTGTCTTTTGCTACTAATGATATAATTATTGTTGGATTTGAAGAAAAATAATTGGTTTGGAACCACTTATGCTTTCAATTTGTTCATGAAGAACAATATTGTTAAAAGATATGATGATGAATTTAAGTCTCATCTCTTTAAGAGGGTAAGACATTGGGTTAAAAGTTTCAATGTACCATGATGATAGGATGTTGGGTTCAATTCCCATCGAGTTATGCCTAAGACGCCTTTATATGGATAAGACGTTGAGTTTGAATCTCAATGCGCCATATTGATGATATTAAGATGGCTAAGGAAAAAATAATATGTATTTGATAAAAAGTTATGAAACTTGTCTATTGAATATGCTCCATTCCATGAAGTGAATGTGGTAGCAATATATGATATACTTTGAAAGAGATAAATGCCTCGATATGCTTCTGATGTAGAAATATCATGAAAGAGGTTATAATCTATTAGAATTTGATAGGCTTAAGGAACGATTATATTCCATTCCTGGGGAATGAGAAGTTTATTAATTCAAATGTTCACTTGATTGTGATGGTATCACAACTCACCTCCGAAAGAGGCGGAATAATTGAGAAGAGTTATTTTAAAATCTAATTCTAAAGTAGCAAATCTGCAATTTATTCATGTAATAGTAAATCTGAAATTTACCAAAATAAAAGATACATGTCATGATAAACTTAGAGATTGCTAGAATAAAAGTTCATCAAATTAACATGAACAATTGCAACATCTCAAAGATGTGCATATTGAGTATTTAACATATATTGAAGAATTAGAAAATTTCTCATTACCTTTAATGTTCTCATGATAAGTTGGTTGGACCAACTAATGTTGGGATTGGATCCCTTAAAATCTGAAAATTATAAAAGATGAATATAAGCCCATTCACCTATCATGTGATATGTTGAAAAGATTCATCAATAAGTACATTTATTGTCAACATGCAGTTTGACATTCATAAAGTTGTTTGCTCAATAAAATTGAGTTAAAAGCATATTTTCTGATTGTGTAATCAAGGTAATTCATCTTGATAATGTTAATTAAGTTGGTGTTAAATGTCTTCGATAAATAGTTGAATCATTGCTTATGAGAACAAATCTACATGTGTTGGTCTGAAGTATGATATATTGCATACAATAACACTTGTTTGCATTAGACCAAAAATTATGATTAATACTTTCCTCTCAATTGGTTCAAGGCAAGTTTTCAATTATTCCATCTAGTAATTTTGATGTGTGTCATTTGATAATGAATATACCATAATGCATAAAGATGGACTCCTCAAAGAAGATGGAGGATGTATGTTAATTTTTCTAACATAAGGGAAAGATTATAAGCAACTATGAAATATGTTAGGAATTATCATTACATCCTCATTAAAAGATAATTCAAGTCAAATGTTGAAAGCATCTCATACTTAAGTTGCAAGTGTTCCTATTTTGTATCCCTAAAGGACAAGGTCTATGCATGTGTGAAGCGTGGTAGACCAATCGGTTCCAAATGAAATAATCCTTGAAAATGATAAGGAGCAAATAATCATAATAAAAAGGCAATGTGCTCTTAAAGAGCCTACAACATAACACTTCATTAAACCTTATGAGAGGTTCAGGTACTTGAAAATAATGAAGTGATGAGATCTCAAAATGTTATGTCACATTGTGAACCGATACAAATGATATATCATCAATAATATCTTAGATACAATATTGACATAATATTGTGAAAGATTACGAGGATCCAAACTCTACGTTTATTTAAGCATGCTGACGTAGAAACATTTATCAAGTGACATGAAAGGATATATCTTGGTAAGCATAACATTTATTTGATTTACAGTCCAGATACTTAAAGATGTCAGTTATGAAATGTTGAATATTGTCACTTGACAAAATTTATATGAAAACTTTTAAGGATTCAAAATGTTTGAAACATATAAGAGTTTCTGGGAAACTTATTTATAATCCTTATATTGAATAAACTTATAGCTTGAAAATTATTGGAACTCTTGGAGAGTTTCAAAAGCAATAGATTATTTGCTGAAATGAGAAATATACCAATTTGAATTGGTTATAAGTACCATATCTTAGTGCAATTGGTGCACTCATGTATCTTGCAAATACTACAAGGCCTATAGCCTTTTCGATTAATTTGTTAGCAAGGTATAATTCTGCTCATACTAAGAGACATTAGAATGAGATCAAATACATACATGGTACCTAAAGAGACTATCAATATGAGTTTATATTATTCTAAAAATTGCAGTCATGATCTTATTGGTCATGCTGATGTTGGGTATTTATCTAACCCACATAAAACTCGGTCTCAAGCATACTATGTGTTCATATGTGGTGGTACTGCCATATGTTGGAGATCTACAAAGTAGTCTATCATAGCTACTTCATTGAACCATGCTGAGATAATAGCTATTCATAAAACAAGCCGAGAGTGTGTGTTGTTGAGGTCCACGATACATCTCATTCGTGAAAAATATGACTTGAAATGCGATAAATTACCCATAATTTTTTATGAGGATAATGCAGAATGCACAACACAACTTAAGGGAGGACTCAAGGAGACAGAACGAAGCACATTTCGCCAAAGCTTTTCTATACACACGAGCTACAAAAGAATGGTGATATTAACATGCAATAGATTCATTCAAGTGACAATGTGGATGATTTATTCACCAAGTCTCCTCCAATTGCAACTTTAAAGAAGATGGTGCAGGAGATCGGGATGCAAAGGCTCAAAGATGTTCTCATTAGGGGGAATTAATATGCGTTGTACTGTTTTTTTCCTGCGAGGCTTTGTCCCACTGAGTTTTTCTTGTAAGGTTTTTAATGAGACAACCTATATGCGTATTGTTAGAGATGTGTAATCTTTTTCCTTCACTAGATTTTTTTTCCACTGGAATTTTTTTTAGTAAGGTTTTAACGAGGCACATTATCTATCAATTAGACATTCAAGGGGGAGTGTTATAAATATATTACCATATATAGTGAATGTCTATTTTACCATACATAGTCAATGTCTACTTTACCATATATAGTGAATATCAATTTATGAAAAAGTTAGAAACCCAAGGTTAGTTTTTCCCTATAAATAAAGAAATTTTTCCTTCATTGTAATTCACTCCTAAAGAATCCCCATGAGAAATAAAATAGTCTCCTCTCTTCTCTCTCTATTTTTCTTCTTCTTTATTTTATATTTCATCACAATAATATATAGTTGAATTTTTCTAGTGATTATAAGAGGACTTTTACTAAAGAATTAAAATTAATTGTAACTTAGGTATTGAAATTAAAGCTTGATACTGCAGAAGGTAAGTGCATTTCAATGGGAAAAAATTTACCCATGCCTAGTTTTACACCAAGTCAATGCGTGCATGCCATGTGTTTGAATGTAGAGTTTATTTTACTTAATCATACTTAATTAACATGTATTTTACTTTATTAAATCACTTAATTATGGTAAATTACATTAATTTGATGTAAATACCGGATGTGAGTAAGTTTTTACCGTTCCTGTGTCACTATACAAGAAAATTTATAAACTTCTTTATTAAAGAACTTGAAAATGATATTAAACTCTACACAATATATAGTTTTTGGATCGTCTTAATTATGAAGTTTCATTTTTTTTAGATTTAGCTTGGATTATTCAAATGAGTGAGCAAATTAGGTTAAATTTTTATCTTTCATTAATTAGTACACGTTGGTTCTGTTTTTTATTGTTCTCTACATTTGTCTCTTTTTTATTTCCAATGACGGCTTTATATACTATTTTAAACCCAAATTTTCTAAATCAATCATTTTTATTTGTGCATCAAAAGAATTATTTGATTGAATTAATCCTTAATAGTGCAACTTTATAACTTTGCATACAAGAAGGTTAATTGAGTGAATTTAAAATAAAATGAATTTTATAAAAATTATTTATGATATATTTTTAAGTTTTTGCTTTAGGCCATAATTGTGTTTGAGTTGATTCGCCCTGATCGAAAGTATCGTCTCGAGACCTCCAGTTTGTGAAGGATGCTATGCAACGAGAAAGTGGTAACAATTGAAATTGGGTGACACTGGAAATAGGGGAGTAGATTTCCGGCAGCTACTACTAGCGCCAAAGTTAATCTCTAATATCTAATCTCTATATCTAATCGCTAATCTCTAATCTCTATCTCTAATCTCTAATCTCTAATATATTAAAAGTGTGAAGGCCTTAGAAATGTTATTTGATTTTTTTTCCTTCATTAAAACTCGACTTACACAAAATCGTCTTTTTACTATTTTCCTAATATTTAAGAGTTTAAAACAAGTTGAATATTTAAAGTAAAATCTTTCATTATTAAAGGTTATCAGAATTCATAACAACTAATACTTTTTTCATTAGTTTAAAAATTATAAATTAGCTAAATTTTATCTACAATAGAAAGTCCATCACACAGCATCAAGAAACTCAAATAGGAATTGAATTCAATTTTTACAAAAGGAAAATATTATTGAAAAACTATGGGACTATGGAAAGTCCAAAGAGACTCACGACAGTCCATTCCAATAACGAATTGGATTCAACTTTTTCTATAAGCTTAAACTTTAATTATGGAACTAGTACTTTTCTAAATTAACTAATATACTTTACTTATTAGAATGAATAAATAAAGATGCAAAATTCATGTGAAGAGGTGTAATAAAGTTAGTTACCACTGTAACAACCGGTTCCTACATTTTAGTTGATTTTCACAGGTTTCAATTTATAACTGTTGTTGTAAATTTAAACGTAAAAATTGGACTTTTCAATCAAGAAAACACCACATACAATTATATTTAAAGGAGAATTTGAGGAATCACAGAATTTGAGAAAAGTCAATGAAGATAAGAATAACTGTCTACGTTTTAAATTTATTTGTCTGAATTTAATTTGTCATGGAATTTATTATAGAGTAAACAAGAATTTTAAATTTTATGGTCTTAAACTAAAAATATAAAGAATGTATAATGCTTTTCAACTTGTGGTTTTAAGCATGTTATGAGGAAAGTAACAGCTAAAGAATTGTCAAAAAAACAAAAAGACATTCTTTTTAAATTGGAATAAAAAAAATAACATACAAATTGAAACAAAGAGAATATTACTTTATGTCCTTGTGAACATAATCAATATTACAGTTGGAGTTCAACTACAGATAAAGAAAACAAAGCCAAGAATAACTAATGGCCTGCGTGAATAGAAAGGCCAGAACATGTTCTATTTATAAGAAAGTTACAACTACAAGATGACATGACTCTTCAAATTATATTTACAATAATATCCGTGTCACATTCCCTCAATATGAATAAGTTGAGGAACGAACATGAAGGTTGACAAGAAACTACTTCAATTTTTTAATAGAGACAACTTTAGTAAAAACATCCGCAAGTTATTGTGAGGTAGGAACATGAGAAATGGTAAGGTCACCCAGGCTAATCTTCTCACGAATAAGATGATAGTCTAAATCGACGTGTTTTGATCTAGAGTAGAAGATTGGATTATGTGCAGGATGGATGACCCCAATATTATCACATTTTGCAAGTATAGGAGTGCGAAGATAAACACTCAAGTACAAAGATAAACACCCAAGTCCTGCAGGAGAAATTGTAACCATATAGCATCAGCAACTGCAACAGCCAGAGCACGATACTCAGCTTCGGTGCTTGAGCGTGCAACAATTGGTTGTTTCTTTGTAGACCAAGATATCAAGTTACTCTCAAGAAAATGCAAAATCCAGAGGTAGAGCGACGAGTTGCTGTGCAACTTGCTCAGTCCGAGTCTGAGAATATAATCAAGGAGATGGTCGAGTTTTTGTAGAGTTGCAGTCCATGGGCATGAGTTCCTTTAAGATAGCAAAATATTCTCTTAATAGCTTGAAGATGAAAAAATCGAGGTTGATGAAGAAATCAGGATACCATATTCACAGCATATTATATATCCGGTCGCGTGAAAGATAAATATTGAAGGCTGCCAACCTTTTTTTGATACAGAGAAGGATCATCAAGGAGTTGTGTATCTACAAATTCCCATCAAGGTACTGAGGGTTTGCACAAGCTTAATTTCAGCTAAATCAAATCGATGCAAAAGATGTGATATGTATTTTCGTTGAAGCAGAAGAACCCCATCACTATTATGAACTATATCCGCGCCTAGAAAATAATGAAGGGAGCCAAGATCTTTCATTGCAAATCAAGATTTCATGGATGATATAAATTCAGAAACCAGCATCGTTGATGATCCAAAAAAAATAATATCATCAACATAAATAAGGAGGATCAAAATAACACTATTTTGGCGAAAAATGAGCATGCTATGATCGGAGGTAGATTACTTAAAACCAAGGTCTAATAGATAAGTTACAAGTCGAATAAACCATGCTCTAGGTGATTGTTTCAACTCATAAATAAAACGCCTTAGCTTACACATATGATGTGGATAATCAGACTGTTCAAAACCTCCAGGTTGCTGCATATAAACAACTTTATTTAGCTCTCCATGTAAAAAGGCATTAGATATATCTAATTGATGTATACACCAATTATTGAGAAGATACAAAGATAATACTAAACGAATAGTGCTTAACTTGATCATAGGGGCAAAAGTCTCTGTATAATCTAAACTAGGTTGTTAAGAGAAACCCTATGCAACCAAACGAGCTTTGAAGCAATCTACAGAGATATTAGGATAGTACTTAAGTTGATATACCCATTTATTTCCTACAATGTTCATATTAGGAGGTTGAGGAACTAATGTCCATGTATGATTCTGTACAAGCGCATTAAAATCTTCACTCATGACATTGGGCCGCCTAGAGTCTTTGGATGCTTGGGTAAAGAATGTTGGCTCAAAATGTGGACTTAAAATAGAGACATTAAGAGAGGGCACAACTCGTGGCTTTAGTGACCCAGTCATTGAACAAGTAACCATTACATAGGCATGATTATGTGATTGATTAGAGGTGAAGCTGGAGATGAAATTAAAGTAGAAAGAGATAAGGAGTGTGAATCGTGAGAGGGAATGGATACTGAGATATCTGGGTAAGAGAGAGGATGACCTGAGGATGGTTGAATTGAGCTCGAATTATGCATTATGGGATGTGTAGTGCAATTAATTTCAAGAGAAATATGGTAGTGCTAATTTTTTGTGGATAAGGAAAGAGATGGATTCCCAGTAGAAGGTGGTGGAGATAAAATAGGAGAACTGTGTAAAACAGGTACATGTGTAACAAGAGGAGAAACTGATTTATTTGAACATGAGGAAGTTAAAGTCCTAGTAGAAGTTGTAGAGTTATTATGAGATAATGAGACAAAAAGAGAATAAGCTACATCCAACGTGGAAATTTATTCAAAGTTAGCAATTGGTGAAGCACACCCATCAAACATATTAACTGGAGAAAATATAGGAGAGGTAGTTTATGAGGAAGGAACTTCAGGAGTAGTAGTAGTTGGTGGAAAGAGAGAAATGTATGGAAAAATGGATTTTATAAAATTTACATGACGTGAAAGAATTAGACGATTAGTGGATAGATCCAAATATTTGAACGCTTTATGTTGAGGAGATACACTAAGAAATAAACAAGGTTTATATCGTGGAAAAAACTTTTGAGTAAAAGAATAAGCAGCATAAAGGTAACATAAACACCCAAAAACCTTAATCAAATTGTAATATGGTGATTTCCCATACAATTTTTCATAAGGTGAGGTAAAATTTAGAATAGGAATAGGAGTGATATTAATTAAATGAACCCCAAACAGAGAAGCGTCCACCCAAAATGAATAAGGCATGGAGGCTTGAAAGAGAAGACATCGTATCATATTATTAACATGGCGATGCTTTCTTTTTGCGCGATCATTTTGAGCAGAGGTATATGGACATGAGAAATGATGAATAATTCCACGCTCACGAAAAAGGAACAAAAATGAGAATTGTTATACTCTTTGCCACCGTCTGATTGAAAATAAGTAATAGAGGAATTAAAAATGTTTGAGACCATATTATAAAAATCTTTGAATTTATCGAATGCCTCTGACTTGTTGCGTATTAAATAAATCCAAGAGTATTTGGTGCAGTCATCAAGAAATAAAATATAATAACGAAAATTAGAATTTAAACTAAATGGAGGTTGCCACACATCTGAATGAATTAAAAAAAGGAACAGTTGCAATATTATGAGAAGTAGGAAATTATAACTTAGATTGTTTACCTAGATGTCAAACATTACAATCAGAATTTTCAAAAACTGAATTACAAGGAATGAAACCCCTACAAACTAAACCTACAAGAGAACATTTCCCCGGATGGCCTAAACATTGGTGCCAAAGAGAGGAAGGTGCGACAATGCTTGATAGAGCAACATGACATAATCAAGGGAGGTTGTGCAAATAGGATAGAGAGAGTCATTATTCTCACAGTGGATTAAGACTTGACTGGTCATCTTTTCCTTAACAAAAAAACCAGTGTCAGTGAATTGAATGAAATAATTATTGTCGACACACAAACACTGAACTGACATTAGATTCTTCTAAAGAGAAGGAATATATAAAATATTATTTAATTGATGAGGTTTAGAAGATGTTGGAAGAAAGGAAGTGTCCGTTGATAAAATAGGAAGAAGATTACCATTTTCAACCATCACCTTTGACGAGCCAAGTGTAAGGAGAAGAAGAGGATAAAAGTAATGGATTATTTGTCATATGTGCAAAAGAACCAGAATCAGGATACCATACCGGTGATTGTAATTCCTTTAAGTTCTTAGCAACAAATATTTTTGGGAGCAAATTAGAAACGTAGGAATGATTGAAACGGTTCCTACACTTCAAAATAGTATGATTAAAGTGGAAGTAGATTTGGCATTGTTTAGCCGATGTAAAAAGGGATCGCCCAAGAATACCATCACCCGGAGAGAAATGATAAAAATTTGGTGGAAAACCAGCCCATTGGTTAGAGAAACTAGGGCGAAAAGAGTATTAACTTTGACTTTTGCCTCGGGTTGGTTTACCACAACCACGTCCATTAGGAGATCCTCTTTGGTATTGATTAGGATGGGATAAATTTGAAAAAAGAGGTTGAGAAATTGGTGGTGCTTGGGCTGAAGCAAGTTAAGTAGTGTAAAAAGTGGAATCATCATTATCTATTACATTAATATGAGCTTCTTTAGTAAGTAACAATGGACGCAATGCAAGAAAAGATGAAAGTGTTCCAGTCACATTCGAACCAGAGATAAAAGTATGATATGAAGGTGGGAGTCCTTGCAATGCTTGGGTCACTAAATCATCATCAGTGACAGGTTTTCAACTGCTCTAAGTGAACAATTAAGACAATGAAGTTTTTGGAGATATCCTCCATGCAAAGAGAGCCTTTCTTAAAATTTTGAAATATTAATTTCAGATGAATTGATGAAGAGAAAACCTGATCTAGGTAAAGGGACACAAGAATATCCCATGCTTGCTTGGAAGTGTCACATGCATAGTTAAGAAGTGAGTCGAGAACCGAAGGAGAGAGAGTGGCGTTAATCCAACTTAGAGTTATAGTGTCACATTAAATCCACAAAGGATACTCTTCATGGGTTTATGAGGGACATGGAATAGAGCCATCAACCAAGGGCAGAAGGTTGTCACTTTTTAGAATAGTAAAAAAAACCTTCTTCAATGTAAGATAATTAAGATATGTCAATTTAATTGGTATAAAACCTTTCATATTTGAAATAGTTGAAGGAGGATTTGGAATACCCAAAGAGGATTGAGAGGGCATGGTTGGAGTTGAAAAAGAAGTTTGAGTGGGAGCAGTTTGAGAAACCATGGTGTTCTTGATACTGAAGTTCTGTTACAAAGAAAGAAAACAAAGCCAAGAATAACAAATGGCCTACGTGAATAACAAGGACTTGAACATGTTCTATTTATAAAGAAGTTACAACTATAAGATGACATGACTCTTTAAATTAGATTTACAATAATATCCCTATCAATTACTATTTTAATTGACAACATCATTTTAGTTGTACAAGACAAAAGACATTAGTACACAATATTCAAATAATGAAAGAATAAATTGCATCTAATTAATAAAGGGAAATGAAACATTATATGAACTGAATCACCTAATCACAAATAAATTAATAAGTTGCATGAGAAGATTTAGAAATCGATCCCTATTTGGTATTTGATAAGCAGGTTGTGATAGTGCATCTATAAGACAACGAATTGATCTTTTATTCTATTTTTTCTATGATATACACTTAATTACATGTTTGAACCTTATCAAATCGAAATAAATATTTAACTAATCGCACTTATCTAATAAAACTTTCATTGGTTGTCTTTATAAGTTTGGGTGAATAAGTGAAGATGCTCATCATTACACATTTATAGAAGAATCTACTATATTATTTTATATAAAGTTAAATATTCAAAACTTTGTTTAACATCTATTTTTGGGTCAACAACCACATGCGACGCACGTTCCTTATAACTAGTCTTTTAAAATGTGGGTACCTATCATACGTCTAAGAACGTCTAGTTTTTATATCCCTGGACCATCTCAATGTTTACCAAAACCTCTGAGATTATTAAGGGCTTGTTTGGAAAGTCACCCAGGAAATTGAGACGGGAGAACAACTCAAATAGCCGTCTATATAAGTTGTAAATTCAAAAATGGCCATATTTTATTTTGGCAACCCCATTAAAACCAACTTCTCCATGTTTACTTTTATTAACCAATCTACATAGTTTTAGTATTTGTAGAATTTTGATTCTATTTACGTATTTGTAGGGATAACAATAGGTACAAATCTTATTTATATGTATATTCTTTTAAAAAAGATAAATTAAATGGTTATATGTCTATATTGAGAACAAATCTGTAACGATAACAGAGTACAATCCTTCCAGCTACAAATCGATTGTGATTGAGAATGTAGAATGTGTGAGTGTAATAACAAGAAAACAATAAGCCAGTTAAAGAAAATGGAGAAAGCTTATGGGCTAAGCTAATGATTTTTATTGCTTTATAATAGAGGTAAGTAGAAACTGAATCCTTTACAATGGGGGAGGGGTCTCTATTTATAGGGAAACAACATTGCTTGAAATCTATAGGAGAACACCATTTTCCCTTGTACCTTTGGAGAATAGCCAACCCATTAGCGTTTGTCAGATGCGGTTCTGCCGAGAGCTGCCGGTGGCTTTTGAAATACTTGACTCATCGTCCTTCCATTTGTTTGTTAGTGAGTGGTTACCATCCCCAGTTGATCTCGGGTGTCTTTTTTCTTACTCGAGTAGACACCTTGTTGTATCGACCTCATTTTCAATATGATGCCGTTGTGGGCCGATTCTTCTTATACCCGACCTAGGTCGACCTAGTCTCCCCAATCCTTATCGGTGCCGTTTTTATCCAATACAGTTTTTACAATTTTGTGTATGAATATTTCATGACTTGAGGGTAGAAATGTCCATTTATTTCTGATGAACATTTTGGCAATACAATTCAACTTTTCAACTTACAGTCTTCATTTTAGAATACTCCTTCTGGTTTATTGTACTTGACTCATGTTAAGTTGACACTTTTCTTAAAAATTATTTATTATAGAACTAACCTTATTAATTATTATTTGAAATCTAAATTTGATTACTAATAATTCATGTACTCATTTAATGATAGGAGAAGTTCTGAAAAAAAAAACTATTTATTAGGGGCATAACCTTATTCCCTCTCAGATTCTTTCAAGTTAATGGAGTTAATTTTTTATTGGTCCATATATCTTGTTCCAAAATCAACCACAGAAACACTTTTGAGTTGGTAAAGATTAGGATGGTGTCACACGACAAGATGAAACTGGTTGAATTATAAGCACTCCTCAGTTCCAACCTTTAAGATTGTGAGTTTGAATTACTAAAGGTGCAAAAAGATGGAGCTCCTAGGGAGAATTAAAAAAAAACTTTTTTAAAAAAGATTAGATGATATCATACACTTCATTCAATGAACTACATAAATTTGTAAAATAATTAGATAGTACTAAGTAGCTAGGATCCATCTTGGCACAATGAAGCAAAAAATGCACTAACTTCATCGAATACATTAAAACGTTATGTAACTTGATATTATCATAATTTACAACATTTGATATTATTGCATCTCTGATGAACATTCCTCCGAATGCTCCTCGAAGAACCTGCATGTTCGAATTTGCTTATTTTGCCATCTGACTTTTATTTTTATACAAAGAAAAACCTTATTTTCATTTTACACTAAAATTTAATTACAATCTGACATTAACTTACACAAAGAAATTTAAGCCTGAAGAAGCAATATAAAATCATGAAAATTAAAGAGAAGCTTAGATATAAACTTGAATACCTGAAGCATTTAAATCAAAGACTGATAACATGACTACAATGGATTATTTCTTCTTCTGTGATTCCTTTGGCGTTGCTGCTTCTTTCTACTTCTCATAATACTTTTGTGCTCTAGTTCTACAATGATTCTTGCAAGCCATTTCAGATTTCTAGTTGAGATCATGAAATATGTTATGTAAAATAAAATACATAGTCCACTTCTATAACCCATAAGAGTAGCTTTCCAAGAATCATTGAGAAATTCAAAATTGTATCCTTGATCGTCTAGTGCAGAAACAATATAATGTCTCTGAAACTCAATCATTGCCACAACTTTTTGAAACTGGGAATCTATGTAATCCATTATTACCTTTATATGAATATTTCTCAATAATCCTAGTTCAGTTTATAACTTACTGAGACTAGAATTACATCAAAATTACAACTCAAGAACCAACCCTAATATATAATACAAAGACTCCTTATCATTCTAAGTATCAGGACTAGGTTCAGCAACGTGTTCCTTTAGTCTTCAAGCTGCACACTGCTAAGTCAATTTGCCAATTGTCTTTTTTCTTTGTAAGTATGTAAGTGACTGTGATAAATGCAAAAAATAGACATAAGGTTCAACACATCTATGAATACTCATAATACACATCAATAACATCTGTCTGGAAAGCCTCTAAACTATGAAGTTGATGGGACAAGTCCCCAACTAACTCAATCAACTGAAAATAAATAAAGTCTAAAGAAATAATAGTAAACTGAGATTCGTCCTCGAAAGAAGAGGACTCACTGCTACTGCCGCTGACTAGGACTGAATTGCTGAGGATACTCTGGATCTTGTGCCTCTAAACCTATGGTGTCAAATAAAACACCATAGCGCAAATGCGTCAGTACAAGAATGTACTGAGTATGTAGACGGGGTAGGCTAATGCAATGGCTCATGCATGCACAATATGTAAACAGAATAATCATGAAGATGCCGCATGAAAACACATACATGAATGTACAGACCATGAACACAATCATCGCAACTCTAGATACTGAAACTAAGATACCACTTTACTGCAGGCTGAACTCACTACTATCACTGATATACTGAATCACTGACTCATCTGATACTGATAACTGAGGATTGGATGTACTTACATCAAGGACTAAATTCTGAGCTTACTGTTTTCGACTGTAGAATTAGAGATCAACTTTTCTAACAGATTATTCTGGAAGTGATTATCAATGATAAGAAGTATGATCATGTCCGAATCTGACAACAAGAATACTCAATAGAATAAAGAATCTGAGATAGAGATCAAGCCTATTTGACGGGAGATCTCTAGATATGATAATAAGAATACTCAACATGGTCTAAGACTGAGATTAATCCTCTCTGACGGGAGATCTCTAGATATGATCACCAGAATACTCAACTAAATCTGAGACTGAGATCAAGCCTCTCTGACGGGAGATATCTAGTAATGATAATAAGCATCTACATATGAGACCAGGCCTATCTGACGGGATGGTCCATGAACCAATGGAACTATCTGAGTTCCATACTGGGATAGACGACTGTACCACACAGTCCTGATTTTTGAAGAGTGATACTGAAACTGCAACTGTGGGAAGTAGTTATTTAACCGACATGCCTCAACCTACCACAGGTGGGGTCCAACCTGTGACCCCAGCTGGAAGGGTGTCAATATCGTGCCATGGATAAAGACCTCTCTGGTTAAGCCTCTCTGATGGGATGACCCTCGCAGGAAGTTGGCCTGAGGCAGTATGATAGTCAAACCTCTCTGACGGTGACAACCTCTACTGATGGGAGACTCCTGCATCCTGTGCTGGCTACACAGTTCTAGAGTTCAGGAATTGCTCCTAACGACTTAGCCTCTCTGATGGGAGAGCCACCATCCCTTCCCTCGCTTGGTGCTAGCTTCTACTCCCAACTGAAAGACTCTGAACTGAATTCTCAACTGAACACAACTGAACTAATTCTGTTACTGATCATGTTTCTCAAAAGATCTGACTGAGTTACGCTGAGATTACTTAGTTTCATATTTGACGGAAAAGATATCGAATCATGGTATCTGACTGACGATACAGAGATTGAATAGATTACTCAAATCGCTTCTGAGATTAGACTTGAATACTATTAGATCTGAGATGATTACAGGACTGAGGCTAGATTACTAGCCATACAGAGATAACTGAGATTATTGAGCTTTCTTAAGTTCTGACTTGTCTGAGGATACAGAGTTCTATAGTTCACTGAGTTCGAGAATCATGGCTCGACTGGAGTTATCAAGAAACTGACACGGGCTCTAGACAACAGCTCTATTGTCGGGTATAAATACCCCCAGGACTCGATAGCGTAAAAGTAAAGCATAGTCATTCATGTATCATCATAATCATTCATGCATCATCATAATCATTAAAACATCTTCCCAATCATTAACACAACTCTTCAAGTAATTAGGAATCACAAACGTCTATTCATCATCATAGTCGCCAAGGGGTCACTTTAAGCATCTCGAAATCATAATCAAATAATAATGTAGGGGAAAATGCTACTAGATCGTACTCCATTCAACAAAGTTTTACCTCAGCTATTTCATACCTATATCAGTCTTGATATGTGTTTGGATATCACATAGCTTGGGGAAACTTCTTACTATCATGTCACAACTTAATTGGGGATTTCATGCTATCTTGGCACATTTCACTCACTAAGGCATTTTATCAAACACTAGGCATGCACGGGTTCACACTTATTTGGGAATTTCCTGCTACCATGGAATAATTTATTCATTTGGGCATTTTTATCAAACCTATGGGGGACATGCTTCGCTTATTCAACCATTTCTACACCCAAAAGTCTTGAACACATCACATAGAAAACAACTTCAAGAGGTTTTATCACATTAGCTCCACATACTAGGGTCAAAGCTCATAAATTTTGTAGACAAACATTAATCAAAACTCCACAACACCTTGAACATCCATTTCAACTCATACAAATCATTAACAAATCACAAACATAAAAATCTTTTAGTTTTTAAAAAGGGTTCTTGAGCTTCTTGGATGAAAGGGACCCAAGAATCAATATCTACATACCTTAACCTTTGAAGTCGGATGAATTCTAATGCTTGAGACTCTATCCGCACTTGTAATAAATGATTCTCGAAGCCCACACTATGAGGAACTTAGTTCTTAAAGAAATCTTGAAGATTTATGGATGATTTTTGGAAGATTAGGGTTCTAGAATTGAAACCCTAGATATTCTCTCTTTAGAGAATTGGAAGAGAAATGGAGAAATTAGGGTTTGAATGAGGGTTCCTCATATTTATAGAGGCTAAAAAAAATAAAAAAATAACCAAAATACCCTTGCAAAAATGTCCTTAAATTGCTGGAAAAATATTCTTGACGACATCCGTGATAGGACGTCAAGTTGGTGATAGGCCATCACGAATGTCGTCAAAAAAAGGTGAAATATTGAGTTTCTGGTTAAGGCCGATGACATTGGTGATAGGCAGTCACGGGCGTGACGGCTTATCACAAAATATCGTCACTGGGGTCAGAAATCTGCCCAGGGATGATGACATTGGTGATAGGCCATCACGGGTGTGATAGCTTATCACGAATGTTGTCACCAGTTTCCCAGCCAGACATGCTAGAGTAAAATGGGCATAACTCTTTACTCCGATATCAATTTTTGACGAAATTGGTATCATTGGAAAGATAATTCAAAGAGATTTTATTTGATATATAGTAGGTCCTCTAATTCGATATATACAAGGTGTTATGGTTTATTGAAGTTGACCCAAATCTTGACGGTCACTAAAACTTGAACGATAGGAAAGCTTTTAACTCGTCCTTAAGTTAGGGGACCTCTATGATCTCAATTCATGCTCAAATAGATTCCAACACGATTCAAAGTATTTCATACTTGGGAGGATATTTCTCAAAAATTTTGACTTGGATTTTTGCTTTACTAAATACGCTCTAAGGATCAGACTGGAAAAGGATTTCGCAGGGCATTACAGCATCCAACACCTTTACCGGTGAACACTTATACATGAAACACTCAAATGAAACCGGTTAGTCTATGGGTTGTAAGTATTGCACAATTCTCTATTTTCCCCCCTTTTGGAATCTTTACAAAGTTGAACATAAATATTATAAGAAAAAATAGCGTTCAAACCTCCCATGGCCACTAGGCTTTCATCAAGACAATCTGAATATAACAAGTCAAATTAAAGGTATATCAAGTCAGGCAAAGAGAAAAGAAAGTTAAGCACGCCAAAGTACCATTGTATTAATTTCCAAATGGTGAACATCACAAGCTGAGAAAGTACTAAAAAGAAATTAACAATACTAAGCATAAGCAATAGAGAATAGATGAGACCCTAAGAGACTAAGGATAAAGGACTATCAGACAGATGAAACATATGGAATCAGCTGGGTATCCTATTAATAGTTTCAACACTAGTTGCTCTTTCTTGGGAAAGATCATTCTCAAGTTCTACAATTCTAACCATGAGTGCAATTATTTCCTGAGCATGACTAGCCCTGACATTCTCTAGTTCCTCATTCTTCTTATCTAAAGAATTTTAGACCCATTTAAAAGGAGTGTTCGCACATCTCATGGACTCAAGGAGAAATGAGTGACTAACCCTTCCTAGAGTATCTTTAGTGGTCTAATACTCCCACATAGGTATTGTGACATCAAAGGCATCAAAGAACCGATGAAGCAAAAATCCATATTCCAATGAGTGGCCATTCTCATCTTGATGAAGCACGTAATTTATATGTTTGAGGATTAGATTAGAAAGGTCAATTTTGACTTCAGAATCAAGCAAGGTCAATTTTGACTTTAGAATCTAGCAACTCCATTAAGGTCATATCCAAGTAGTTGGATTCAGTCCTTCTCTTCTTTCTTTGGAGAATAATTTTGTGCACCACATCAAAATAAAGTTGGTGCAGAGGAGATATTTTTTTTTAACTCTACAACGATGAACAAGAGCAGGCTGTGTTAAGAATTTCCCAGTAATATTGAAGGGTGAGGGAAAGTTGATAAGGGGAGGCAACTCATACTTCATATAGTGACTCCATCCCTCAAAAGGCACATAAAAAATTTGAGCCACATCTACACTAGTCAACTGGATAGGAAGTCCAAGCACCATTTGAGGTAAACAAAGTTCCATCAAACCTTCCATTGATGTAAAACTCATTAACCTCTTTCTTGTCAAGCTTACATTAAGTGGTGCCTTGAAGAAATAAAGCTAAACATCCTTATGCAGAAATCTTGGTAAGGAGAACAACCATTTTTGGCCCTCCAAAGCCAGTGACAACTCTGGCACCATATTTTTCTTTTAGAACTTGACGATGTAAGCATGAGAAGGAGAAGAAATAGGCTCAGATAGGATAGGATGAGAATGCGTAAAAGATGGAGGAGAAGATGGAGGAGGTTAAGAGACTTTTTTCTTCTGAGTTCGAGAGGAGGATTTAGCTTTAGATAAAGATTTTGGTATAGGTCAAGAAGTTTTATTTAGAGGTGGTTTAGATATGAAGGAGCAATAGGTGGAGTAAAAACAAGAGAGTTTACATATTATATTTTTGACCCTTATTCCATGAAGAACCTGACTTAGAAATAAGTCATCATCATTATCAGAGGAGGGAGTATCTAAAGATAGAGGAGCAATAGACAAGGGGCATTTCTTCTTACTTACCCTCAGAGTTTTTTCAAGAATAACATTCTCTTGCTGTTTGTGATAATTAGTGTGAGAAGTCCTTATTAGACCAAGAGATCTCACTGGTTCCTCAAGAACCTCATCATTAGGAACAAGGACAGAGGCTTCAGATTTTCTCTTGAGTCTAGATGTAGCTCTCTTAGGAATTTGGTAGAGATAGGGCATTTATCAAAGATAATAGTTTGAATTGGGATAACGTATTGAACTTATTCTAGTGGAAAGTGATTAAAGGATTTAACCATGTCTTTAAACTCATTCCAAGCGACAAAGTTTGATACATGGGAGAAGTTGGGGGACTGGGGGTTTAGAGTGGAACTAGTTCCATTAAAGTAGATGAGGAAGGTGTGGATTTTTCTTGAGTAGTGGAGGTGGAATGGAAAGAAAAGGAATCTATGGGAGAAGTTAGTGCAGGAGGAAAATGAGGAGAAGGAAATTGAGAGAAAGAGGTGTCAGAGTTCTGGTGGAAAGAATGGGATTTAAATAAGAGAAATATTTAGATGAATTTCAGAGAAGAAGAAGTTTTTTACCAATGTAGACTTAATAGAAATGAAGATGGGAATTGGATGTGGCAGACGGTGGAAACTTTTTGCAATGGGAAAAGACTCTTTGAAAATTTGCAGTTAAGAAAGATAGAGTGAGGCATTTAATGTAGGGACCAGTTAGGCTCATCTGTTTAATTTCAATCAGTACTTATGGCCATCTGTTTCGTTCCAATTAGTATTATACTTTAGTAAATGAATACACACCTTTGGATAATATCAACAAAGACTTTTAGTTTAGATTATTTATTTCCTGAGATTTGTAGTTATTATTTACACAATAATAAAATTGTTAGGAACTATGATAAACACAACTAAATATGCAAGACTGAATAGGATAACAATTTTTCTTCCAACATAAATGTAAAACAATTTTTCTAACCAATCATTGAAGGTGATATATGCAATTTTAATCAGCCCTAAGTCCAACCTATTCTTTTCAAAGTGTTCCCTACTTAGAGCTTTGGTAAACATGTCTGCAATTGTATTGAAATAAGACCTTTTCAACATCTTCTCTAAGGAAATGATATCTTATGTCAATATGCTTAGTTATTTTATGTTGCACAATTTTTTTTGCGATATTGATGGCACTAGTATTGTCACAAAAAATTGAGACACAACAAACATCTATACCAAAATCCTTAAGTTGTTTCTTAATCCATAATAATTGATCACAGCATGACGTAGTAGAAACATAGTCAGCCTCAACAGTAGACAAGGCTACAAAGTTTTGTTTCTTTGTGGACCAAAAGTTCAAACATGATCCAAGAAAATGAGCCATACCTGTTGTACTTTTTCTGTCTATAAAAAACCCTACAGAGTCAGCGTTTGCAAAGCCTACCAAATTGAAAGTGCTTCCTTTAGGATACCAAAGGCCTAGGTGACACAACTGAAACCAGGTCCTAGTCGTGTCGAGCATCTCAAGTCCGATCCAGACTAGAGACCGTCCCCAATGCCCAACCATAACCGCCCTGTACCCTATGTAGGATGAATTCCGAACATATAACAAGATAGAATAATTATAATTGAAAGACATTTAATAAAGTTCATAACCATAACTATAACCATCCAAACATCCAACCGGTGTCAGCCCCAATATAATTACCATGCCAAGGATGAAACCAATACCAACATCACCCATGCCCAAAGTAGTCACACAAAGCCTCTATCTGAAATTAAAATAACATCCGATCGGGACATACCCCCAACCATAGACAAAAACCAAAGTTCAAGAAATAAACAAAAATATGAAAAGATATCCATAGTATGAAATAGAGACTTCCAGAGTATGGAAGCTCACCACTTCAATCCAACACAAGGTTGTCCCCGAATCCAAGATCATTGAGCAGGAGGTGTAGAATGGTCGATTCCTACATTCCATGGGGATACAACCACCGAAGATGGGTTAGAAGGTGAAGGCTAGAATGTACTTAAGATTAAGGATAAAATAATGCCATTAACCAAAACCAAGTAAGTAGTTATATGCAATCCCATACATACATATAAATATCATGCCGGGAAAAGGAACCGGGTTTAGTATGCATTTAAAACTTTAATCTGGGTTTGTGTAGCTTTACCTTCATAATCCACCAACGGGCTATATGGGTCAAGTGTTACCCTTGAATGGGCCCCAATGCGTGTAGCCACACGAAACATAAATATCATAAGGGTCAGGGATTCCCTTGTACCCTTTGCCCTCTATGATACATATATACAAGTATAAACTTTGAGGATTCCTGGGCACCCCACAAGCATATGGTCACCATGACCAACCCTCATTAGTACATAATCAAGCCACAAATTCCAGAAGTCAAGTGTCAAGGCATTATAAAGTGGTATCATCATACCAACTATAGCTTGCGAGCAATGTCACTAGCCAACACTTAGGGGATTCCCATGCACCCCATAAGATTTCTAATAAACCGAAGCCATAGCCACCAGAGCCTTTCCAAATTATTAAAACCTATTTAAGCCAATTTAGGTTCCATTACCATATTATGCAATGCAAAGTTTTCAATAATAGTCAAACTATGTGACAAAATCATTCTCTTAGGCGTTTTAACAAACATGTTGAAATTTCCAAAACCAAAATCAAGTATCAATTGACCATTACCATGCAACCATATGTTCCAAACTACCATTATAACATGAGAACCATAAGTAAAACATAAGAAAATATTATTCAACTAAGAACAACCAAAAACCCTAACATATATTTCAAAACCCAAATATTATCATAATAGTACCTTGAAAACCATCCATTAAAACATGCTTTTAGTTGAACTAACAATGAGAAAAGAGTAACATGCCTTAGAAGACAAGGAAGATGGAGAGACACCACCTTTAGAGACTTAATTGGTTTACTCAAAGAAAAATCTTAGCCTTTCTTGAACCAAGAGCTTGAGAGAGATTTGAGAGTATTTTGAGAGTGTTTGATTGTGAATAATAGGTTAAAGAAGCCTCCAAAGGTGTTTTATATCATGGGGTCCAAAGGAGTTATTAGGGGAAAATGTCCAGAATACCTCCAACTTAAACTGTAAATTTTTTTGCAGGTGGGTATGGTTTGAACCCCTCACTCATACCCACATCATACGAGTGGTACCTTTCACTTGTACCTCAATCAAAAAGTTGGACATCACATTTTGTCCAACATACAACTCCTTAGCCTAACTCGTACCCTGACCATAGGACTAGTACCCTTCAAGTGGTAGCCTAAGAAGAAACATCTAGGCTAGACAGTGGACAACATAGGATTTGGACCCTACCACTCATATCATGTACATACGACTCGTATAGAGTCTCCTCATACGAAGAATAAAACTTGACCAATAGGCGACTGGGGTCCCTAGACTTGTACCCATACCACACAATTAGTATGGTAAGTCGTATGATCAACAAAAGGTTTTAACTCACAAAATTTTACAAGGGCCAGAACCCAGGGTGTTTCAATTCCCCCTCCACTTGGATCATTTATCCTCGAATGATGGAACAAGGCAGTACAAGCATAATTAAACCCCTAAACATCTTTAGTCTTACATTTAAGATAGAAAATAAAACACTAAGGAATTTACCTTTCTACCTTAAACAAAGACATAAAACAAAAAAGTTAAACACATAGCTTGAGCATGAATTTTTGGAATAGGGAATAGGAACGGATACTTGGACTTCATGTCCTCTTTAGCTTCCAATGTAGATTCCTCCACCTTATGGGTCCTCCATACAACCTTCACCGAGGCCACATCCTTGGTCCATAACCGACAAACCCGATGATCCAAAATTTCAATTAGGATCTCCTCATTAGATAGGGAATCCAAAATACCAATATCCTTGATAGGAACAACCTGTGATGGATCACCAATACACTTTCTCAACGTAGAGACATGGAATACTGGGTGAATGGAGCTCAAACTAGAAGGCAATTCCAACTCATGCGCCACACTACCAACCCTCCTAAAAATCACATAAGGACCTATATATCGGGGAATGAGCTTCCCTTTCTTTCTAAACCGTATCACTCCCTTCATGGGAGACACCTTAAGGAACACTCTATATCCAACCTCAAACACCAAGTCTCTTTGCCTCACATCCACATTGGACTTTTGGCAAATTTGGGCAGCCTTAACCCTATCACAAATTAACTTAACCTTCTCCATATCTTGGTAAACCAAATCTAAACAAAACATATTGGTCTCACCAAGCTCGAACCACCCAATAGGAGACCTACACCTCCTACCATACAATACAAAAGGAAAATTCTCAACCCAACTACCTCCATAGTCAATCACTTTAGCCCAAAACATATCCTCCAAAATCTGAATGGTCATTTCTGCTTGCCCATCCAACTACAGATGAAAAGTAGTACTCAGACTCACCTTAGTCCCCAACCCTTTATAAAATGATAATCAAGAGTGAGATAAAAATAGTGAACCACAATCTGAGATAAGAGAAATAGGTACCCCATGCAACTTCATAATCTCTTAGAGATACAACCTTGCATAATCCTCAGTTGAGAAGTTAGTCCTCACTAATAAAAAGTGAGCCAACTTTGTCATCCTATCCAAGATGATAATCAAATTGATTCTAATACCAAGGAAGAAAGGTAATGAAATCCATGTTGATCACTTCACACTTTCATTCAGGCAGTTCAATTTCTTGATACGATCCCCTAGGCCTCATGTTCTCAACTTTCACTTGTTGGCACACCATTCATTTGGCCACAAAATTAGCCACATACATCTTCATATTTTTTCACCAATACATCTCCTTGAGGTCATGATACATTTTCTTCAAAATAGGATGAACAACATAGTGCGACTCATGCGCCTCAGCCAAGATCATCTCTCGTAAACCATTTATGTCAGGAACACATAGCCTTCCTTGGTACCGCAAGATACCATCACCACTAATCTCGAAGGCCATCACCTTCTGCCTACCTACATCACCCCTAATTCTCATCAAGATAGGATCTAATATTTGCTTCTCCTTGATTTCATTGACAAGAGACGATTATGCCACTTCCTGCATAAACACACCACCATCTTTGGAGTCAAAGAGGTGAACTCCAAGGTTAGCTAAATAGTGAATGTCCTTTTCCAACTCGCACTTTCCTTTATCCATATGAGCTAGACTCTTCATGGATAATCGTTAAGATCATAAGCAACCATATTTGCTTTACCTGGGTGGTAGTGAAGACTCATATCATAATCTTTGAGAAGCTCAAGCCATTTGCTTTGTCTAAGGTTATTCTCTTTCTGAGTAAACATATACTACAGGCTCTTATGATCAGAAAAGATATCCACATACACCCTATAAAAGTAGTGATGCTAGATTTTTAATGCAAACACCACAACTAACAGCTCCAGGTCATGAGTCAGATAATTTCACCCATGCACCTTTAACTATCTGGAAGCATAAGCTATCACCTTCCCATGCTACATCAGGGTTCAACTAAGTCCCACTGGGGACACATCACAGTAGATCACAAAACCATCAGTGACTTCAGGAAAAATCAAAATTAAATCCAAAGTTAGATTATCCTTTATCTTCTCGAAACTTTCCTCACAATCATCAAACCACAAGAACTTTACCTTTTTCTATGTCAACTTAGTTAACGGGGCAACAATGGTCGAAAAACTTCCACAAACCTCCTGTAGTAGCTAGCTAAACCCAAGAACTCCAAATGTCAATTGGAGTTATGGGTTTAGGCCACTTCTTCACTACTGCAACTTTATGAGGATCCACCATGATCCCTTTACTGGAAATAACATGACCCAAAAAAGTGATAGCGTTCAACTAGAATTCACATTTCAAAATTTAGCATACAACTGTTGTTCTTTCAAGGTCTGCAACACAATGCAGAGGTGATTTACCTGATCTACCTCACTCTTAGAGTACACCAGAATGTCATCTATAAAAACAATGACAAACAGATCAAGGAACGGGCGGAAGACCCTATTCATCAAGTCCATGAATGTCGTAGAGGCACTAGTGAACCCAAAATACATAGCCAGAAACTCGAAAAGCCCATACCAGGTATGAAAGGTAGTCTTAGGGATATCTACCTCCATAATCTTTAATTGATGATACCCAAATCAAAGATTAATTTTGGAGAAAAAGATAGCACCCTGCAACTGATCAAAGAAATCATCTATCCTTGGAAGGGGATACTTATTCTTTACTATTTCCTTGTTTAACTTTTGCATATCCAAAAGGAACCATCCTTATTACGCATGAATAACATCAGTGCACCCCACAGGGACGTATTAGGATGGATAAAAACTTTATATAAAAGATCCTTGAGTTTCTCCTTAAGTTCTTTTAACTTAGTTGGAACCATTCTGTATAGGGTAATAGAAATTGGACGAGTGTACGGAACAAAATCAATCCCAAACTCAATCTCACTATCAGGAGGAACACCAGAAAGGTCATCAAGGAAGACCTCGGGAAATTCATTCACCACCAGGACAGAATATAAAAAAGGATCCTCTGAGCTCAAATCTTTAACCCAGACTAGAGGATGGAGACACCCTTGAAAATTAATCTCTAAGCTCTAAGATACGCTATGAACTTCCCCTTAAGGGATAAGGAACCATCCTCCCACTCAATAATTGGCTCATTAGGGAATTTAATGATGACCTTATGGGTCTGACAGTCTAGAGATGTATAGCATAAGTATAACCAATCCATCCCCAATATGAAATCAAAATCAACCATGTCTAACTCAAATAGATCCACCAAAGTTTCCTGAACATTCACAGATACCATACAACCTATATAGACTCTGCTAGCTACCAAAGAATCACCCACCAAGGTAGAAATAGAAAAGGGGTCTAAAACTAGACCAAAACCAAAATGCACAACCACAAATGGGGTCACATAAGAAAGAAAGAAACCTAGATCAAGTAAACAGTACACATATCAGGAAAAGAGTTTCAACGTACCAGTCACGACATCATGCAATACTTCAGACTCCTGTCAAAGAGTGACAACATAAAGATAGTTTTGACCAGTGGAAAAACTAGATGGTGCACCCTTTGGTGCCGAAGTTGATGATGAAGCAACTAGAACCTTCTTCGTCCTTGAAGAAACCTTAATAATAAGATAGTTTCTAAGCATATGACTTGGCTGACCTCAGTTAAAGACTTGTCCATTCCCTCATCACAGAAACCATAATGCAATCTACCATAAAACCTATAGAAAGGATATGATGGAGTTGACTAGGCCCCACTAGTCGCCACCTAGGAGACATTTGTCACCCAACTACTTTGGGTTGAGAGAACTAGCCATCAAGTAAGATCCAGAGTTTCCCCACTTCTTCTTGGGACACTTTCCGCCATCCCTGCCACTCTAATATTGGCCACTACCCTACTTAGAGAACCTAAACTTCTTGCCCTGCCTCTCTCCTATCTCAACCTGCTTCTTCTTCTTTTTCTCAACCTGTTGTATGTACATAACCAACCTGGAGATATCCATGTCCTTGATCAACAAGGAAGCCTTACTATCTAATATAAAGTCTTTGGACAAACCTAAAAGTAAACTTCCTTATTCTATCTCTCTTGCTAAAATCTATCTTTGGAGCATGTCGAGATAACTAGTGAAACTTCAAGGAATTCTCCTTGACTGGCATATTACCTTGCTTTAGATTTACAAACTTTTTATCCTTTGCCTCCCTTAACTCTTGAGGAAAAAAGCAATCTAGGAAAGCATTAGAGAAATCCTCCCATAGGGATGACTCAGCATCGCCACCCATTGACTGATCCCATTCCTTGTACTACAAGTACGCTACATCTTTTATCTTATAGGTGACAAAATCCACACCCTCCACATTCATGGAAAGCATAACTTGGAAAATCTTTTCTATTTCATCCAAAAAAACCCTGAGAATCCTCCTCAACTTTAACACCAGTAAAGGTCGGAGAGTTCAACCTCATAGGGTCTCAGAAGATGGAGTAACAAAAGTACCACACTCATCCTAAGAATCTACCAACTGTGCCAACATATGGATAGACTGACGAAACTCAATATATATCACGTCAACCTGAGAAGCTCGAGGAGGACTAAAGTGAACCAGTGGAACTCCAGAAAGGCAATCATAAACTAGAACCCCAGATCGGGTCCCATTAGCACTGTTTATGAGGGGATAAAGGAGTTTTCATAAGCATCAGATCATCGAGGAGGCATGATTTAAAAATAGAACAAACAGGAATTAGAGGAGAAATATCACTAATTGCCTCATAGCCTCTCCCTTATGAGTGTGGCATGCTATACACCTTTAAAAAATACTCTACTTGACACTGCTTTGTGGACTCCCAAGTGACCATGAACCTAGGGCTCTGAACTAATCTGACATGACCCAAACCAGGGCCTAGTCGTGTCGGGCATCTCAAGTTCAATCCAGACCGAAGACCTCCCCCAATGCCCAACCATAACCACCCTGTACCCTATGTCGGATGAATTTCAAACATATAACAAGAGAGAATAATTATAATTGAAAGATATTTAATAAAGTTCACAACCATAACCATCCAAACGACAAACCAAATATCCAACCAGTATTAGTCCCAATACCAATACCAATGCCAAGGCTAACACCAATACCGATACCGCCCATGCCCAAAGTAGTAACACAAAACCGTTATCCAAAGTCAAAACAACATCTGGTTGGGATATGCCCCTGACCATAGGCAAAAACCAAATTTTAAGAAATAAACAGAAGTAAGAGAAAAATATCCATAGCATAAAATGGAGTCTAATAGAGTATGGAAGCTCACTAATTCAATCCGACACAAGGCTGTCCCCGAATCTAAGATCACTGTGCAAGAGAAGTAGAATGGCCAGTTCCTCCATCGCGTGGGGATAAAACACTCAAAGATAGGTTAGCAGGTGAATGCTAGTATGTAATCAGGAGTAAGAATAAAATAATGCCATTAACCAAAATCAAAGTAAGTACTTATATGCAATCCCATACATACATATACATATCATGTCGGGAAAGGGAATCGGGTTTTGCATGCCTTTAAAACTTTAATTTGGGTCTGTGTAACTTTACCATCATAATCCACTAACAGGCTATATGGGTTCAGAGTGACCCCTTAAATGGGACCCAGTGCGTGAAGCTGCACGAACCGAAGATATTATAGGGTCCAGGGATTCACTTATACCCTTCACCCTCTATGATACATATATATAAGTATAAACTTTGGGGATTCCCGTGTACCCTACAAGAATATGGTTACCATGACCAACCCTCATATCGGCAAACATAAGCTCCCAGTGTTCGTCCATCGAACTCATACCTTCACGATTAACAATTACAACCCACCATTATTGCCTAGTTAAAACTTATAGCACATAATTAAGCCACCAATTACAAAAGTCAAGAGTCAAGGCATTATGAAGTGGTATCGTCATACCGACTATAGCTTGCAAGCAATGTCACAAGACAACACTTAGGGGATTTTTATGTACCTCATAATATTTCTAATTAAACCAAATCCATGGATACCAAAGCCTTTCCAAATTATTAAAACCCATTTAATCCAATTTAGGTTCCATTACTATATTATGCAATGCAAAGTTTTCAGTAATAGTCAAACTATGTGACAAAATCATTCTCTTAGACATTTTAACAAATATGTTGAGGGCATAAGATTTTCAAAACCAAAATTAAGTATCAATTGACCATTCCCATTCAACCACATATTTCAAACCACCATTATAATATGAAAACCATAAAAAAATATGGGAAAACATTATCCGACCAAGAACAACCAAAACTCCCAACATATATTTCAAAACCCATACATTATCAAAATAGTACCATGAAAAACATCCATTAAAATATGCTTTTAGTTGAACTATCAATAAGGGAGGAGTAACATGCCTTAGAAAACAAAGAAGACAGAGAGAAACCACCTTTTAGAGCCTTAATTGATTGACTTAAAGAAAAACCCTAGCTTTTCTTAAATGAAGAGATTAAGAGAGATTTGAGCGTTTAGAGGGTGTTTGATTGATAATAATAGGTTAAATATACCTCTAAAGGTGTTTTATGTTTTGGGGTCCAAAGGAGTTATTAGGGGAAATTATATACCCCCAACTTCAACTGTAAAAATTTCTGTAGGTAGGTATGGTTTGAACCCCTCACTTATACCCATATCATATGAGTGGTACCTTTCACTCGTACCTCAATAAAAAATTTAGACATCACATTCTGTCCAACATATGTCTCCTTAGCCTAACTCATACCCTGACCAAATGACTAGTACCCTTTAAGTCGTAGCCTAACCCAAAATATCTAGGATAGATACTGGAAAACATATGATTTGGACTTTACCTCTTATATCATGTACATATGACTCGTATGTAATCTCCTCATACAAAGACTAGAACTTGACCAATATGCGACTAGGGTCCATAGACCTATACCCACACCATACAACTAGTATGGTGAGTCATACGATCAATAGAAGGCTCAAACTCACAAAATTTTGCAAGGTATAGAACCCAGGGTATGTAACTAGGTCAGTAGTTCCTTTAAGATATCTCAATATCTTCTTGGCAGACTTTAGATGGGACTCCTTCAAATTTTCTTGAAACTTTGCACATAAGATAACACTAAAGACAATGTCTAGTCTACTTGAAGTGAGATAAAAAAGAGACCCAATCATTCACCTATACAGCTTTTAGTCCACAAATGGACCTGTTTCATCCATATCTAGTTTTGTGGCAGTGGTAATATGAGTGCTTATCTCCTTGGCTTGGTTTTCTCCATAGTGAATCTCTTGAGTAGTTGTTTCACATATTTTTGCTGATAAATTAGTCTTCCAAAGGGAGTTTATTTCATTTGCAATCCTAAAAAAAAGTTGTGTTCTCCTATCATGCTCATCTGAAATTCACTACTCATGTGATTTGCCAAATCAAAAGTCATGTTGACATCAGTAGAGCCAAAGATTCTATCATCTACATAAACCTATACAATCTATAAATCCTTGTCATTAGTTTTCAAAAAGAGAGTGTTGTCAATTTTACCTCTTGTGTGCCCATGCTTTAGGAGAAATTTTTACAATATTTCATACGAACCCTGGGAGCTTGTTTCAACCCATTTAAGTCTTTGACAAGCTTGTAAACATAATCAGGAAACTCAACACTTTCAAACTCGGGTGGTTTCTTCACATATACTTCCTCCTTTAGATATCCTTTTAAAAATGCACTCTTTACATCCATTTCGTAAAGAGTAAACTTCTTGAAGAAAGCAAAGGCTACAAGACACCTTATTACTTCAAGTCTTTCCAAAGGAGAAAATGTCTCATCATTGTCTATACCTTCCTCCTGATTATATCATTGGACCAAAAACGTTGTCGTATTTCCTTATAACTATTCCATTTTTATCATATTTATTTTTATACACCTATTTGGTACCAATCACAGTTCTATCATGGGATAGTGAAACTAAGTGCCATACCTTATGTCTTTCAAACTGGTGGAATTCTTCTTCCATAAAAACTATTCAATCTGCATCAAGAAGTGCTTCATTAATCTTTTTGGGTTCAATTAGTGATAGAAAGTCCTTGAAGGCACACAAGTTCTTCAATCCTGATCTAGTGGTGATTCCTGAAATACGATCAGTGAGTACATTCTCAATTGGATGAGATCCTTGATACTTGTAACTTTTAGGAACCACCTCTTATAAGCTTCTAGAAGCATTGACAGTAAATTGAACTGGATTTGTTGGTGGTTCAGTTTCCCTATCAATATGCCCCTAGTCTGGTCTTCAGTTGGATCAGGTGGTAAAACCTATTCCTATGACTGCTTATCAGTCTTACTTTCATTGTGCATGTTAGTCTCAACATAAGATTTATCAAAAACCAGATTCACACTTTCTTTTACAAAACTTTTTGTTTTATTTAAGACTCTATAAGCTTTACTGTGGTGAGAATATCCCAGGAAGATCCCCTCATCACTCCTTCCATATAATTTTCCTAGATTATTTTTCCATTATTATGAATAAAACATTTGCAGCCAAAAGTTCCAAAATGGTAAATATTAGGTTTTTTACCTTTGAGTAATTCATAGGGTGTCTTCTTAAGGATGGGCCTAATTATTCATCTATTCACAACATAATAAGTAGTGCTTATATCTTAGCCCAAAGATTCTTTGCAAGATTTCTTTCAAGCATTATTATTCTAGTCATATCTTCCAAGGTCCTATTTTTCCTTTCCACTACCCCATTTTAATGTGGAGTTCTAAGAGAAGAGAAATTATGATCTATTCTATTTATTGAACAAAATTTCAAAAATTTTGCATTTTCAAATTCAGTTCTATGGTCAAATCTTATGGGAATTAGTGAGGTCCCTAGATTTTTTCTATTTCTTTTAATGAAAACAGAAAAGAGATCAAAGGCATCCTCATTGGAAGATAAAAATAGTGTCCAGGTGAACCTGGAGTAATCATCAACAATTACATAAGCATACATTTTTGTCTCATCTGCTTTGTACCCTCATAGTCTACAAAGGCCTGTGTGGATCAGGTCAAGGCACTTAGTTTGTGCTGACATGGTTCTTAGTTTTGAAATATAATCTTACCTGTTTCCATTTTACACATGCCTTACAAACCTTTTTTTCTTTGAACTTAGAAGTTTGTTTGTCCAGTTATTTCAGACTTGGATCCAAGTCTTTTGTGCCATAGTAGGAATTCATTTTCAATTGTACTTTGACATGTCAAACTTGTTCTAGGCATTCCCATGATGTCAGCCTTGTACATATTTTTGTGTCTCCTACCAATCTGAACAATCTCCTTTGTATCTAGATTCTTCAACTTACAGCTTATAGAAGTAAAAGTTACCTTGTTTCCTTTGTCACAAAGTTGTGAAATATTGAGCAAATTATGATTTAGTCCTTCCATGTGATAGACTTATTCTAATCTGTTGATTCAGATCTACCAATCTTCCTAACTCCAATGATGGTGCCCTTGTTACCATCTCCAAATTACACATTCCCTTATTCAGATGTAGTGGGTGAAAGAAATATTCATTTATATCTAATCATATGCAATGAGTATGCACTATATGTACCAGTGTCTCTTGCCTTCTTTCACTCTTTCTTGCAAAATAGTTTAGGGGGTTAGTTTTAGGAACCCAAGAAAGCTTGGGTCCTTTCTTATGATCAAAGGGATGAATCAAGTTTTTTCTAGCCCATCGAGACAACAAGTTTTAGGACCTATTTCTCTGACCATTTTTGACTCCTTTTTTGTTAGGATGATCTAACTTAATGTGAATTCTTTTTTCTAGATTTGTGCTTCTATCCCTACTCTTTATTGAAATTGGACATTCAGTAGTAGGATGTCTATGGTTTCCGTATGTGTAACACGGATCTTTTGTTTTATTTGTGTTTTTATACAATCCTAATCCATCCTTTTCATTGTGAGTTCTTTCGCTTATTGACAATTCTAAAAGAATTAGTCCATTATTTTCTCTCTCTAGATCTATTTTAGTTTAGACACTTCTTGAGTTAATTTTCTCACTTTTTTTTTCATAAGAATAATCATGATTACACTTTTTAAGCTTTAACTCATTTCCTTCTTGTTCCTTACTCATAATATTTTTACCTTTTTCAGAAAGAGAATTTTAAAACTTTAGGCTTAAGACTCAGGTTTGATGAATCAAGTGTGCTAACCTGTTCATTTAGGGTAAAGTTTTCCTTTTTAGTAGTGATCTTACATTTTTCCACATCAATATAATCAAACTTTAAGCTTGCAAAACTACTGAACATTTCATCCCGATTAGAGGTTAGTTCTTGAAAATCATCAATTAAGGCACTCATTAATGAAATAATCTTTCTTTTTGAAAACAGATGCAACTTTTCTTTTAGGTCAAGAATGCTTACCTCAGAGGTTGCTTCTTCTTCTACCATGTTTGAGTCACCAATGGCCACGAGAGAAGTTTCATCAACATCTTCATTATCTAATTCTTTTGAATCTGAACTCTTAGCAACCACCAGGGCATAGCCCTCTTTTTTTTCTTAGCCTTTTCCTTTGGTCCCTTTTTAGCTCTCTTTTTTCCATTCAATTTCCTAAAGAGGAAAATCCTTAATTTGATGATTAGTTTTGTCACATTTGTATCATCCTGCCTAATTTTTCTCATTAGACCGCTTCATGCTACCTGTTTCTTTCTTGTCAGACCCTCTTTTCTTAAAAAACTTTTTGAAGTTCTTAGTGATGAATGATAATTGTTCTTCATCCAATTCAAATTCATCACTGTCAGATGCCCTTAACGCCAGTGATTTTTCTTAACTACTTTATTTCCTTTTAGGTCATCCATGTTCATTTCATATGCCTTTAGGTTGCTAACTAGATCATCCGATACATTCTAGTAAGATCCTTTGCTTTTTATATTGTGACCTTAACATCCTATTTGGACTTAGGCAAGACTCTCAAAACCTGCTCTACCTGTTCCCTAATAATTAGAACCTTCCCTAGAGATGACAACTCATTAACCAAGGAGGTTAATCTAGTTATCATTTTTTATAGTGACTCATTTTCCTTCATTTTGAAAGCCTCATATTCAGTTAAAAGTAAGACAATTCTAAATTTCCTTACTTGGCTAGTACCATCTTGTGCATTCACCAAGGCATCTATGATTTGTTTAATAGTTGTACAATTTGACAACCTATTGTACTCAGCAGGGCTAATACCATAAACACGAACCTTTTTGGCCTATGTGTTCTTCTTTAAGGCAACAAGATCCTAAGGAGGAAATTCACTTCTAACCTTCTTCATTTGTTCTCCATCAATTATCGTCATAGGAATTTTTGGTTCATCAGTAATATTGTCCCATAATTCATAGTCTTCACCTTGAATATACATTTCCATCCCAACCTTCCACTAAATGAAATGATAACTATCAAAGAGTAGTGGTCGTGTTGCTGACTGATGTTTACTGTGTCTAATAGGTGGTGTGGAGTTCATTATGATCCTATCTTAGATGTTAACCTTTTCAAGATAACCCGACTCCGATACCAATTGATAGATTAGACAACCTATTGATTTTACCTATAGTGTCTTAAGAGTAACCTAAGAGTGAAACAAGTATTTCAGCTATGCAGTGAACTATATGAGTAAATAAGATAATATTTTCACATAAAAAATAGCCTACTCAAAAAGGTGTGAAAAATCTTGACCTATACCTCTATAGAATTTCATCCCAACTTCACTAATAAACTTTGAGTCTCAACAATAACAAATCACAAGACTTCTATAATCTAGAAATTATAAACTCCAACTCCTACTCAAACAAAACTCACAAACCTCCCAAGGTATATGATCCCAAGTATTTGAGTTTCCTAACTTGAAGACAATAATACTTATTTTGTTTATAACTCATTGATACTAGAATTGCATCAAAATTTAAAACTCAAGAACTAATCCTAATACATAAAGATTAAGACTCCTTATCTTTCTAACTATCAGGACCAGGTTCAACAATGTGTTCCTTCAGTCTTCAAGCTGAATTCTACTAAGTCAATTTTCCAATTGCCTTTTTTCTTTATATGTGTATAAGTTACTATGAAGTCACTTAATCTATTTAAAAATGACTCTCCAAAGAGTTCTTCCTTAAGCCGAACTCCTTCTTTTATTAGAACATTTATTTTGGGAGTTCAATTTTGAGTTTGACTCCTTCTTTAATTTGAACTCTCTTTTCTTCAAGTGTTGTAGTCAAACTCCAACACTTCAATTTCATATGTGGTAGTTTTTTGAGTCTATAAATAGCAAGAACTCATCTACTCCCTCAATTTATCAACTTATATTCATTTTTTCTTGTTACACTAATAATCTTTTTATGAGCCCATCAGTCTTTCACTTGTGTAACTATGAACCAGCTTGATCAACATGTTTCATTCATTTTTAGTCATCAAAACTTCAAAAACCCAACAACGACCTTCAAATATATTTCTTAAAAGATCTATAGTGGGGTAAACTGTCAAAATTCTAACAAGTTCAAGCTCCAGTCCTTTCGTTGCAATTGTAATCGAATGCTTGTAATAATCATCTCCAAGATATTTTGGAGCCTTCATTGTCTGATCAATTATCCCCATGCCTTTCAAGTATTGAAACAAATTAGTAGGTAAGTTTACTAAGAAGGCATTGTAATATAGATCGATTGTTCGAAGCTCAAGAAATATGTTTTCATTTCTTAAAGTTCCAATGGGTCCATGCAATTTATTCGATCTCAAGACTAAAACTTACAGCTTTGGAAGAGTTCCCAACCACCCCGAGAATATGTCAATGAGGTAATTTTCTCCTAAATTAATAACTTGTCACTTTTTGTAATTGGCCAAAGATGAAGGAATTTCCCCCGCTAGTTTATTGCCATGCAAGCTTAGGCTTCTACGTGAATTTCCATTGCTGAAAGTTTTTGGAAGAGTCCCAGAAAGTTTGTTTTTATGCATATAAAAAACCTGGAGGTTGTTGTTATTATCCAAACATTGAGTAATTTCTCTCTTCAAGTTATTTTCCCCAAATTTAGTATTCCTAGTGATGTCAAACTGCAAACAGATGGAGGAATTTCCTCAGTGAGATGGTTGGCATTTAGAGACAAGTATTGAAAATTCCTCAAAAAAACTAAGAAAGAGAGAATTGAGCCAGTGAGTTGATTATTGGATAATCCCAAACTAATGAGGTTTTTTATATTTCTTACTTCACTAGGAATAGGACTTGAAAGTTGGTTAGTAGAAAGGTCAAACCTTTGAGCTTAGTTAAGTCACCTATATTTTTTTGGAATTGGAACATAAAGATTGTTTATGGATAATATTAAATTATGAAGTGACTTCATCTTGCCTATTTCAATAGGAATGGGACTAAATAATTCATTGAAGAAAGAATAAAACTCTATTACATTGGTCAAATAACCTATTTTTGGAGGGTTATGACCTTTTAACTGGTATATGTCAAGATAAGCTCTCACAAGATTGACAAGTTTCCCTATTTTTGTAGGAACTGGGCTAGCAAGGTGTCAGACCCGAGCCGAGGCCCTGGCCTTAACGAGTATCCCGAACCATAAAGGCCTGGACGCTCTTCTAAATTTGGTAATTATGCACAATATTCATATAGTATAAGAAAATTTGTGGAAAATAATACACGGAGGTACTATGGTCAAACTCATAAACTTGAACAATTTGAAAAGAAGTTCTGAATATTCTAGACGTATGACACCCGTCTGTGAAACCTCTAACATCACAAGACCCATCATAAGTCTGAAACAAAACTGGGACAAGGCCCCCAATCAGATCCAAAACAAACTAAATAATAGTGCTTAAAAGAAACAAGCCTTCCGAAAGAAAGAAGGCTTACCAACTGTACTATGCGGTCTGATACTTCTACGGTTTAGCGGGACCCCTGGACTGAGTTTCATACCCTGAAATATTGGGGGTCAATACAAAAGTACTGGTACGCAGAGCAATCCAAAATAATGAATTTGTATACATAACATAGGTGAGAGCAAGTCATAAAACGTTATGCATGAAATAATTTAAAATACATGGTCCATCTCAAATGATCTCAAAACATTTTTGTTAATGAGACTCTATGCTTTGTTTTACTTCTAAGCTAGGTGGTGCACCCTACATATCTGAAAGTATCCCTCGGGCTATATGAGATCCTCCCTTAACTCAGTGGCCAAGACCCCAACCTAAGTTTTCCACAAGGGTTGGAGTATCTATTTATCTGCTACGCCATAGGGTCGTCGCCAACATACAATAATAATATACCCGTATCGGCAAAACACGATTTCGGACAATGATTTTTATGGATCATGCCTTCTTCGAGTAACCACCTAACATCTCTTAATCCCATTTTTAGTCTGTTCTAAACATGCATCTTTCTGAAATCAAATTCTGAAAATCTAAGTAAAATCTGTATTTTTAATCTGTTCTAAATCTGCTATGGCATTATCTGAATTGGTATCATCATACCAAGACTTGCAGGTCGTATAACTGAGCCATAAAAATATCATGCATTATTCTTTCATTTAAATCAATGTTTATACCACCAAAACATTCAAACAGTATAAGAAAATTCATGTTCAAAACATAAGTCAAAACCATGCAAAGATTCTCATCTTTTCAACAATTCCAACAAGTGGTGGTCAATTTCTCAAAACATTCCTGAAATTTCTTCAATTATCACATTTAGCATTTAAATCATGATTATATCCCCCTCTCCAATTCTCAATAATCATAAAATTCACATAAAATAATAAGACTCTTGATTCATTCTTTAAATCATGCAATTTAGGAATTCATAACTTGAAAATCAAGTAGTAACACAATGGGAGGGGGAAAAGATTCAATAATTCATGCTCTCAATTCATATTTCAAGACTTCAACACATACATACATATATACTAGTCAAATCACTTTCAAGGGAAGGCTTAAAGACCAAAATAATATTATCAAGGGCTTCAAAACATGATTCTAGTTGTAAATCCAAAACCCTTTTGTAAGTTCATGATTTCTAAACCTTTAACAAGATTAAGAAGAGTTTATTATGCCCATGTAGTTTTAGGAAAACCCCACGTTCCTTAGATTTCGTAGTTAGAATAATGGAAATCCGAATCTTAATAAGTCTTCTTGGAATTCTTAATCCTAGAGATGAGTTCTTGATCTTTGGGGAAGGAGTTAGGGTTTTGATTTTTAAAGGAAGGGTGAATAATAGGCAATTTTGGCTTCTTGGGGCCAAAATTCTATGTTATAGACGGATTTTTTGGTGAGGGGGAGTGACCGAAATTCCCCTAGACCCATTAGGAACTTAAATAATGCATAAAACAACTTTAAATTGGCGTCAGGTTTCGTGTCGGGGTGCAGTCGGTGCGATGCGTCAAGATCGCGTCGGCTTACTGCCTTTCCGGAAAATGCCATAACTTTTTACTCGGTTATCGGTTTTAGGCAAAATTGATATCGTTGGAAAGATAATTCAATTATGTACAATTTGGTGGGTCATGAGGTGAAAAATTCTATGTGTATCAAAAGTTATACACATTTAAAGTAGGCCCTTGTAAAATCAAATATCAAACTTTGGATGAATGAATGACTATTAGCTCAACTTTGCTCCAAGTGATTTTTATGAATACTTTTCACCTCATAATCACCTCATACACTAGGATAAGTATCATTACACATGAATTTAAATATAAACCATGGAATTAGAGCTTACACACGTAGGAATGACGGTTCACTTTCTAGCTCGAAAATGCGGGGTGTTACACAAGGCAATTCTGGTAAAGAGACAATAAGATCAAGCTGTTCAAATTCCATAATGAAGTAGGAATAGAACTATTAAGAGAATTACAACTCAAATCTAGCTTATTAAGAGACCTTAGGTAGCCTATTTATCTAGGAATGGATCCATAAAGTTGATTCTGAAAAAGATTCAACAAAAACAAGTTGGTCAAGTTCCCCAATGATAAGGAATAAAAACATTTAGAGAGTTACTACTCAAATCTAGAGAAGTAAGAGACCTTTAGGTGGCCTATTTCTTCAGGAATGGATCCATAAAGTTGGTTCCTATATAGATACAACAAAGATAAGCAGTTCATGTTTCCTAATGATGAAGGAATAGAACCATAAAGACAGTTAGTACACAAATTTAGCTTAGTAAAAGACTTTAGATAATTTATTTCTTAAAGAATGGAGCCAGAAAGTTGATTTTCATGAATATACAACATATACAAGTTGGTCAAATTACCCAATGATGAAGGAATAAAACCATTAAGATAGTTACTACCCAAAAATAGCTCGCTAAGTGACCTTACGTAACCTATTTCTTTAGGGTAACCAATTTCTTTGGGGATAGATCCAAAAAGTTGATTTGCATAAAGTTCTAAAGTAGACAACTGATTCAAATTCCTAAAGGTAGAAGGAATGAAACATTAAGATAGTTACTACTCAAAGATAACTCTGTAAGTGACCTCAGGTAATCTATTTCCTTAGGAACGGAGACAAAAAACTGATTGTCAAAAAGATGTAGAAAAGATAAGTTGATCAAGTTCCCCAAGGAAATAGGAATAATACCATTAATAAAGTTAAGTTTTCAAATATAGCTTAATAAGAGACATTAGGTAACCTAATTCTCCTAGAAAGGAACCATTTAAATGGTTTTCAAATATGAGGAGGGTTTAAAGCTTGGTTAGTGAGAAAATTTGTGGCGGGATTGTGCCAGAAATATAATTGACGCACAAGCCAAGATAAACAAGATTAGTGAGATTACCAATTTCAGGTGGGATAGTGATAGAGAAATTGATCTTGCTCAGATCAAGATACTCAAGAAAAGGGAGAGATGAAAATTAATGGTAATAAAATGTACCCATAATACTAGCATTTGTAATGTTCAACTTGTTTACCATACCATTAAACAATATAAATCTATACCAATGTGAGCATGTGTTAGAACTTAGTTTCCATGAAGCCAATAAGGAATTGTTTAGGCTTTGGAAAGTTGCTTTCGGTTTTAGGAGGGCAGTTGCTTCCTCAGTGGAAGTCACAGTAATTGTAAAGAGGTACAAGAGAGTGAAAAACTGAAGTAAAGAGAATATTTTGGAAGCCATCATCATATATTGAAAAACAATTTTAATAAAATCACCAACATGGGTCGCACCGCAAAACTTTCTGGGCTGGATTAATAAAATTCGGGTCACAATTCTAACAATCTCCACCTTGACATGAATTTTAATTTAGAACTCAAATCCATTTCAAGACAAACTCCCCACCTCTTCCACAAAAGTCCCTAAGGGCATATCTTAATAGATAACACTAACCAAGTCAAAGAAATGCTCAAACTTGGCACTTGGTAGTGTCTTGGTCATCATATTAGTAGGATTATCATGAGTACTAGTCTTTCTCACCGCAATATCACCACGAGCAATAATTTCACATACAAAATGATAACGAACATTGATGTGCTTTGTCCTCTTGCAAAACATATGATATTTCATAAGGAAGATAGAAATTTGACTGGCGCAAAAGACCGTAGTAATCTATAAGTATTTGCTAAGTTCACCAAACAGACCCTTCAACCAAATAGATTCCTTAAAAACCTCTGTAATAGCCATATACTCTACCTCAGTAGTTGACAACGAATCCGTGGTCGGTAAGGTAGCTTTCCAACTAATAGCACAACAACCAATGGTGAAAACATAGCTTGTATGGGATCTCCTTTTATCATGATCTCCTACAAAATCAGAATCAACATACCCGATTATTCCATCTCTATTTTGCCCAAACTACAAACAAACATCCGCAAATCCATGCAAGTATCTAAAAATCCACTGAACTGCTTTCCAATGTTCTTTTCCAGGATTTTCCATGTATCTGCTAACTGAACTGACAACAAAAGATGAATTTGGTTGGGAACGCACCATCGCATACATAAGAGACCCGACAATACTAGAGTATGGAAATCGAGACATATAGTCACGCTCAATATCTGCCTATGGAGATAAAGTGGTCAAGAGTTTGAAGTGAGCTTCCAATGGAGTACTAACAGGCTTGGCATTTTGCATATTGAACCTGTGAAGCACTTTACCAATATATCTTTTTTGACTCAAGTATAACTACAATTCTTTCTATCCCTCAGAATCTTTATGCCAAAAATCTTCTTTGCTACTTCTAGATCCTTCATATCAAACTCCTTCCTGAGCTGGGCTTTGAATTTTATTATTTCTCTCATATCCTTTGCTGCAATTAACATATCATCAACATACAAGAGAAGATACATAGATAAACCATTACTTACCTCCTTGAAGTAGACACAACTATCATAGTTGCTCTTCTAAAACATATGGGAGGTTATAAAAGAGTCAAACCTCTTATACCACTGCCTGGGCGACTGCTTTAAGCCATAAAGAGACTTTTTTAGCAAGCATACATAGTCCTCATTTCCTAAGACTACAAAGCCCTCTAGTTGCTTCATATATATGTACTCCTCAAGTTATCCATGTAAGAATGCAGTTTTGACATCCAACTACTCAAGCTCAAGATTATGCATGGCCACAATACCAAGCAATGCTCGAATCGAACTATGCTTTACAATTGGAGAAAACACTTCCGTGAAGTCGAAACCTGGAACCTGACTGTAACCTTTAGCAACTAGTATTGCTTTGTACCTAGAATCTTCAACTCCCAATATTCCTTATTTATTTTTGAATACCCACTTGCCACGGACAACTTTCTTAGCTTTAGGCAATCTCACTAAATCCTATGTGCTATTCTTATGTAGTGATTCCATCTCCTCCTGCATAGCAATCATCCATCAGCTGGAATCATCACAACTAACTTCTTCTCTGAGTAAGAAGAATGATCTTTTCCGGAATTAATAACTTCTGCTACACTCAGTGCATAACCAACCAAAATAGCTTTAGCATACTTCTGAGGAGGTCTAATATCTCTTCTAGGCCTGTCTTTAGCAATAGAATATTATGGAGCCACTGGTGGTGAAGAAGAAATAGTATCACTCTGTATCTCCGAGCTAGAATAAGAAGTAGGCACTGGTGTAGACTCTGCTCCAATCTGCAATTCAATATGGGTGCTTGACTTTTGCTGATTCATGTCACTAAGCTCATCTGGGGGAGAAGCAACAGATTTGGAGAGAGCCCGAAGTAAAGAAGTTTCATCAAACACAACATCCCTGCTAATTATAACCCTTCTACTTTCTGGACACCAAAGCTTATAACCTTTAACAATAGGCTTATAACCCATAAATAAGCACTTGACAGATCTAGGTTCCAACTTTCCATTATCAACATGAGCATACGCAGGACATCCAAATATCCTTAAATCAAAATAACTAGCAGGAGTACCAGACCATACCTCTTGTGGAGTCTTTTTATCAATCGCGACTAAGGGAGAGCGGTTAATAAGAAGGCAAGCTGTGGAAGAAGCTTCATCCCAAAATGACTTGTGTAAACCAACATTAAAGAGCATACAATGCACCTTCTCCATTATAGTCTTATTCATTCGTTCGGCCACACCATTCTACTACGGATTATGATGAACTATCAAGTGCCTCACAATTACTTCTGACTTGCACCAAGCATTAAATTCATTAGAACAAAATTCTAAACCATTATCGATTCAAAGGCATTTTACCTACTTCCCTGTCTGATTTTCAATCATAATCCTCCACTCCTTGAAAGTAGGCAACACATAATTATTTTGCTTCAGAAAGAACACCCAAACTTTTTTGGAATAGTCATCAATAATAGTCAATAAGTAATTAGCTCCTCCTCTAGAAGGTACTCTAGCAGGACCCAGAGATCAGAATGAATGTAATCAAGTGTGCCCTTAGTTGAGTGGATGCCTTTAGTGAATCTGACTCTTTTCTGCTTCCCAAAAATGCAGTGCTCACAGAACTCTAATTCAGTAACACTCTACCCATCAAGAAGTCCTCTCCTTCTTAGTTTAGCATCCCATTTTCACTCATATTCCCCAGGTGCATATGCCAAAGTTTAGCAATGTCACTTTCTGATAGAGAGGAGGTAGAAACTATTGCATCAACTGTAACACTAGAGCCTTGCAGGACATACAAATTTACAAACTTTCTCAGTCCCTTCATCACAACAAGAGCACCTTTAGTAACCTTCAGGACTCCACCTTCTCCAGTGTACCTATAACCGTTTGAATCAAGGGTACTCAAGGAAATAAGATTTCTTTTCAGGTCTGGGATATACCGCACATCACCAAGTGTTCTCATAACCCCATCAAATATCTTGATCCTGATTTTTTTAATACTAGTTATCTTACAAGGTGTGTTATTTCCCATCAACACTATACCTTTAGAGACTGTTTCATATATTGTAAACCAATCCCGATTACGACACATATGAAGCGTGCAAGCTGAATCAAGAATCCAATCCTTATAGGGTTTGGAGTTACCATCAAAAAATACCAAGAGTTCTCCATCACTACTGCTATCTTCAACAAAATTGGCTTCACCAGACTTCTCTGGTTGGCTTACGTTTGGTTTTGGAGCTTCTCTTTTCTCTCTATTCTATAACTTCCAACACTCGGATTTGATATGGCCCTTTTTCTTACAGTATTTACAGGTTTTGTTTCTATTTCTGGATTTTGACCTATTTCTGTCATCACCCCCAGAATTCCTCTCACGAGTCCTTCCTCCTCGAACAATGAGACCATATTCTTGAGTCTCCGACCCATTCACAAGATGCTTTATCTTCTTCTTAGAGAATAACTCATCATAGACTTTATCAATTGTCAGGGTATCACGACTATATAAAATCATATCCCTAAAGGTAGTGTATGATGTAGGTAACGAACACAACAAAATCAACCCTAGATCTTTCTCATCGTACTTAACCTTTAGATCCTCTAAATCAGAGACGATTTCCTTAAATACAGATAGGTGATCCTCCAAGGATGCACCCTCAAACATGTGATAGGAATAAAGTCATTGGTTGAGATGCAACTTACTTGTTAGGCTCTTCATCATATACAGTGATTCCATTTTTAACCACAATGCAGTGGTTGTAGCCTTCTTCAAAACATCCTATAGAATCTGATTAGATATATGAAGATGGATCTGAGATAGAACCTTCCTATCCTTTCGTTGTTTTCCCTTATCTGTCCATGATGCGGGCATCTTCTCAAACCCTAATAAAGCATTATCAAAATCCATCTGTGTGAGCACTGCCCGCATCTTAACCTTCCATAATAAAAATATGGTATTATGATCCAATAATGGAATATTATACTTCATGGTTGCCATCCCCAAGAAAACATTCAAACAGGATTTAATACCATTTTGTTAGGATTCAGACAGAATAAGCAAACCACAAGTAAAAGAAATCAAGAATAACATACATATTTATATGGAAACCCTTGCGGGAAAAACCACGGGTAGAGGAAAAAAAGGTTTCACTATAATGGAGAGAGAGTATAATGTGGAGAAGGATGAATTTTTTGAATTCCCAAAACAACCCACTAAATGCACTTATATAATATGTGCATACAAATAAGTTCTAGGCCCAAAAACATAAAGGTCTATATCGGGCTTGTCTGCCCGATCCCTACGCTACCACCATAGACCCCATTGAAAATTACCAACATGGGTCGCACCGCAAAAATTTATGGGAAGGATCAATAAAATTTGGGTCACAACTCTAAAACCTACAATAACGTACTGGGAAGCTTTAGAATAAATTCTATGTTACTTGAAAGGAGCTCCTAGACTTGGCATATTGTATAACAATCACTTTCATACTTGTGTTGAGTGTTTTGCAGATGATGATTGGGATGGATCCAAAATTAATATAAGATCTACTACATAATATTGTGTGTTTGTTGGAGGAAATATAGTATCATGGAAGAGTAAGAAGCAAAGTATTGTATCTCAATGTAGTGCAGAATACAAATACAGAGTTATGTCATGGTCTACATGTTAACTTATGTGGATACATCATCTTTTAACTTAAATTGGGTATCCTACTACATTAAAACTCTGGTGTGATAATCAAGTTGTTCTTTATATTATTTCGAATCCAGTGAATCATGAAGGATCCAAACAAAAGTTGATTGTCATTTTATACGTGATAAGATTTAGGAGAATTTGGTTTCCATTGAATACGTGAGAAATTAGATGAATTGTTCATAAAAGCATTAAATGGCACTCGAGATTATTACCTTTGAAAAAGTTGGACATGATTAATATCTATGCTCTAACTTGAGGGAGAGTATTACAGAATGAACGCAGAAATCTTTAGGTGCACTGTACATAGCATAGAAGATATGCAGGAATATCTTTTCATTATTTCCATATTTACTTTCTTTAGTTAGAACTCATTGGATCTGTATATATACATCTTACATAATTGAATAATATACAAGTTATTATCCATACCTTGTCTTTTACATTGCAAATATATCCATAAGAATTCTCAAAAGATAGGAAGATGGAAATGTACAGGTTTTCACCAGGAGTAAGATTATTCTAATTATGCACGTATCGAATACTATGCTTGAAAATTTTCTATACATTTGTAATCCCTCAAAGATGTATATATATCAAATGGAGAATATGTTTACCAACTTTCTATAGGGAAGTAAAAAGGGCAAATAAAATTATTATTGGATAGTTCGAGATAAGTTGTATGTCCTAAGAAGAGGGTGGTTTGTCATCAGATCAACATTTGACAAATCTAGAAGCTTAAGTGCCAAGATTTGGTGGCAGTTCAGGACAAATGACTCTTACTCATTGGCCTAGATTTTTGAAAGCCACGTACTCTAAAAGGATTCACCCAATGGCCAGGAAATGGAGTTATAAGGATTCTCATAATTTGAGAAGAATAATGAATATCAAGGGTAATATAGACTATCTGATATACTGGAGGATTAACAAGGGCAATACTAGCTTTTGTTGGGATAATTGGACAAGTATTGGTAGAATTTCTCAATTTTTAAATGTTTCTACTTCAATTAGAATTAAGTTTCAGATTTCATGCATAATGGAGAATGGATTATTAACAAACTTAACCAAGTTCTTCCAGTTGACTTCATAAAATTTATTCAAGGAATTACCATTAAATTTTCCAATCTTGAGGACGTTCCAATATGGAAAAGCAAAGATGGAAAATTTAGTAGTATATCTGCTTGAGATTTCTTAAGGAAAAGAAGTAATACCTCTTTAGTAAATAGAATGGTTTGAAATGACAAGAACTAGTTTAAAATTTCTTTTTTCCTATGGAATGTGTTGCATAACAAGGTAGCAATGGATCGAAATCTTACAAGATTCAAAGTCTACCTCCCTTCTAGATGTTATAGGTCTTATGCGAAGAAAAATATGGAACATTTATTCTATAATGGATAGATAGCAGAATATATATGGGAACATTACAAGAGGCTTTTTGGTGTAAATCAAAGACATAGTAGTTTGAGATTGTTGTTGATAAATTAGTGGATCTCTAATGGAACTAATCTAGTTCAAAAGATGTCGCTACAAATTATACCTAGAATTATTGTTTGGATGATATGGAAATCTAGGTACAAATATAGATTCGAAGACATTCATATGATACCAGGAGCATTATTGTACACATCAACATGCAGACAATGATGATTTCTTATAAAAATTCAATGACATAAATCCGTTTATGTCATGGGAAGAATCTTAAAATATATCAAAGAATGCCAAAGAAAAGACCATCTCCATTCCTATCACATGGACTAGACCAAAATCTATTTTTACAAACTTAATATAGGCGGTTGTGCCAAAGAAAATTCAGGTCCAAGTGGAGGAGGTGACATAGTTAGAGATGAGTATAATAATATGAAGAGAGATTATAGAGCTACTTTAGGTATTCTCACCATTAACATGGCTGAAAAACATGCTTTGAGAATCGGTTTACAATAGTGTGTCACCAATGGAATCAAGAACTTTAAAGTTAAGGTTGATTCCAACATCTTGATGGCTTGGATTAGTAATAATCTTGTTATACCGGGAATCTATGGAAGAAGATTACCAGCATAAAGGATATGTTGATTCAGCTAGATAATTGGTGCATATAACATTGCTATAGAGAAGGGAATAAAGTAGGTAATTGCTTAGAAAATTAGGGCATGCAATATGATAATATTATATGGATCACACACCACCAGGTTTTCCTAGAGCACCTAGAGGAGAGGTTAATATGATCAGGATAGGTGTTCCATCCCTTAAAATGATTACTAAGAAAAACTTATTCTCTATGTAAAGAGACATGTATGTATTTTATACTTTTGATGTCCCCTGAGGACTATGTATAGAAGAGGTATTTTACCCCCTAAATTTTTTGTGAGCTAATTAGAAATCCTACTTTACCATAGAATGGGGTTTGCCCTATTCTTAGTATGTGCAGGGAGGCCTTCCTCCTTTATTTGTAATCTTTTGATTTTAATCAAAGGCATCTACTTTTAATAGAGTTGGATTGAATTTTTAAAATAAAAAATAACTTTCCTTCCAAAGATGTCTAGATCTCACCAATCCTTAAGTCTCATAGAGTGAAAATACCAATATATTTGCTCCAAAAAGTTTTACCATCGGAGTAAAGAGTTTGTTACAAAAGGTAACTTTACTATAAGGGTATGAACGCGAGACATCTGGTGGGATAGTACACCATCACAACCTATAGCGATAATGCAAAAAATATTATTGCAGATTCAAAGATCATATCCTATTTTCAAAGTTTTGCAGAAATTTATAGTTATTGTCAACGCGACAAGCATATACTTCTCATTTTAAACTTCCATATATTATCAAACTTCATATACAAAGAAATATAAACAAACTTAAGTGCTTTGAAAACTTGAAAGTTTAATGTAACTGACATACGTATCAAATATTTCTCTCTCTATATATATATAAGAGGGTCTTAAACCCTCCTACGTGGTGCAACTACAACAGTCTTTCTATATATATTTTTTTTCTTTTTTTATCCCATTTTCCACCCATTTATTATTTGTCGACTCTTTCTCTATTTATGCCCAAATAGTCACCACTTTCTCCATTTATTATAATTTTTCACTTTTCTTAATTAATCTCCCTCTTCTTTCTCTTTAACCCCCCTCCCCGGTTACCTTCCTAGCCCATTCAATCCTTACCTAAAGAGGTTGATGAGTTGGAGAGTGTATCTAGGGAACCTAAATGTGTATTAAAATCCAAAATTAGCCGATCATTCACTGAAAAAATGTAAAAAGAGGGCATTCCATTGTTTAAATGTGGAATATTAGGGATTTGATGCGTCGGAACAATATGTTATGATCCCAAGAAAATAAGGAATAATTATGTGTAGTTAGCGGGGCACGAAGTAAGATAAGAGTTTATTTGTATTTGGCGGCTTGTGAATAGACTACTAGGATTAGAGATAATTAAAAAGGAAGTGATTATTATGATGGAGCCTTGTGGCAGGGTAGTTACAAATACCTATCAGATAAGAGAGAAAGAGCTATAGAAAATTGGTACTCATTTTTCTCATCTTTTTCTCTGATTCTCTCTCCTCTCTCTCCTTTCCTAAATATCTTTTTAATTCTTCTCTCATCTAATCTGCAGATTTTCATTGATTCAATGGCACCTCTTCCTATCTATTTTTAGTTATAGTATCAATTTTTATTGCATTTGAGATCCATTTATCTATTTTCTGATTAATGATAAAACCCTAAAATTTCCAAGGTATTATTGAGTTGATTTAATTTTTGTAATTTAATTTGAGATCTCAGTCGAGGTCATAACACAATAGTGAATGCAAGGGCAGCTCTTATTCTCACATCGGGAAAAATAATAGGAGAATTGAACTTTCGAAGCAAAGGGCTTACGGGGCAAAAGGAAGTAGTAGCAGCGACAACAAGGTACTTTTGAATAGGTTGTTTACTTACAGGACCAAACAACAATGAATTTGGTAGGTTCTTACAAATTTAATTATGTGTATGTGAACATCTTAAATGAAGAATATGTGACGATTCATAGCAGTATTTCTATTTGTATCATACAGTTTGTCATCTTAACTTCATTTAAGTATGCTTTAAGTTGGAAACTTATAGCCTGGTATATGCTCTTCATCAAATGATCTTGAGAACTTTCATCAGTGAAATTAGTCAACTTCATACAGGTGTATGAATATGAGTTACAAAAATAATATAGACAATGTAATCTCACATGTGGAGTTTTGGGATGAATATGAGTTACTATATTACATTGGAGTTTAGGGATTAATGATCTAGAGTTGGTGGCGTGGTCTTTTCTTAGAAGATTTGGTGCCATTATTTGTATGGTGTGTATGTAGACATCTATTTAGACCATAAGATCTTGTTGTATGTGTTAACACAAAAGGAATTGAATCTCAGGCAAAGGAGGTGGTTTTAATTACTCAAGGATTACAACATGAGTTCCAACTACCATCCAGGTAAAGCTATTGTGGTTGTTGATACTCTTAGAAGATTGTCTATAGGGATCTTATATGATATGGATTAAGATAAAAGAGGGTTGGTAAAGTATATTCATAGGTTGGCTAACTTGGGAGTTTGTCTCTTGAATTCTGAGGATGGGAGAGTGATTGTTCAAGAAGTGGTTAAATCATATCTAGTTGCTGAGGCGAAGGAGAAGTAGACTTTGGATCCCATACTTATGCAGATTAAGAATGATATAGGTCAGCAAAAGGTTATGTATTTCAAGATTGGGGAAGATGGCTGTCACAATCCGAGCCGGGGCCCTAGCCGTGACGGGCATCCCGAACCGTAAAGGCCCAAGTGCCCTTCTCTATCTAGCAATCATACACACTTTCACATAATATGAAGGAAAATGCAGAAGTATAAAACAATACGGAATCATGGTCAATATCATAATTCAATTGAACAATATGGAATGGAAACCATAAACCTTAAACAACGTCTAACATCAATCTGCGAAATCTCTAACAACTGAAAATGACATTTGTCTAAAATTTGGGACAAGGCCCCCAGTCAGACCATGGGTCAAAATAAAATAACAATGACAAGTTTCATAACCAGGCCTTCCGAAATAAGGGAGGATCACCAGCTGCAAACTTATGACAAGTCAATCTACACCTTAACGGGACCCTAGGATAGTGTCTCAGAATCATGAAATATAGGGGGTCGATACAGATGTACTAGTATATGAAACAACTCAAAATAACATGTTTTTATACAAAATAGATGAGAGCAATTCATAAAAACAATGATAATATAAGTAAGTAAAATACATGGGCATACTTTAATAATTTCAAAATTGTTCTTGAAAACCTTGACTCGCTCTTTATTATTCTTCTGAGCTAATTGATACACCCTATCTCTGTAATTCCATGGGCTATATGGAATCCTCCCTTGACTCGGCGGCCAAGCCTCCAATCCAAGTATGCCGCAAGAATTGGAGTTTTAGTAACATGGTATACCCCCTTACAAGTATACCGTGGCATCATCCTTACATAACATCCACATTATCCCCCTTACAGGATAATACTCGTATCAGTAACTACGATTTCCAATGATGAGCCCTTACACTCAAACGCCTTCTTTGGGTAACTAATTATCTCTCTTAAGCCCAAATTATAATTATCCAAAATCATGCTTCATGCTTTCAAAACGATCTATACTTTTTCTATTAAGGGAATATTATCACCGGGTATCATCATACACAGACTTGCAAGTCAATATTATATCAAATTCACAACTCATTATATTCAAAACATGCACATGACCACCCAAGATTTGTAACATCACAATAAAGTCATCATTTTGAAATCTCAAGGAAACTTAGACATTTATCATCTCTTTGCAAGATTCAAAAACATGTGGTGGTCATGTTAATTTAAATCAATCACATGCAATTCTTTTCCTTTTAAAGTAAGAATGTAGCTATAGCAAGAAACTCCCTCTCATCAAATATAAACCATGTCAAACACCATGATATTCAGAAAATCACCTTAAAATCTTAAAATATGCATTTCAAATCATTCACAATAAATATATAAACTTTATTTAGCAACAAGAGAGGGGATTCATACTCATGCTCTCAATCAGTCTTACAAAATACACTAAATCACACACACACACATATATATATAGTTATAATTCAATTTTCATGAAAAGTGATCCTAGACAATATATAATTTTATCAAAACAACCCCATGATGCATACTTTACAAAAACCATGTAGAATGCTTCATTATTAAACATAATTGGGGATCTTTAATCTTGATAAAAATGGTTAAACTTATGCCCAAGGTTTTTAGTGTAGTCCCACATACCTTAGGTTGTTTAATTTGAAAAAATGGAACCCAGATCTTGATCCGTTTCTTAGAATTCTTGATCTTGGGTATAAGTTCTTGATCTTTGGGGTAAAAGAATTTTGGATCTCGTTCTATAGAAGATTTCCCTTTTGAGTGATATAAATCGTCCTTTGGACGTTTGGGGTTGAGGGGAAAGGACCAAAGTGACCCTTGACCCTTAAGAAGATAAATTGTGGGGGAATAGCCCCCGCGTCGCGACCCCTACTTGGGTCAAGCATCCCTCACATCGCGGGGCTATCGCAACCCCTTACTACCTCACATAAAAAATTGCATAACTTTTCACTCGGTTATCGGATTTAGGCGAAATTGGTATCGTTGGAAATCTAATTCAATTATGTACAATTTGGTGAGTCTTGAACTGCAAAAATTCTACATATGTAAAAAGTTATGCTCGTTCAAAGTAGACCCTTGTAGAATCAAATATCCAATTTTGGATGAATAAAGGGTTCTTAGCTCAACTTTGCTTTAGGCCATTTATATGAATATTTTTCACCTCATAATTACTTCATATACTAGGAGAAATATCATGACACATGAATTTAAATAAAAAACCATGGAATTAGAGCTTACATACGTAGGAGTGGCGGTTTGATTTCTAGTTCAAAAATGCAAGGTGTTACATTATCTCCCCCTTGGGATCATTCATCCCCGAATGATAGGTAGGGACTTGTTGAAGTTATAAAAGTGTAGAACAAAGAACAAAACCTCGCATTGAACATGTTTCCTTAACAAAATATGTAAAGGTATCAACCAAGATTCATGATAACCCCTAGCAAAACGTGTAAGCACGAAACATGAGGCAATGAGACTTTACATAGGGATGATCTTGCACATGAGGTCTATGAATCATTATCATCACCATATATGATAGCAGTTTATTTGATAATCATAGACCTGATTTATATTGGTACTAATTATGAATAAGATTTTACGGAAGATAGAATTAGAAGCATTCTCTACCTTACAAAGTACCACGAATAGACTTAAACTTAGAGGCACTAATCATCTACACCCCAAACATTAAATATCATACCTCACACTTGCCAACTTACAATTCCCCAATCACATATCTAGCCATAAGAATTTGAGTCCTACTACTTAGTACTTGTAATACCCCACACTTCTCCTAGTTCAAATTCATCTCTAGAACATCAAAGATCTTGCTTCAAAGATGAATATATTTTATTCCATATGAAATTTTTAAGATTTTGAATTTTTATCATGTGAGAAATTGAATAAGCTTTCCATCAATACCAAATTCGCCCAAATTCGGCACGCAGGCAAAGAGTTACAGTCATTTTAGTAAGACAGTGTACCACCTGGTACTTTAGCGCGTCGTAGAGCCAGCCAAAATGGCAATTGTCAAAATCCAATGAGCCTCCGTGATTATGGAGCATCGCGCCAAGGCTTAATTTCAAAGTTGTCAATTTCTAGTGCACCAACGTGATTCCATCGCATCGCGGTGCCTTTCCAGTTCGCAATCAAGGTGGTAACGCGATTTCCACCGCGTTGCGCCACCAACTAGTTTCCCAGTTATCCAGTTTCCAGTGAGCTGGAACGATTTCACCGCGTCGCGCCAGCACAAGAAATTGAGATTTTTAGATTTCATTATTTAATTTCAAGGACGAATTGGTAATTTCATAAAGCCCCTAATCAGCCTATACACGGGATTTAAACCCGTACTAGCCAAAATTTCTCATTTATTTTTATTATTTCTCAAGAAACAAAGGCATTGTCTCTCAAAGATAGAAAACCCTAGCCCTCATGTTTCCAAAGGAAATCTCAAGAATCCCTCCAAGAGTCTTTAAGAACTTCAAGAATCTAGGTTTCCAGGTATGTTAGATGTTGATTCTTGGGTTCCTTTCCCCCAGGAAGTTCAAGAATCCTTTTCAAAATTTTAAAGTTTAGGTATTTATGAGATTTTATAATTTATGTGAATTGAAGTTCATGATTATGTGTTGTTGAGTTTTAATTCATGATTTACGCTACAAGTTTTAAGAATTAATTCTAGCATGTGATGAATTGTGCGATGTTCATGATAAACCCCCTTTAAGTTGTATGTTGGTTGATGAAATCATGATACCTAGGTGTAGTATTTGTTGTATAACCAAAGCATGCTCCCCATATATTTGATAAAATGCTTGTGTGAAGGAATTAGGGTCATTATAGCATGTTGACAAGAATTTCCCAATTGTGTATAAGTTCATGCATGCCAAGTGTTTGTTGAAAAGCCTTAGTAAATACATTGTGACGTGTTACCATAAAACCCCCAATTATGTATACTTTAATGCATGTTAAGTGTTTGATGCAAGACCTTATTAGATGAATTATGAGATATTAGTATGCATTCCCTATGCAACCACATGTTAATATTTCCAAGCGCTTGAAGAGATGTTTTATTGAGTGTATGGTGAATGATAGTCTATTGTTATGTTGTTCAAGAGTGGTCATGTCTTGTATTATTTATGTTATCGAGTCCTGGGGGTATTTATACCCAACAAATTAGCTGATTATCTAGAGCCAGTGTAAGTTTTCAAGACAATCTCAGTCATGCTATGATCAATAGAACTCAGTACTCTCAGACAGTTACAGAACGTAGGAAATCTCAGTATCATTAGCATTCCAGCTTCTGTTTAGTACTCAGCTCAAATCTTAGTAGTATTTAAGTATTCAATTCAAAACCTAGTAGCATTCAGTCAGATAACGAAATCCAGTGGTATTCTGTCGGTCTTCGAAACCAAGTGAACTCAGCTAGATTAGTCAAGTAACATGATCAGTAACAAATTTAGCTCAGTCTTGTACAGTTAAGAATAAGGATCAGTTCAGCGTCTTTCAGTTGGAAGTAGGATTCAGCGCCGAGTGAATCTAGGGATGGGGGCATACCCGCTAGGTAGGAATGAGATCCCTAGAAGAAGTCCCTAAGTTCCAGAACTACGTAGGCAGTGTAGGCATGAGATGTCACTCTCTAGATAGGACTAACATACTCAGGGATCACCCGTTAGTATAGGACTGATCCCAGGGGTCACCCGTTAGATAGGACTGACTCCACAATAGTAGTGTCTTTACCCGTGGCATGGTACTGACACCCTTCTAACTGGGGTTATAGGTTAGACCCCAAAGTAGATAGAAGGGGCATGTCGGTTAGATGATTACTCCCCACAGTCACAGTCTCAGTAAAAAAACTCAGCTCAGTAGTACAAATTTAGGACTATTAGATACAATCAACCATTAGCATTCAATGGATTTAAAGATCACCCGCTAGACAGGACTGATCTCAGACTAAGTTAAATCATCTTCATTATCAGTATATTCAGAGATCACCCATTAGACAGGATTAATCTTAAATACAGTCAATCAGTATCGGTACAAATAGATTCAGAGATCACCCGCTATATAGGACTGATCTTAGGTTCAGTTAATCATTCTTTTTATCATTAGATTCAGAGATCACCCGCTAGATAGGACAGATCTCAACCCCAGCACTCGGTTACCAACATCAGTAGATTCAATTATTCAGTATTCTAGTATTAGTAAACTCAAATGTCAGTAAAGCAGCACTCAAAACTCAGTATTTAGTGTTACTACGATTTCTGTTATAGTTTATGCATTCATGCATGTATCCTCATTCAGTATACTCAGATTATTTAGTCAGTATTGTTCATGCATATGAACCCCTGCATTTAGCCTTACCTCATCTAGCATACCAGTACATTCAAAGTACTGATGCATACTTTTCTCTTGCGCTATGGTGTCTTATACCATAGGTTCAGAAGTACGAGCTCCAGAGCATCCTTAGCAGTTCAGATTCAGCCAGCAACAGTAGACTTAGCAGTGAGTCCTCATCATTCGAGGATGTCCCTTATTTCTTTAATGCATCAGACTTAGTATTCTGATAGATGGAGTTAGTTGGGGGATTATCCCATCAACTCCATATTCTGACAGTTTAGAGGCTTTTAGACTACAGTATTTTCAGACTAGTTGTTTAGACAGATGTTTTAGTTTTGACACTGTTTAACTTTATTCAGTTGTATTTTTATTTTGAACCTTATGGAAAGTTTCCGCCAGTTTTCTGCATTTTTATAGTATATTATTCAGTGCTCAATTACAGATATCAGTCATGGGTTAGCTTGTGGTCCTTCGGGGTCATAAGCACCGTGTAGCGTTCGGGGTTCAGAATCCGGGGCATTATAGAACTGCTATGTTAAAGCCTAACTCAGAGTTAAAAGGTGCTAACTTAAGCTATGGGACCCTGTACTTTACATCCCTTTAAGAATATTTCTTCATCTTATCACAACCATCAAACTCACTCAAGATTTATTTTAGAGAGTACCAACCACATATCACATAGGTTTGTCTTTTCAGCAACCACAACATTCAAGCCTAATCATTACTACACCCACTACATGGATCTCTCCCCACTAAGACTAATAATTTCAATCACTCTCACAAATATTTTCACCATATTTCTCCTTCTTAGTTATTTCTCACAACAAAGTTTCATCTCCTTCTTTTCTCGTTCACCTATAACCTCAGCTCAAGAATCACATCAAATTTTTCACCTTCAAGAACAACTACGCTTCCACAACCACCATCATACTAACATACGTAGGGTCATTAAGGGACCCAAGCATAAACATCATGAATGGAAGTAACATTATCAGACCATTACTCATACTTATTGCACTATTCAAGAAGGGATATAAAGTGAAGATAAGTTAGAATAGACATGGAGTGATTCAGATATCAAGTGTCTGGATCATAAGAAAAGGGTCATTCGGCATAACCATAACATAGCATGATTTCTTAGGACATACTACGGTAAGAAACATGGGTACAAATACCTCATGATTTGTATTGCATAAGGGTAGAATTCATAAAGTCAATGATTGAGACAAAGATTGATTTATTGCATAAGGGTAGAATTTAGAGCTAAGATAGTCATAAGTTCGTACAACTTTATTACTTTGGCTAATTCCGGCATAAAATGATTTAGTGACATACAGAAACATGTTTTCTTAGGACCAAACATGCTGAGAGACATAGATTTTCATGGATCACGAACAATATAACATATGGCTTGGATATTCAAAATATTGGATCAATAAGGGACATTATTGCTTCTTGTTTGGAGGTCAGATCATAACTATAAGTACATAGAGAACTCGAACCATAGGCATAGGCATGACTTGAACATATGACGTATGACATTAGCTGAATAATCTTCAAAATAGAAGTAGGAGGAGTATGCTTAAGTAGGAACAACTTTATCATGACTCCTCCCTGCGACTTGCCGCATTGAGAAAAATTCAGGAACTAACTTAATTCCCCATCTCCCCCTTAGATCAAAGTCATAATTCTAGACTTACGGATATATCCCCTTATCAATTCTAGATCTACAACTCTCTACGCAAATGAGACATCACCATAAACTTAAACTCTAAACTCTCCCTGATGAACTATACTCTGAAGGCTTTGCTTTCCAAAAAAAAAACAACTCTCAACTTTCGCTAACCTCTATGGCCATCACTCTACAACTTCCACTCCTATGAGCGTACGCATCCACACTCTTTATCACAAAGGGGTATAAATATACACATGAATACAACTCCTCTCATTTATTTCTAATACAATGACACTAAATTCTTTCTAGGAAATCCATTCAGGAACACTAATCATAACTTCCTCTAACACCCAAAGTCACCAACTTATGACTAACATTATTATGGGCATGGACATCCACACTTCCAAACACTTAACACTCTATCCTCAACTCCTTAGAATACTCGCATTACACTTCTAATCACATAACTTACAACTTAATAAAATTTGTAAAATCATACCCAAGGCTCATATTGCCTACCAGTATTTCCTCAATTCAACTCTAACGAACACGGAACAACAACTCACCAGACTTCTCCATACTATAATTTTAAGAACACAAACTAGGTATGTAAAACACTTATACACATAAATGCTAAACTTTCCCTTTTTAAGTATACTCTAAAGGCATTGGTTTCCTAGAATGCTACTCTTAATTTTTTCTATCCTCTATCGTCATCAACCTGCATCACGCAGTCTCATGAGCATACACAACCTCACTCTTTATCACATAAAAATCAACTCTCCACTACTTAACCTTCTAACATTAGACCGTTAATCGCATAACTCATATCATAAATCTTACCTAACGAGTAACGCCATACTACCAGGAGGTGCAACTTATTCTTATATACTTACGCCCTTATCCACTTAATGACTCACCCATAATTCATTATTTTAACACTAGTCCTCATATACACATATACCTTACAATTACCACTTAAACTTTTCATCAATTATCAACCTAGGCTCTTTCACAAATCACTTCAAGCCTACTAATTCATTCCCACAAAACATACATCATTAATCTTAAGCTACTATTCTTACCACCACATTCTACATCTAAAATTCAAGCCTATAGTCTAGCATCAATCATCTACCACCAATGAAGAATACAACATAATATACTAGTCCATCAAATTGGGAAATTCTACCCAAATACCTCATTTCACCTAGATACTACCTTCAACCAAATCACCTCCATGACATTACTACTATACCTCAAAATCTACTACATACCTTCTCATAAGTAGTACTAGTTTACAACTACCAAAGAAAAGAAGGTCAAGGGGGTAAAGTCACATAATAGACATGGTCAACCTTAATCTTATATTATAACCCTATACTATCTTATCTACATATTCTACTTTCTCACATCATACTTACTTACCCAAGCATACATTTAGACTACCTTTAAATTCCACATACAACAATGAGTCTATACTTATAACTTATTGGCAAATCTAAATATTTTCGTTGACAACCTACAAGGGATTTCTATAACCACCATAGCTATCCACTCTAGGATCCTTCCCTATTCTTGAATAGATAATAATCACAGCCAAATACTTCCTTTATCGAATACCTTACAATCTATAAATATTACTACCACATTAGTCTATCACTATAAAATGGCAAATCATCCCTCAATCAACGGTTATACAACAAAAAATATTTATTTACACAAAAGTCACCCTCATTCTGACTTCTTACCATGAGACTTCATATTACCAACTTCTTGGTCCAATCTTACTACCAATAGGTCATGACACTGAAACTTTAACTTATACTACTACTTGGGTGGAAATACAGTTCCAATATTCTGCTACACATCATTCCCCTTATGCATGACTTCTGCAACATAAATTTTGAAAAGGATTGAATACACTTAATACCTCAGGCTGAAAAACACGATTTCATCAGAATCAAAGTTTACACTAGAATCAATACACCTTGAAGCACTAAATGACTCTTCTCAAGTCCTTGTACAATTTTATAGTCTTTTATGACTCAATCAGAAAAGGACCACATCATTTGGATTCTAACATTTTGTACTTAATGACCTCGAAAATGAGACATATCTAAGAACATCAGAGTAAGAAAAGAATTGGGATAACTTTACTTTAGTATGGACGACACCATAACACAAACTAGAGTATGAAAAAGGAACATTCTGACTCCATAGCATGAACTAGAACATGAAGAAAGAGAAACATTCCTAAACGCCTTGCAGCCTCCTACTTATATGTGTGGCGTGCTACACACCTATAAACAGGACTCTACCCGACGCGATTTTGCAAACACCCTGGGATAATGAATCATGCTTTGATACCAAGTTTGTCACAACCTGAGTCGGGGCCCTAGCCATGACGGGCATCCCGAACCATGAAGGCCCGAGCGCCTTTCTCAATCTAGCAATCATACACACTTTCATATAATATGAATTAAAATACAGAAGTATAAAATAATACGGAATCATGGTCAATATCATAATTCAACTAAAAAATCTGGAATGGAAATCATAAACCTCTAACAATGTCTAACATCAGTCTGTGAAATCTCTAACAACTGAAAATGGTATTTGTCTAAAATCTGGGACAAGGCCCCCAGTTGGACCATGAGTCAAAATAAAATAACAATAATAAGTTTCATAACCAGGCCTTCCGAAGTAAGGGAGGCTCACCAGCTTTAAACTTTTGACAAGTCAATCTACTCCTTAATGGAACTCCAGGACTGTGTCTCAGAATCCTGAAATATAGAGGATAAATACAGATGTACTGGTATGTGAAAGAACTCAAAATAACATTTTTCTATACAAAATAAATGAGAGCATTTCACAAAAAACAATGATCATATACGTAATTAAAATACATGGGCATACTTTAATAATTTCAAAACAGTTCTTGACAACCTTGACTCACTCTTTATTATTCTTCTGAGCTAATTGATACACCCTACATCTGTAATTCCATGGGCTATATGGAGTTCACCCTTGACTCGGCGGCCAAGCCTCCAATCCAAGTATGCCTCAAGAATTGAAGTTTTAGTAACATGGTATACCCCCTTACAAGTATACTGTGGCATCACATTTACATGATGTCCACATTATCCCCCTTACAGGATAATACCCGTATCGACAACTACGGTCTTCAACGATGAGCCCTTACACTCAAACGCCTTCTTCGGGTAACCAATTATCTCTCTTAAGCTAAAATTTTAATTATTCAAAATCATGCTTCATGCTTTCAAAATGATCTATACTTTTTTTCTATTAAAGGTATATCATCATCGGGTATCGTCATACCCTGACTTGTAAGTCAATATTATATCAAATTCACAGCTCATCATATTCAAAACATACACATGACCACCCAAGATTCGAACATCACAATAAAGTCATCATTTTGAAATCTCAAGGAAACTTAGACATTTATCAACTCTTTGCAAGATTCAAAAACATGTGGTGGTCATGTTAATTTAAATCAATCACATGCAATTCTTTCCCTTTTAAAGCAAGAATGTAGTTATAGCAAGAAACTCCATCTCATCAAATATAAACCATGTCAAACACCATGATATTGAGAAGATCACCTTCAAATCTTAAAACATACATTTCAAATCATTCATAATGAATATATAAACTTTAGTTAGCAATAAAAGAGGGGATTCATACTCATTCTCTCAATCAATCTTACAAAATACACCAAATCATATACATATATATAGTTATAATTCAATTTCCATGTAAAGTGATCCAAGACAATAAATAATTTCATCAAAACAACCCCATGATGCATACTTTCGAAAAACAATGTAGAATACTTGATTATAAAAGATAGTTGGGGATCTTTAATCTTGATTAAAATGTTTAAACTTATGCCCGATTTTTATAGTAGTCCCATATACCTTAGGTTGTTTAATTTGAAAAATGAAACCCGAATCTTGATAGATGGAACCCGAATCTTGATCCATTTCTTGGAATTCTTGATCTTTGGGGGAAAAGAATTTTGGATCTCGTTCTTGGGGAAAGGGAGTATTTTTGGTGAGTTGATATTGAAGAAGAGGGGCAAATATTTCCCTTTTGAGTGATATAAATCGTCCTTTGGATGTTTGGGGTTGAGGGGAAAGGACCAAAGTGACCATTAACCCTTAAGAATCTAAAACTATAGGGGGGAATATCCCCCACGTTCCGACCCCTAGTTGGGTCAAGTAGCCCTCGCGTCGCGGTGCTATCGCAATCCCTTACTGCCTCACACAAAAAATGATATAACTTTTCACTCGGTTATCGAATTTAGGCAAAATTGGTATCATTGGAAAGCTAATTCAATTATCTAAAATTTTGTGGATCTTGAGATACAAAAATTTCACATATATGAAAAGTTATACAAGTTCAAAGTAGACCCTTGTAGAATCGAATATCCAATTTTCGATGAATGAATGGTTCTTAGCTCAACTTTGCTTTAGGATATTTATATGAATATTTTTCACCTCATAATCACTTCATATACTAGGATAAAGATCATTACACATGAATTTAAATAAAAAACATGGAATTAGAGCTAACACACGTAGGAACGACGGTTCGATTTCTAGCTAAAAAATGTGAGGTGTTACAATGGCATCTTGAAGTATCAAGGGAGGTTGTGTCTTCTTGATGTTTATAGACTACGTGAAAGAATTTTGACTAAGGCTCATGAGTCTAGGTGTGCAGTGCATTCGGTTTTGACTAAGATGTTGCATGACATGAAGGAAATCTATTGGTAGAATAATATGAAGAGGGGTATGGCAAACTTTGTGACTAAGTGTATGGTTTGTCAGCAAGTCAAGGTTGAATATTTGAGTCCTAGTGGAATGTCTAGAGAGATAGGATATAATAAAGTTGCATGGTGCACCTGTGTCCATTATTTTAAACCAACATACGCATTTTTCTTCTTACTTGTGGCATCTGTTTCAGAAAGGTTTGGGTACTAAAGCAAACCTTAGCACCTCTTTCCAGCCTCAAATGGATAGACAAGTGGAATGGACTATTTAGACTTTGGCGGATATGCCAAGTTCTTGTGTGATTAATTTTAAAGGAATTTATGTTAATCATTTGCCTCTCATTGAGTTTTCTTACAATACTAGTTATCATTCTAGCATTCAAATAGCTCCCTTTTTGGATCTTTATAGTTAAAGGTGTAGGTATCTTATTGGGTGGTTTGAGGTATGTGAGACTAGGTTGTTTGGTCTTGAATTGATCCAAGTCATAGAAAAGGTGAAAGCAATTAGAGAAAGATTAAAGACTGATCAAAGTCGCCAAAAGTCTTACGTAGATTTAAGGCGAAGAGAGTTAGAGTTGGAGGTTAGTGATTCGGTGTTCTTGAAGGTTTCTCCTATGAAGGAAGTAATGAGGTTTGGGAAAAAGGGGAATCTTAGTCTTCATTATGTTAGTCAGTACCAGATTGTAAAAAGAGTTGGTAATGTCTCTTATGAATTAGATTTACTTGCGAGTTTGGCCTCTATTCATCCTATTTTTCTTGTGTCTATGCTGAAAAAGTGTGTGGGTGATCCTTCTTTGATAGTGCCTATTGAGGATGTTGGTATCGCAGATTCATTGTTTTATAAGGAAGTAATGATTGAAATATTGGACAGACAAGTTCGTAGATTGAGGACAAAGGATGTAGCTTTGGCAAAAGTTCTTTGGAGAAATCAAAAGGTGAAAAAAGCTATATGAGAAGATGAGGAAGATATGAAGTCCAAGTACCCGTTCTTGTTTCCTTATGTTGGATGAAAGTGCTTGAGGTATGAATTTTGTTCCCTTTCTAAGTTTGTCATTTAACTCTGGTATATTTTTGCTATTCTTATGCTAAAAATGTCTTAGATCATCATTCAGGGACGAATTATCCTAGGGGTAAATAATGTAAGACCCCGTAAAACTTTGATTATTTTATTTTTGACCCACCTATATTTGTAATTTCAATTTTTGACTTGAATTATGTTTAGAAATGTTAAAAGGTTAATTTAAGAAAGTTTCAAGAATTTTTTAAAGGGGTTCGGGGTCATTTTGGGACCTCGAGGCAGTAAGGGTCAATGATATTGGCGTGCCATGGAGGTTAGCCACCGCAATATTGGCATGGCATAGAGGCTACCCTCCATGGTAATGTCGTGCCATGTTGATGTTTTAATGATTCCTAGTTTTTGTTTTATTCACTTGGGGTGAGGGGCTTCTGGTTTTTTATCGCTTGTATGACCTTTAAACATAAAATAACCCATTCCCTTCAATTTTAAAAGATCAAATCATTCTCTTTCTCTCTCAAACACAAAACCTAAGAACATTCAATGGTTTTATAGTGAATTCATCATCCGAGTTCCAAACTATAAATTTTCTTCAATTCCTTATGTATTTCAAGCATGTATCTCATTCCCAAACTTTAATTTTTCAATATGGCATTTATTTACTCATTATTCATATGGTTTAAATTGATGGGTTTGAAATTGGGTTGAGGGTTTTTGTATTACTATCACTTGAATTACTTTTTCCATGTTTTAAATTGATAATTTATGCTATAAATTTATGGGTTTTAGACTGAATGGATGCATTGTCATGGGAATTGGAATGGGGAGCATGGGTTTCCCCAAATTGATGACTTTTTAATTTGGTAAAGGAATTAACCTCAACCCACATTGTAAACTGGGTTTTGAATATGTATAATTGCATGGTTAAACCTATTGTTGAACCCATGCATTGCATAAATGGAAAATTGGTTAAAAAGGATTTGAAAGGCCCTTGGTGGCCATGGTTTTGAATTTTAAGTGAAACTTGGGAGTCTAATGGTTACATGAATTGGATTGGCATACTTACATAATCTTGCAAGAATAATGGTGTGCCTATACCAAGTGTTAAATGACTTAATATAAGACTCCTCGATTAATGGCTAGGATTATGTGCAAACTATTTTAATTTGGGCTTAAAGAAAACTCTTTAGATCACTGTAAAGGTGTAGTCCCGGGGAGAACAATATCGAAAACCACATTTGACGGCATGAGGTTCTATATAGACATGTTCTTGGTTCGCATATTTTATTTTGGAATAGCTAGAGCCTTGGTGTATTTAGCCCTTCCTTCAAATTCCTTGGTTCATGCATCTAACACACACTGGGCCCTTTTAGTATGGAGAACTGAACCTATGTAGACCATGAGGGCCTTTAGTATAGAACGAGCACCAGAGTTCAGGTTAATGGTTTAAACTCTCGTGTTCATGACCCTTGTCCTTATCCCAGCATCTTATATATATATATAATTGTAGTGCATATAGTTTTGACTGTTTTTATGGTAGTGGAATTATTTTATCACTTTCCTTGAGTTACATGACAGTGCTTATACCACTGACTGTACCTGGACGCTACATTATTTCATGATGTAGGGTTCGTAAGGTGTTCTGTTTCTCCAGTGCAGCGTTAGGTGATTTAGTAATACTGTGGATCTGCTGTGAAGTGGTAAGACCCTATCTTTCGAAAGGCCCTATCATTTCACTGGGTTTTTTTATTGTTCCAAGTATTGTTTAGCATTCCATTTTGGATTCTTTTGGTCATGGTCAGGGGCATGTACCGTCTTAGTTTGATATTCTAGTTTAAAGGATTTTATGGACAAGTGTGGGTTGGATGCCATTTTGGCTCTTTGTTTTCATATTTTTTATCTATCTATCCTTATTATATATATGTATCTTGTTTGTGTTCCGTTGTTTAATATTATTATTGTTCTGTTGAGGTAAGTCTAAGGGAGTGGTCTCCGTCTCATGGTTGGTTTGAGATACCCGTCATGGCCAGGCCAGGTTTCGGGTCGTGATAGTAACCCATCCATATTTAATACACACAACCTACCTTGGTATCTCAAAATACCATATCCTCCAATTTCAAATGCCATAACCATTTCTGACCAACATCTTCCTTAATCTGTATCAATATGGGATGTATGGCTTGCTTTTCCTTAACTTCGGCACATAGGGATAATTTAGTTATCTCTTGGAAAACAACCCTCCATCCTCGAAGTCTAGGAGTTGAACTCCCAAATTAGTAGGTCGATGAATTTCCTTAAACAAATTCTATTCCTCTTACTTAACATGAGAAGGCCTACCCATGGACAACCTTCTAAGAGCATCAACAACCACGTTAGCTTTACATGGATGATAGTGTAGGCTCATGTCATAATTTTTCTACAATTCAAGCAACTGCCTCTGCCTAAGATTCAACTCCTTCTGGGTGAACACTTAATGTAAACTCTTAAGATCAGTAAATAGTATACATGCACCTCATAAAGATAATGACGCTAAATTTTAAGTGAAAAAAACACAGCCGCCAATTCTAGATCATAGGTGGGATAGTTTTTCTCATGGACTTTCAATTACCTTGATGCAAAGGCTACCACCTTACCATGTTTCATAAGTACACACCAAGTACCACTCGGGACACATCACAACATACAACAAAACCCCCCGTACCCTCTAGAAGGGTCAAAACAAGAGCAGTAGTCGGCTTGTCTTTCAATCTCTCAAAACTATTCTCACAAGCGTCATACCATAAAAACTTTACCTTCTTCTGAGTTAACCTAGTAAGCGGGGCGGCTATAGATGAAAACTCTCTACAAACCTCCTATAATATCCTTCCAAACCCAAGAAGATCCGAATATTGGTTGGAGTTGTGGTTCTGGTCCATTTTCTTATTGCCTCAACCTCTGGGGATTAACCTTAATTCCCCCAATAGAAATAATATGCCCCAGAAAAGCTATTGTACTGATCCAGAACTCACACTTAGAGAATTTGGCATACAACTCATGGTCCTTAAGGGCCTGAAGGATGATACGGAGGTGATTGACATTATCTTCCTCACTCTTAGAGTAAATAAAAATATCATCAATGAAAACTATGACTAATAGGTCTAAAAACTGCCGGAACACCCTATTCATGAGGTCTAAAAGTGTTGCAGGAGCATTTTTCACTCCAAAGGACAGGACCAAGAATTCATAATAACTATACCGGGCTTGAAACATGGTTTTAGGAATGTCCGCCTCCCAAACATTCAACTGATGGTAACCTGAATGAAGGTCAATCTTAGAGAAACATCTAGCACCCTGAAGTTGGTCAAAAAGATTATCAATTTTGGGAAGAGGGTACTTATTCTTAACTATGACTTTATTCGACTGATGGTAATTTATACACATACAGAGGAAGCCATCTTTCTTACATACTAAGAGTACAGGAGAACCCATGGGAGAGACACTCGGATGAATAAGACCTTTATCAAGAAGATCTTTCAACTGCTTTTTTAATTCTTTCAATTCTACAGGAGCCATCCTATACGAAGGAATGGAGATAGGCTGAGTGTCTGGCAATAAGTCAATACCAAAATCTATCTCCCTATCTAGAGGTATCCCAGGGAGGTCACCATGAAAGACTTTTGAGAATTCATTAACTACTGGAAAAGAATGAAGGGAACCATTTTCAGTGCTAGAATCTTTGATCCGAACAAGATGGTACTAACAACCTTTGGATATAAGCTTATGGGCCCTAAGATAAGATATAAATTTCCTTCTTGGTGCGAGAGAATGCCCTTCCCATTCTATAACTAGCTCATTATAGAAAGGAAGGTAACCTTTCCGGTCCTACAATCTAATGTGGCATAACATGAATGAAGTCAATCCATCCCTAAAATTACATCAAAATACACCATATCGAGTTCTTCCAAGTCTACCTTAGTATCTCGATGTAAAGTAGACACTATAAAATTTCTATAAACTATTTTAGTAATAATAGAGTCACCAACAGGAGTGGAGACAAAGAAGGATGCAGAAATATTTTTGGGTTCAAAACCAAAATTCATTGCCACATAAGGAGTCACACAAGATAGAGTAAATCCGGGATTAAGCAACACATTGACATCAAGAGAGAAGATCTGTAACATACCCTTAACAACACCTAGTGAAGCCTCTGAATCCTAGCGAGTAGACAGGGAAAACTAACAGTTATGACTCCCGCCTGCTCCGGGATAATTCCCCTTAATAGATGGGGTAGAAGATTTAGCAGTTGGGCCCTTGTTGCCCCCAAATATCCCCCTCAAAATATTCCCCTCCCTGAGGGGAAATATCTCTGAATATGGATAGGCTGACCACAAGTATAGCACACTTTCTCACTAAAATAATACCTTATTGGGTAATTTCTTCCATAATTGTTACAACGAGGATGGGATCTACAGGGTTGAGTCACACTCCCTTGAGACTGAGTATGCTAATTTTATAGCTCGCCATTAAGATGGAACCTCTGCTCACAAGAAGATCGACATGCAGGCGCACTAGCTGATGACTGATCATTTTCTCAAAATTTCCTCTTGGACCACTGCCTGCCCCATTTTCTACCCTGTTGCTAACTAACCTCGTGATCCACCGACCTAGCTTTCTTGGCTTTCCTCTCCTTATTCCTGTCAGCTTTTTCTGCTTCTCATCCACCTATTGCATAAAAACTACTAACCTAGAGATATCTATATTATTATTTAGTACTGCCCCTTACATTCTAACACCAAATCATTCGAAAGACCGAATGTGAACTTCCTTATATGAGCCCTTATGTTTCACACCAACTCTGTAGTATAACAGGATAGTTGAGTGAATTTTAATGCATATTCTTTGACACTCATCCTTCCCTGCTTCAGATTAACAAATTCCTCAACCTCGGTTTCCTTCATTTCATAAGGAAATAACTAATCTAGAAAAGCACTCGAAAAATCTTCCCATACGGTAGGTTCCATATCCTCAACTCTCAATTTTTCTCACTTATCGTACCACTAGTAAGCCACATCTTTCAGCTAATAAGTCATAAAATCTATCCCTTAGCATCACTGGCATTCATGACTCTAAATATATTCTTCATCTCATCTACAAACCTTTGAGGATCTTTCTCGACCTTGGTACCCATAAAGGTGGTTTCAGCCTTATGAACTAACCAACCCGAGTGATTTCATAAGGACTAGGGACATAGCTCACATTTCCAGACCAATGAGACTATGAAGCCACAAGATGAGCAAGCATATGGATGGACTGATAGACTTAGTATTCGAGACCTCTCTCTTTGGTTACACAACTCACATTTCCAGACCAATAAGACTGTGAAGCCACAAGATGATCAAGCATATGGATAGACTGATGGAACTCAACATTAGAGACCTCTCTTTGGATACTAGGTATGGTTGATATTGATTGGAGGATCTCTAGGAGGGCTAGTATGAGCTAGTGAAAGCCCTGTAGGAGTAGTAAATTCTTGAGTACAATTTCTATACTGGGTCCATATCCCATGAGTAGGGCAGACCTCCTCAACATTTATCCCAATAGGAATAGAGTGTTCGGCTGAGGGGTTTTGATCGTTGGATCTATGGAGAGGCATGATATGAGATGCGGAAAGTCATTTGTTAGGATACATTCAAACTCCATAACACAAACTAGAACATGAAGAAAGGGGAAATATTCCCAAGTGCCTCATATCTTCTTCCTTATAAGTATAGCGCGCTGCACACCCATAAAAAGAAAAATACTCAATACGACTTTGCAGACACCCTAAGACCCTAAACCAAGCACTAATACTAAGTTTATCATGGCCTGAGCTGGAGCCCTAGCCGTGATGGGCATCCAAAACATGAAGGCTTGAGAAACCCCTTATCATAAGCATTATTCATATGAAATAGAATTGCGGAATATAAACTGAAGCATAAAAAGTATCAAAATCAAACATAAATACATCATATCATCTAAACATAAACCCAACCAGTCTAAACCAATCTACAAAGCCTCTAATGAAACACTAGTCTGTCTAAGACAGGACAAGGCCACAGCTGGACCATGAAACTGAATGAAAATAACATATGGATAAAACACCTTCTTAAGTAAGGGAGGCTTACCTCTGAATTTCAGAAAGTAATCTACTGTTGAGCTGGACCACGCGACTGTGTATCAGAACCTACATTATGAGACAATGCAACCGCTATGAGGATGGTCAATACCTGGAATGTTTGGTATGTAAAACAATCCAAAAATAATATATATTTTGTATAAAATAGACAAGAGAATTATGAAAACAATTTAACATAATAGAAATCAAAGTACATGGGCATACATAAAAGCTTCACCAACCTCGTAAAACATAGACTCAACTCTTTACTTTAATTCTGATCTAGATGGTCCACCCTAATATTCTAATTATCCGTGGGCTATATGGGTCCTTCATTGACTCGACAGCCAAGCCCTCAATCAAAGTTTACCACAAAAAATAGATTTTTTGATATACCCCCCCATATAAGCATATCGTAGGCACCCCCCATGTGAGATGTCCTAGTTATCCTCCCATGTAGGATAACATATCATTAATCCCGCATTGACAAAATACAATTTCCAACAATGAGACTTTGCGCTCATACTTTCTTCAGGTACCATTTAGCTCTCTTTAAGCCTAATTTTAGTCCTTTAATAATTATGTTCCTTGCTTAAGATGTTTACTTATTTCTTGTTAAGGGAATTCCATAATAGGTATCGTCATACCTAGATTTACAAGCCATATTATATCATAACATATCATGTCCATAGCCCTTCTCATTCAAAAATATATTAATGCCTACCAAAAGATTTAAATATCACATGAGAGTACTCATTTCAAAAAGCATATGAAATTTATGTAAAATAATTTCTTTTTAAGACTTTCACATATGGTGGCCAATCTTTCATTAATCGCATGCATTTCTTCATTAGGACACAAGAGCATTTAGCATGAGAAACACCCCTTCAAACACATGCAAAATAACAATGCATAATAGTTAAAGAGGAATTCAAAACTCAAGAATTATCATCATTCATGAAAACATCCCCAACACTAGTCACAATGAATATCATGATCGAAAATGGGGACTATAGTTTATGCTCTCAAATCCACTTCAAAATTCATAATACATGTACATATTTTGCATTTATTTGAGAATCCACAATAATTTATAAATACATAATTCTTATCATAGAACGGGCATTCATGTATCAAAAACTTCAAAGCAATAACATATCCACATTAATGAAATCTCAAGTTTAAGGAAAACACCATAGTAAATACATAAGTTCATCATAAAAAGGGGCTTCGTTATTCATGATTTCTAATCAATTTAAAAGCCTTAACATATACATATACAATATAGGGATCATTAAAAACATCATACATATGCCCATTAGAGTTAAGATAGTTCTACATATCTTCAAATGGAGAGAATGTAGTATAAATTTACCCTTGGAGCTTAGAATTCTCAAACCCTAGGTAGTTTTCTCCTCTCTTTCTATTAGAATGATGATTAGGGAATTACTGAGGTATAAATACATTTTTAAGACCCTAAAATAGTACATAAGGGATTGATAATGACTTAAGGGTGTGAAAAGACCATAATGCCCTTAAAATATAACAAAAATAGAGAATTATAGATGAAAACAGAGGGGGTTCGTGGAGCAACCCCCATCATGAACCCTAAGGTTTATGGGGAGACCGCATAGAGAACCACAGGGTTCGTAAGGTGACCCCCACCTCAAACCCAAGGCAGTAGCCTATCGCAATGGCATTCACAGTGTGGGGTTGCCGCGGGGTGCCTATTTCGCAATGTACAGGTCTTTTCTAAGCCTAAAAATGTCCCAAACCCCTTCAAACTCAATATTAGGTAATTTATCTTCAATATTAGGGTCTTACACGCTCATTTCATGCACTTTATAAGTATTAAAAAGGCCCGGGTGTTACAACATATGACTTAGTTCAATGGGTATTTGCAGAAGAAATGCTTCATGGGTTAAATTTTACAAAGAAATTTATAAGATGGGTCATGGCTTCTGAGACCACACCAGTCTACACTATAATAATCAATGGTGGAACATATGGCAATATAGTAGGGAAAAGAGAGGTGAGACAAGGTAACCCAATCTCACCACTACTATTTATGATATGTATCGAATATTTATCAAGAATTATGAGCTGGATAGCTATACAAAAAAGAGTTAAGTTTCATACAAAGTACAAATAACTCAAGTTGAACCACCTATGCTTTGCCGATAATATGTTAATCTTTAGTAAAGGTGAGGTACTGACAGTAATGTTGATGCTCAAAGGCGTACAAACTTTCTCATTGGCTTCTTACCTTACAACAAATGTTGCAAAGTCGAATATTTACTCAATAAATATTGATCAACAAGATCTAAGTGACTTGTGTGAGGTGACAGGGTATACACTAGGGAAACTGTCATTTAAGTACCTGAGAGTCCCGATCTCTTTAAGAAAATTATCTAGTGCATATTGTGAGATGCTTCTTGATAATATGGGAAGGAGGATTCAAACAATGGGAAGAAGGATTCAAACATAAAGGTCAAAAAATCTATATTATGTAGGAAGAACACAATTAGTAAATTATGTGCTGATGCATATACAATCTTACTGGACCTCTATGTTCCTATTCCCTAGACAAATGATGAAACAATTAACTGTTGTGTAGAAGCTTTCTTTGGATAGGTAAGTTACACACTAATAAATCCCAACTGATTGCATGGATTTGAGGTTTCAAATAAAGAAGGAAGGGTGTCGTGGAGTTGTGGATTATGTGAGATAGTATGATGCAGTAGTAGCCAAGTATATATGGCATATATCAAGTAAAGATGATACGTTATAGGTTAAATAGGTAAACCACATCTACGTTAAAGACAAGGGTTGGTGGAAATATGAAGCTCCATCTGATTCATGTTGGTATTGGAACAAATATGTGGATTAAAGCAGAAGTTTGGTGTAGGATACATACATGATGATTGGCTCACACTACAGGGGAAATATATTGTCCGAAATGGTTACTATTAGAGAAGAGGTATGAAGCCTCAATAACCAGAGTGGGATGTGTGTGGTGTAATTCTAACATACCAAAGAAATAATTTAGATGGCTAGTTGTGCATAAAACACTGCTGACCAAAACAAGGTTGAAGAGATTGAGCCTAGAAGATGATGATAAATGTTTTTTATGTGGTGAGAAACTAGAGACAATAGCACATATGTTCATCCAGTGTGTTTTTTCAAGTAAATATGTGGAGGAACTCTATTTATGGCTAAATATTAAACTCAGGAATCAGGAATTACAAGGATGGTGGACTCACATTGCCAAATGAGCTGGAGGCAGAATGAGTAGAGCTTTATTATGGATGGTGTCAGCTATGTTGATCTATAATATTTTGATGGCTCAAAATGATGCTTTATGGAATTACAAGGTGGTTCATCCCACCAGTGTGTGAAGAAGGATTAAGTTGGAATATTTCTTGAAAATGGGGAAGAAGCTTCAGCAATGTATGAGAGGCAAAGATAAGAGATGGCTAGTATAATTGATGAACCAAGAGGACAAGTATAGAGCATACCCAATTTTGAAGTTTTTGTTAGAAATTGAGCAAAAATTAAGCAAACCACAAGCTGAAAGAAAACAAGAACACACAGATTTATGTGAAAATCCTTGTGGGAAAAACCCTGGGTAGAGGCAGAGGAGGTTTCAATATGAAATGAGAGGAGTACAATGTGGAGCGGCGTAATTTCTTGTAACGCCCAAAATCTGGTACCCAGAACATTACACGGTGCTCATGACCCCGAAGGACCACAAGCTAACCCATGACTGATATTTGTAACTGAGCACTGAATAATATATTATAATAAGCGGAATATAAACTGTAAGGCCATAAGGTTCAAAACTGAACTAGTACTACATATAAAACAATGTCTGTAATGGGGTATAACAATACCCAAAACTAAAATAAACTCTCTGAAATATGTTGTAGTCTGAAAGCGTCTAAACTATTTGAAATCTATAGAGTTGATGGGACATGTCCCCAACTAACTCTGAACTACTGAAATAATAAAGTAATAAAATAATTATGCTATCCTCGAATGATGAGGACTAACTGCTAATCTGGTTGCTGATGTCTGATCTACTAAGGATGCTCGGGAGCTCATGCTTCTAAACCTATGGTATAAAACACCATAGCGCAAATGCGTCAGTACGATTGAATATACTGGTTTGTAAGTAAGGTAGGTTGAATACAAAGGGTTCATATGCATAAACAATACTAATTAACTGTATACATGAAGGTGAGAATACATGCATAAATACGTAATTGTAACTGAGGTCGTGATAGGACTGAATACTGAGTTCTGACTACTGAGTCTACTGACCATATGGATTTACTCAGATCTGAGTTTACTAGTAACTGATAATTAAAAGACTATTTCTGACAGTACTGATTATAAATAGCTGATCTAAGTTCTATACGAAGTTGGATGAGATTTCTGATGGAACTAGCTGAGTTCTGTACTGAGCTGAGTGACTGTGTCTGACAGTCCTGATTTCTATAGAACTGAACTGAGTTTTATTCTAAAGATTGAATCTAAAATTGAAACTGTAGGAGGTAATTATCTAACTGACATGCCCCAAATCTGAACTAGTGTGGTCCAACCTGTAACCCCAGCTAGAAGGGTGTCAGTACCATACCATGGGTAAAGACAAGTTGTGAGTAAATCCTCTCTGACAGGGAGCTCTTCCGTCTACCCCTCTTGTAAGGAAAACTCAAATGAGATGTATAGTCCCTAGACTTGTAGGGATACATCTCCACCTACACTGATTACATAGTTCTGAAATGCAGGGATTGCTACTAAGAATCACACCCTCTACTGGCTGATAGTGTGTGTCCTCATCCTTGGGTTCACTCGGTGTTGAATCCTACTCCCAATTGAACAGACATAGAACTAATTTCCTAGTTCATACTAGGTTAGACTGATCTGTTACTAATTTTACTGATTAACTAGATTGAACTGAGTTTTCAAGATTTTCGTTGACCGATGGAATACTACTGAATTTTGTTAACTAACAGAATGCTACTGAGTTCTTCTAGCTGACTGCGTTTACTAAGGTCTGAACTGAATACTACTGAGACATGATGACTGACTGAGATCACTGAGATTTCTGAGTACTGAGATTACTGGATTACTGAGATTACTGAGTATTGGATTGATACTGAATTTACTGAGTTTTCTTGAGTCATGTGACTGACTGAATTCTACTGATCGTGGCTTGACTGAGAGTAACATGGAAACTGACACTGGCTTTAGGCACACAGCTAAATTGTCGGGTACAAGTACCCCCAGGACTCGATAGAAGGAAACTGACAAGGCATAACATTCTTGAATACATGACAAACATCAACAATCCATAATACAATAAGTTGGGATTTCATGAAGTACATGGTTATCATAATCTTGTAAATGGTAGGAATGCATATACTCAATGTCCTAATTTCATACTCTAACATCATGAGCATTCCAACAAACATCTACATTACACATCAATAGCATGGGAGTCATTTGAACATAAGGGTAAAACATGAATCCTTCACTTAAGTAACAATTGAGTCATATTACATGATTTCTAGTCTCTTAGGCATTTTGTCAAACACTTAGAGTGCATGACTTAGGGATGACATAATCATCAAATTAGCATATCATAACCAACTAAAATTCATAGTTTTCAACTCACATGCTAACATGTTTTCATAGAAACACAAAAAAATTCCATCTTCGGAATCATATAACAAGAACAATCACATGAACATAATCAACACATAGCATGAATATCATAATTCATATTTTAAAACTTGATTCTTGGGCTTCATGGACAAAAGGAATCCATGAATGAACACTATGCATATCTGAGAAAGGAAACCTTGAAGGTTCTTGGAGTTTTTGGATGGATTTCTTGAGATTGACCTTGATTCTCAAGGGTTAGGGTTTTGTTTTCTTGAGAGAAAATGTTCTTGATATTGAGGAAAAAGTGAATAATAAGAAGCTAAGGATGTTTTTAGGGCTTAAATCCCACATATGGGTGGAATAAAATCATGGAAAAAGACCCAATTAACCCTGGACGCGTTTTTTAATTTTGTAAAAATTTCTCGATCTGGACCCCTAGCGCGACGCGGCGCTATCGCGCCGTGTCTCTGAAAAGTGACAACTAGAAAATTGCACTGTGTCGCAACGTAGTACAATCGCGTTGCCAACTTGGACGCGACCTGGAATCTCACCGCAACCCGGTGGTATCGCATTGGAACACTGAAAAAGGACAATTAAGAATTGGGCCTTTGGTGTGACGCGCCACTATTGCAAAGAAACACTGAAAATTGATAATTCTGAAATCGAGCCTTGGCGTGACACTCCAATATCACGGAGGCTCACTGGTTTTTGACAAATGCCATTTTGGCTGGCTTCGCGACGTGCTAAAGTACCAGGTGGTACACTGTCTTAATAAAATGGCTCTAACTCTTTGCCCGGGTGTCGGGTTTGGGCGAATTAGGTATCGACGAAAAGATTATTCAATTTTCCACATGATAAAAAGTGAAAATCTTGAAAATTTCACATATATAAAAGTGTATCCATCTTTAAATCATGTTTTTGACATCTTCGGGATGAATTTAAGCTAGGTAGAAGTACGGGGTATTACATTTCTAAATAATCAAAAATGACCCACTAATTGCACTTATATAATACATGCATACAAATAAGTCCTAGGCCTAAAATCATAAAGGTCCATACCATGGGGGCTTCACCCCCACACCCTTATTGGGATCAGTGTTAGGCTCCGAGATCAGGCCTATCAGCCCAATCCCTACAATACCAGTACTAACCCCATTGAAAATCACGAACATGGGTCGCACCGTAAAAATTTCTGGGCTAGATCATAAAATTTGGGTCACAACTCTAACAATCTCTACCTTGACACGAATTCTAATTCAGAACTCAAATCCATTTCAAGACAAACTCTCCACCTCTTCCACAAAAGCCCCTAATGGCACATCTTAACAGCTAACACTAACAAAGTCCAAGCAATGCTCTAACTTGGCACTTAGTAGTGTCTTGATCATCATATCAGCAGGATTATCATAAGTACTAATATTTCTTACCATAATATCACTACAAGCAATAATTTCACGCACAAAATAATACCAAACATTGATGTGCTTTGTCCTTTTGTGAAACATCTGATCTTTCGTAAGGAAGATAGCACTCTAACTGTCACAAAAGACCGTAGTAATATATAAGTCTTTTCTAAGTTCACCAAATAGACCCTTCAACCAAATAGCTTCCTTGAAAGCCTTTGTAATAGCCATGTACTCGGCCTCGGTAATTGACAAAACAACCATAGTTTGTAAGGTAGCTTTACAACTAATAGCATAACCACCAATGGTAAAAACATAGCCTGTAAGAGATCTCCTTTTATCATGGTCTCCTGCAAAATCAGAATCAACATACCCGATTACTCTATCTCTATTTCGTCCAAATTGTAAATAAACATCAGCAAATCCATGCAAGTATCTGAAAATCCACTGAACTTCTTTCCAATGTTCTTTTCCAGAATTTTCCATGTATCTGCTAACTGTAATAACGGCGTAAGATAAATCTGGTCGGGAACATACCATCTTATACATAAGAGACCTGATGGAACTAGAGTATGGAACTCGAGACATATAGTCACGCTCACCATCTGTCTTTGGAGATAAAGTGGTTGAGAGTTTGAAGTGAGCTACCAATGAAGTACTTACAGGTTTGGAATCTTGCATATTGAACTTGTGAAGAACTTTCTCAATATACCTTTTCTGACTCAAGTATAACTTACACTTTTCTCTATCCCTCATAATTTCCATGCCAAGGATCTTCTTTGCTGCTCCTAGATCCTTCATCTTAAACTCATTTCTAAGCTTGTCTTTGACTTTTATTATCTCTCTTATATCCTTTGTTGCAATCAATATATCATTAACATACAAGAGAAGATACATAAACGAACCATCACTTACCTCCTTGAAGTAGACACGGCTATCATAACTACTCCTCTGAAATATATAAGAAGTCATAAAAGAGTCAAACCTCTTATACCACTGCCCGGGGGACTGTTTTAAGCCATAAAGAGACATTTTCAGCAAACATATGTAGTCTTCCTTTCCTGAGACTACAAAACCCTCTGGTTGCTGCATATAGATGTCCTCTTCAAGTTCTCCATGTAAGAAAACAGTTTTGACATCCAACTGCTCAAGCTCGAGATTATGAATGGCCATAATACCAAGCAAGGCTCGAATCGAGCTATGCTTAACAACTGGAGAAAATACATCTGTGAAGTCAACACCTGGAACCTGACTGTAACCTTTAGCAACTAGTCTTTCTTTGTACCTAGAATCTTCAACTCCCGATGTTCTTTCTTTATTTTTAAATACCCACTTGCAACGGACAACTTTCTTATCCTTAGGTAATCTTACCAGATCCCATGTGTCATTCTTATGAAGCGATCTTATCTCCTCCTGCATAGCAATCATCCATCGGCTAGAATCATCACAACTAACTGCATCTAAGTAAGAAGAAAGATCTTCATCAGAATCAATACCTTCTGCTACATTCAATGAATAAGCAACCAAATCAGCTTCAACATACTTCTGAGGAGGTCTAATATCTCTTCTAGGCCTGTCTTTGGCAATAGAATATTGTGGCATCACTAGTGGTGAAGAAGAAATAGTACTACTCTGTATCTCCGAACTAGGCTGAGAAGTAGGAACTGGTGTAGACTCTTCTCTAATATGCAATTCAAAGTGGGTGCTTGACTGTTGCTGATTCATGTCACTAAGCTCAACCGGAGGCGAAGCACTAGATTCAGAGGGAGCCCGAAGCATGGCAGTTTCATCAAACACAACTTTCTTGCTAATTATACCTTTTTAATTTCTGGACACCAAAGTTTATAACCTTTAACACCAGGCTTATAACCAGTAAACACCTAATTTTTTTTACCAAACTAAAGGTTTTACGCCATTTTAGTGTTTAAATATTTTATTTTTAGGGTCTAAATTAGACATTTTAAGTTTATCTTATTTTTACTAAATTTGTTTTAAAGTTTTGAAAAGTACAAAAATGAAATCACATTTTAGAATAAGTCTTTATCTTTATTTTAGTTTTCAAAAAGGACATTTTCTAAAAAAAAAAAAATTCTTTTAATTTAGTTTTTCATAAATAATCTAGTGATATTAATATTTTCTCAATCATATTTTTTAGGACTAGCTATTTAATTTCTTGTATATCTTATCAGTTCAAAATAATATTCTTATTATTTTTATGTTTAACTTAAACAAAATTCTAAAAAAAAAAAAAAAAAAAAAAAGAAAATCCTAACCTAAAACTACCCAATATCCCCATAAAACCAACCTTTTCCTACTAACCTAAACCACTCCCTATTTCTCCTCAACCACTTCCCCACATTCACTCCCATATCTCCCTCAACTTCCCAAACATACACACTATATAACACACGACACTTCTATATAACACAATACACCACACACGGACAGAAAAAAAAGGGGGAGAAAACTTAAGAGACCAAAAAAAGAAGAAAACATTTGAGAAAACAGACAACAAGGGAGACGACATTGAAAACAAGAAGCAAAGAAAAAACGAGAGAAAATCAAAGAAAAAAGAATTTTGAAAAAAAAAGAAAGAGAGAAACCAAAAAGAAGAGAAAGAGTAGTAGGAATCAAAGTTAGAGAAAACTTAGAAACAGAAGAGGAAAAAACATTAGAAAAGCATAGAAAGGAAGTGACGAGTTTGAGTTTGGGTCCCCGTTCGAGTTTTCGGTGAAGGCATTTTTGTTTCTACATTAGTTATTCTACCACATAGGTTCCATTCAATTCCTTTATTCGTAGTTTTATTTTGTATCAAAGCATGAACAAAGTTGTTTAAATGATTTCACATATTTAGTCCATACAGTTGATCAATTATGTGAGTATTTTATCATGAATAATTGGTCCGAAGTTCAATCTCACATATTGCCTATCTAATATACTATACTTGTTTTCATTTTTCTGCTACTTGTGTATGTTCATGTCCTTTGAGGCTAACGTAATTTTTGGATAGATTATTTCAAATGTACACTTCTCTATTTGAATGATTTAAATATTACTATCTAACTCACTTGTTCAATCTTGTTGTCAATTAGTTGTTGTTTTTTATTCTTCTCCTTTTTTAATTATTTACTTTGATAAACTTAGGCTAATAGTCCCAGAATATTGGTATTATGATTATAATTAAGTTTATTTTCCTTTAACATTATTGTTGGCGACAATTAGTTTTGTTTAAAAATAAAAGTGGTAGGATTAGTTTAATTTGTTAATTTTTTTTACTGATAGAGTTATTAATATATTAGGGTAAAATTGGATTTAGATTCAAATACAAACAACCTGTGTAGTTGTTGTTTAAGGTCCCTATCGCATACAAGAGTTTGGCCTAGATAATTTTTAAATATTTATGCTACGTATTTTTTAGTTTAACCTTGATTTAAAGTAGAGCCCAAATGGGTTCATCTATTGAGCTTAAAATTGTTGCATGATTCTGACAGAAATCATTTGCATGGTAGGAAGTTGTCTTCAAGCTGACAAGTAGTTGGTATTGAATTGTATTTAAAGTTGAGTTATGGATGTTGTTTCCTTCAATGAACGAGTTAAAAATATTCATAAACTTTCATGTGTAAATCCCATGCAGAACTTTTTTTTTTGTTTTGACTAGAAATTTACTCATGTTTGCCATCTTATTTTTTTCACCATATAATAATCTATATAATTCCAATTTGGGTTCATATCTCTTTCACTTATTTTTTATTTGTAATTTCCATACTTTTGTCAAATCGTTTCTATATTTCATGATTGAGTGTTTGCTTGTTTGATACTGTATTTTTTAGTTTTGGATGAATTGTTGATATACGTTAATGTTATCATGTCTTAGAATTAACATGTATGGTTAATTTATTTATTTTTGGTAAATAAAATATTTTTATTTCACCAAAATATGGGTTTACAAACCAAAACAGGGCCTGACTCCCTATTTTCTTATTTTTGACTAAAAGCCTGTACTAGTTTTGCCCCTCCTAACATGCAGGGACGCTACTCAGTAGTATTGAGAATCATAAAGCCTCATATTACATTTTCAAATCAAAAGTATTAAGAAATCATCAATCTAGCTTCATGGTGTTGCAGCAGCTTGTTGGAGTATCATTCCCCATCTTTGGTGCCTTTGACTTTGTATATGAATGTGGATTGCTATCTCCCTGCAGACCTTTTTCTCTTCATATTTGCCCTTCTGGAATCTGATGCTATTTCTACTTCTCCATATGATGTTGACCATCATTGCAAATACACTACATAAGATAGAACCTTGTGTAGACTTTACTTTAGCTTGTCTGGATACCTACTCTGTCTCTTGATTCCAACTACCTATATTTTTCTGTATACCTAGCCAATTCAGTAACCTCCTCCAGAAGTGTTTGGTGATACTGCAATCAAGAAATAGGTGGTCATGTGTTTCATCAGCAGTTCCACACAACACACATGTTTTTGGCACTTGAATTCCAAACTTTTCTAGTCTCTCAACTATAGAAAGTCTGTTCAGCAGAGCTAACCAAAGAATTAAGCTATGTCTGGGGTGTACTGAATGTTGTAATATAATACTTTTCCAGGGAACTTTGGGGAGCTGGGGAGTTAAAGTATTGTACATCTTCTTTATTGCGAATGACTCTCCTGTGACACATGCTCTCAATCTAACCTTCAAGTCCCCTTGTAGTCCTGGGGCCTCCATAACATACTTCTGTGCACTGATAATTTTCCTAATTGCCCATGAGGCATTTTTTGGACCGTTACAGGATTCAACATTTTCAGCCTTCAAATAATAGTTATGCACCTATTTTATCCATAAACCATCCTTCTTTTCAGATAATGCCCAAAGTTGTTTTATGATAGCAACTTTATTCCAGAGATATATATTCAAAACATTTAAACCACCTGCTGATTTTGGAAGACAATTTTTTTCCCAAGAAACAAGTGCCTTCTTTGAAGTTAGAATGGCTCCTGTCCACAAAAACACTCTACAGAGGCCTGTGATTACCTTCATGATTCTTCTAGGTAGTAGGAAGATCTGAGCCCAATAAGTTTGTATGCCAAAGATAAACGATTTAATCAGTTGTAATCTACCAGTATATGATAGTAATTTAGCACTCCAGCATTTCATTTTTTCCAAAATTCTATCCACAAGTGGTTAGCACTGGTCGATTGTAAGCTTTTTTTTAGGACAATGGCACCCCTAGATATTTAAAGGGTAATTCACCTTCAGTATAGCCCAAAAATTTCAGGATGTTCTTCTTGACCTGAGGTTTGGTTCCAAAAAAATAGATTGAGCTCTAGTCAATATTGGCTTGTAACCCTGTGGATTTTGAGAATTTCAGGAAATCTTGATGGAGCATTGTTACAGAGTTAATATCAGCTTTACAGAACAGAAGAAGATCATCTGCAAAACATATGTGATTTATATCAAGTTGCTTGCACCTGGGGTGGTATTGAAACCCCTTCTTCTGGTCTAGGCATTTCAATTCTCTATTCAGATATTCCATAGCTATAACAAACAAATAAGGTGACATAGGATCACCTTGTCTTATCCCTCTTTTTCCTTGGAAAGGTTTTGTAAGCCCCCCATTCAAGATCAGTGAATAAGAAACAGAACAAACACATTCCATAATCCAGTTGATAAACTTCAATGGGAACCCCAACTCAGCTAAAATACTCTTAAGGAAACACCATTCTATGGAGTCATATGCTTTTCTGAGATCAACTTTCAGTACACATCTTGGGGATAATCCTTTCCTTGAGTACCATTTGAATAACTCATGGCTAAATAAGATATTATCTATGATGCTTCTACCCTCTATGAATGTTGATTGTGATGGCCCTATGAGTGTATCAATAACCTTTTTTATCCTATTAGTCAGGATTTTTGTGAGCAACTTATAGAAAGTGGTATAGCAGGCTATTGGTCTGAAATCTTTTACCATGGAAGGGTTGGAACATTTGGGGATCAAAGTAACTACAGTGCAACTAAATGCTCTCAGAAGCTTACCAGATCTAAAAAACTCTTTCACAGTAAGTAAGACATCATCTTTGATAATAGTCCATTGACTTCTGTAGAATTCCACAGGGAAACCATCAACCCCAGGAGATTTCTCTGATGGCATACTTTTCATTGCACTTAAGATTTCCTGGTCTGTTACTTCTTGTATGAGTTCAAGCTTCTGAGAGTGTGAAAGGTAGGGCCCTTGCTTGATAACCTCAGAATTTAGGCAAGGCAGCTCAGGGGTAGAATCACCCATTATCCCAGTAAAGAACTCAATAAATCTCTTCTCAATAAGATCAGGGTTAGTAACTTTGTTTCCTGAGTTATCATATATGGAGGTAATGGAGCTTCTATTACTTCTGATCTTACATTGTGCATGGAAGTACTTGGAATTGGAATCTCCACATTTGATCCATGTTGCTCTAGATTTCTGTCTTAGCACCTTCTCCTCTACCAAGTTCCAATGTTGAAATTTCTTTAGTAGCTTGGCCTCTTCTTGTATCAGTTCGTGATTCATAGGATCTGAGGCTAGCTTGCTCTGTGTGATGTCTAGAAGTAATCTAGTTTGTTGAATTTTCTGTGTATAAGCTTCCATATAAGTATTCAGTTCCTGCAAATCATAGTTGAGAGTTTTTAGTTTTTGGTTTAGCTTATACATATAAGTTCCAGAATAGTTCTTCCTCCACGTATTTGCCACAATCTCAGGGAATTTCTGATGCTCCAACACAGTACTATACAGTCTGAATGGTTTAGGTCTGGAAGCTTGCTAACTAATATATTGGACCAAGATTGGAGAGTGGTCAGAAATCCCAGGTGATAGGAATTCAACCTCCACATTACCATATCTTTGTAGCCATTGATAGTTTCCCAGGACCCAGTCAATCTTTGAATACACTCTTTGATCTTGCTGTTGTTTATTGCAAAAAGTATAGTAGCAACCTTTTGCTCTTAGTGAAGTAAACTAGAGTTGGTCTATACAATCCTAGAAATCCTGAACTTCTTGTTGAGTGACTGGTGATCCAAGTCGATCCTCACAAGTTAGCACAGCATTAAAGTCTCCACTCAGGATCTATGCCTCTTGAATTGCAACACCCAATGCTTTGAGCTCGTTCCATAGTTCTATCCTTTCCTGCATACTGTTTTTGGCATACACCACAGTGATATATGCTGAGAAATTTCCTGAAGCATCAGTGACATAGTAATGTATGAACTGCTCTTTTGTCAAGATTATAGACACATTTATTGTAGGCTGCCACATTAGCTAAATTTTTCCATTTGGGGCCATCGGGTAGTTACAACAAGTGTTCCATCCCCCCACCATCTTCTTGAGGATATTACCATCTTTAGGTTTTTTTACTCTAGTTTCCAAACACCCAAACATATCTATTTTGGACCTTTTCAGAAAGAGACTAATATCCTTCTGTTTTAGGGGTTGATTTAAACCCCTGATGTTCCATGTTGAGAAAATCATATGTTTGGGGCCTCTCCAGGCCTGTCCGGAGGTCCTCCATCATCAGTGCAGTGCATGAGAGGGCCAAAAGAGTTTGTATCACTATTGCTAGTACTGGCATGGTCAGTATTAACATATTCACCTTGTTATATATGTCCTGAATTTTGCACAATCATCTTATCCTTGTAAGATCCTTTTGGATCAGACACAGGGGGGTCTATAGGTTTATCCTCCTTTTGGGCTTCATCTTTCTGCATCCATTGTGTCTTCTGGGGCCTCTTCCTTCTTCTGTTCCTCCTCCTTTTTCTTTGCACTTCTTTGAATTCATCCTTCTCTTCTACCTTTGACTCATTCTGAAATCTACAATTTGTTGTGACATGCCCAAACTTCAAGCAATTCTCACAATATTTTGGTCTCCATTCATATTCTACTGGTTGTTGGAAGGTACCAGTAGGTGTGACCATTTCTATTGTGTCAATTAGGGGTTGTGCTATGTCTGTTTCCACCAGGACCCGCGCATAAGATATTCTTTCCATGTTGGCAGTAAACTGGTCTGTGTACTTTGGCTTGCCAATGGCACTTGCTACTTTACTAAGAGCTTCGCTAGACCAGTATCCCACCGGTAGCCCGAGGAAAGTAGCCCACAGGGGTATAGTGTTGATATTATCCGGGTTGAATTTGAAATCAATGTCCCAAGCTTGCACAATGAAAGGTTTTTTAAGAAAAGTATACGGTCCGCCCATTAACACCCTATCACAATCATCTGCTGATTCAAATCGAAAGATAAAATAGCCATCATCATGATTCAGCACTTGAGGTTGTGTAGCACAATTCCAGGCATGCAATATGTAAGTCTCAATGGACTTATGGTAGGGGGTATCCCAATAACAAACCCTATATGAGTATGTTTCCAGTACTCGGTTTGACTTCAAATATCCTTCTCGACTATACTGACACAGATCTTACCTTGCTTTAAAATTGGGGGAACATAAGATAGAGTCTTTCCCGCTGTTCGATTCACACCAAACTCCTTCTGCATTGTATCAGGTGGAGTCGCAGCTGCAGAGAATTGAAGTTTCCGATTCGCCAGAGGATCCATCGAAGCACCATAGGTTCTCAGATGTACTGTTCTAGGAGAGACAGAACTTGACAATATGTTTTCATCTTCTTCGGGTATTGATTTGAATTTTGGGGGTAAGAAGTTTCCAAAAGTAATCGAGGGAAGATTATATCGAATACCATCCTGACGTGTTACAATCTTTGCCGGCGTAGTGATTTCCGATCGGGTCATGTTGGTTCTACCGCTAGTGCACGTTAGCAGCCTTGCTAAGATGCACCGAGAGTGTATGGTTAATTAATTACTATTTATTAGTATAAAAAAACGAACGAGATGAGACGAGTACTATTTTCAAATTCATTATTAAAAGGATATTCAATTCACAAAAGAATGATTTAGGTTCTTAACCTCAAGAAATTAAGAGTTAACATATAAGAGAAAGTTAGCGATAAAGTTGGAAAGCCCTGCTACCGACCATTCGTTATAATAAAATTTAATATACCATTTGAAGTCGTTTGAACCGGGTTGGATAGATTCTAAACCTGTTAGGTGCTTATCTAGACTTGAAAAAATGGGACGATCCATAAAGGCCTCAAAGGCATGAGAAATATATCCAAACCCGTGGCATGATCGGAAAGTACTGCTACCGACAAGCCACACATTAATATAATTAAATAATTTAAAATAAATTAAAAATGGACGATAAATAACTTTTAGGATAACAAATATTATATATCTAAGAGATTAATTTAAGCTAGACATAAGTCATTAAAGCAACCGTGCTAGAACCACAAGACTCGAGGGGTGCCTCACACTTTTCCCTCGGTCAATAGAACTCTTTATCCGAATTTCTATATCACAGACCAAAAAGAAAGAGTTATTTCCTTTTGAAAAGGGATTCAACTAGGTGAATTGGAACACCCAAACTCAATTCCAAGTGGCTACTCTATAAAATAAATAATCCTTTTTCAAACCGTCACTTTAATTGAAAAACTTCATTTTCTCTACTACCAACTCCTTAGCGGGTTGGGGCGGTAAAAATAGAGGTGTGACAAATGGCGACTCTGCTGGGAATAACTAGAATTCGAGATTTTATACTGACTTGTTTGGCTTTATGTAATTTTTGATATTGTATTGTTGGTCTAAATGTGCTATGTGTCTAATTGTTTATCGCTTTGATATTATTTGAATTGCAATGTAAATTGTCTTCTCTCGCGTACCCATATGAATCTTCTGAGATACTTTATATTCGGAGATGCGGTATACGGTCCCGAGTGAGATACCAGAGATGCGGCAACGCTCCTAGGAAGGATTCTGTAGTCACCCATGTTTAGGGCGGGAAGGACCAACAGTGAGGCTGGAAAATCCTGCTACCGGTAAAGCTGTCCCTGCCCGAATCGAGTTGTCCGCTCGTTTTACAATCATTCTAGACATCTATTCCATCAGAATGTTAAATCTAGCAGAACAATCCTCGGACAATGATTATCCTTAACAGGATCCGCTTAATTTGCATCACATGCATTTTGACTTAGTGGAGGCTCGACAAAGGTTTGAATGTCTAAAAGTACCCTATTTTAAGACTATTCATTTTATGTCCCACTAGTTGCAACTATTCATTTTATGTGCCACTAGTTGCATTAACTATTAGGTTTTTTCAAATGTTGGTCGGCTTTAGGATCCATTAACGTAAGAAAAGAGTGAAAATTGCTTTCTAAAACCTATTCTTTATAGAAACCCAAATGAGGTGTGAGGTTTGTTTTTACAAATAAGAGAAACAAACAGAGTTTTCTAAATTATCGAGTTTTTTTCAATCTAAACGAACTACGCACACTTGATTCTCATCTCAATGAGATACGTAGGCAGCCCTACTTGGGTTCGGTGATCCTCATTAAATTTGAAACAAAAGTTATTGATTTTTTTTTTAAAAAAATAAAATAAATAAAATAAAGGACGTTAGTCTTCTTCAAAAAGGAATCCTTACACAAAATTACAAAAAAATGTCCTTATTAAATTTCAAAAAAAAATAATTATAAAAGAGAAAGAACGGTTTTTCCTCCCTATTCAAAATTCAAAAGAAAAAACAGTTCTTGCTTCATATTTTAAGCCCCTCAAATACGCCTGACCTGATTGTTGTTTCAACAAGATACATAGGCAACTCTTCTTTTGGGTTCGGTCTCATCTAAACAATACAAAAAATAGGTCAAATTGCGGGGGTTGGTTTAAAGGTTTGCAGGGATTTTAAACCCTCGCAAATTGCGATTCCGATGGTTCCCAAAACACCCACAATACGAGTCATCACAAATAATTTGCAGCAATTTTTTTTTCAACCGTCATAATTTATTTGCGGCGGTTATTTTGCGACAATTTAAAACCTCCGCAATTTTTATTTTCTATTATTATTTTTTAATTTAATGGGGCCCATTAATTTCCAATAACAAAATTATAAATTCTAATTTTAGCTCAAATTTAATTGTTTCTTTAGGCCTAACCTACGATTCAATATTTATTCAATTCATATATCATTAACACAATGACTAATTACACATTGTAATTGACAAGCATATCAAAAATACATTGAACATTAAACTTCAAAATTAGAATCTTCAAACTCCAAATTTTCAACATTAACTAGTACCTTCAAGCTCCAAAATCAAATTTAAACACAAATCCTTCAATATTCTAAGATTTGCTCCAACCACACAATTACATCATCATAATTGAATATCCAAGACAATTTACAATGAAATCAACGACTGTCATTAGGATCACTATCATCACATAATCTCTTTGCATCCATAGGCGAAATGAGTCCACTAGCCGCATCAATTTGCTACATAAAAAATGCAAAAGTATAAAAATCAATTAGATAAACTTTCAGTCCTTGTTATAAAACATTTATACCTGCGTACAACTAAAAACACCATCAACATTTGGGTTTAACCAAAATAGAAAACTTGTTCTTCAGACAATATCATCAAAATCTTCCTATTAAACCCGATTTTCGATTCATATGTAAAATTAATTCATAGCAGTTTATTTGGGTAACATCATTTGAGATTTAATAGTTAATATTTGACTTATGAGCATGAAAGTGCAACAACCAGCAAATGTATGTCAAACCAAATGGCCAGCTGTGGTTATGGTAACACTCAACGACAAAATACTCAGTTCCTAACCCAAGTAATGTATGGGCTCTCTATGACAGACAATGGTTCTTCTTATCCAGTTTCCACTCCTTCGTATGTGCCATCTGGAAAGCCCTCAAAGCCACAAGACAAATTGTTCCGGGACCTAGACGGCCTTTCAAAATTCAAATCAACCAATGGTGCCCCCGGAGTGCTGGCAGCACGTGACAATGACTAGTTTAGCACCTTTTATTTTATTTTTATTTTTAACTTTGATATTAGCATTCTATTTGATTCATAAGCTCCTGGTTCTTATTAACTGTAGCTGTGTGCCTATTATTACATTTCTCATTTTTTTGTAATGAGTTCTCTTTATTATGTCTCGTTTGTATAGTGGGGGGAATGAATAGTTCAGGTGGTCTCAATTTTCTTTGTGTGTTTGACAAGAGACTCTGATATTACCTATCTCCCTTGTTAGTAGTTTTACTCTCCTTGTATCATCCTTAGCATGACACACCCAGCCAAAGGCGTGGTGTGATAGATTTGGGCAGTAGTGTTTCCACCCAGCCAACCACATTAATACTCCAGTAAATATTCATTCGTTACATTTTCATTGTATATAAGGTGGAGAACTATAGTGGGATTAACTGACGTAAAACAAGACAGATCACCTAAAAGATAACTACAGTACTTGTCCATAATAATCAAGATAACTAACTCAAATATAAGGCACGCGACCTTCTACAACATATTAAAATTGACTAATAGACACTCCCTCTATTTCAATTTGTTTTTACTTAAACTTCAGAATCAATTAAGTAAACTGACATATTCAATTTAAATACACACAGTTGCAAGGTATTATATCCCCCGAGGGCTTTGGTCTTGTGGCAAGAACCTAACAAGTGACATGTGGGTTAGGTGCACGTCAAAGATTCGAGCCCAGCCGTAGGCAAAATATGGGTTCATTTTCGACTAAGTTTCGAACTGTGCGCCACCAACCATCAGGGATTTATCAGTTATCAAAGCCAAAAAAGTGTGATTATACTGAGTTATATTAGAACTAGTTTACAAAGCGAAAATTGCTCAGGATAGCTAAAGACGAGTAAAAAGCTTACTTCGGCTATGAACGGCCACAATTTGCTCAATTGTCCGTTCAACCATTTGACCTGCGCCCATGACATATAAAACGAGACAAATTAACATTGATATGATCACTATTATTGGTTTATTTCTTTAAATTGCGTGGAGAAAAAGTTTGTGGAAACATTATAAATGCGTAGCCTCTAAGATTCACAACTGACATAGATAAGAGATGGATATTACTGTTTATCAACACACTTTTCCAGTCATTAACACCCGAGACAAAAAAACTCATCTACTTAATTTTGTCTCGTGTTCCATCAGTTTATTCTTGATTCTACTTCAACAAATTCCGAAAGTAAAATCCATTTAAAAAAAAAAAAATGATTTCAGAAGTAAAACTGATCTTCACTGACTTCATTTCTCAAGAAAAAAAAATATTAGTTGTAACTAGAGCACAGTGAAGAAGTTGCCTATAAGTTTTAAGAAGGAATTATGTGACTCTTTATTCTTATCATAACGAAGCCAAGGGGTCAACAGGTCAAGTTTTACTCAATTACTTGAGCCAGTTCAATAATATGCATACATTGATTAACTTCAGCATCTCTTTCAAAGACAGAAAAAAAATTTGATCTGAAAATATAACAGCACTAAATCTTGAGCTCTTTTTCAGAAGATGTTAAAAAGTTATTCAAATTTCAGTGAACAATGCAGCTTGAGTACCCCATAGCAAAGTATATGAGCTAAGTGTCACAAGTACAAAAGTCAGTGCAGTAAAAAGGAAAAAAATGAACTGTGTCAAAAGAACACGAGTCATCAATGCAATAAAGGGGGAAAACTGAGATAAGTAAATCCATTCAACTTGTTCATAAATGGGAAATGATATCCATTCAGGAAAGTTATTACCACAAACTTTCTTTAGATCATCCCATGAGGCAGCCCATTAATTCTACATCTACTGCCTGTAAAAGATGTAAAACATAACGAGGAAATGAATACAAGTCCTTCAGAATGTGAATGCATATCAGAAGTTTGAGTGTTGTTTGCAAGCACGATAATGAGCATGATGTAAATTTTGGCACTAGCATTAAAAAGCAACAGCAGTGCCAAGTTTTTTTGCTACTTATAACAAGTATGACAGTGAGCTATATCTGCTACCACCTCACCTGAGCAAAGTCGAGCATCAAGTAACCAAATAGTACTATCACTTAGGCAGCAACTGCGAAACACTCTCATCACATCAAAAACATAAATTAACAAACAATTCACTATGAAACATATAGCTATACATCTTCTAGAGTAATGCACTAACAAGCCTATCATTAGTAGAAAATTCAACTTAGTCGCCTAACAGAATCACAAAATTATCACCATTTTCAGTGTTCTTTCCTAAATAAACTTCTGCATGCTCTTCTAGTAAAACATAAACTAATACTAACAACCTCATTCAAAAATCGCAATGAAGTACACTACAGGGAAAAGAGAAACAACCTTTGATAGAATCAGTTAGTCGACTAGAAACTTCAAATTAGTCGCCTAACAGAATCACAAATTATCACCATTTTCAGTGTGCTTTCCAACATAAACTTTTGCATGCTCTTCTGGTAAAAAAAATAAGGGTTGTAACAAATACTAACTACCTCACTTATAAATCGCAATGAAGTACACTACAGTGCAAATAGAAATAACCTGACAACAAAAACTTCACCTTGATGATAAAATATAAATAGTCAAAGAGAAGCTCAAGAAAAAATTTTCGCTCTCGAGTTGATATTTACCATAAGTCCATTATTGGACAGAAAATTTAGTGATGCTAATGTTACAAGAACCCTAAAAATGTGACCTAAAAGGCATACTATCGAGTAAAAAAACATGGCCAGTGTAATCCCACAAGTGGAGGCTGGGGAGGTTCCAATAAACCCTCGGTTCAAGTAAAAATAATACACAACAGTTTGGAAGAAGAAACAACAAGAGTGAAGAAGCTAAAACAAAATGCTACAGAAAGCATGACAACACATGGTAAAAATGGAGCAGTCACAACAACAGAATACAAGGATAATTGAAGTACTAGAACCAGTAAATAGTAACAGAAATGGAATAACAAAAAACTCCAAGAGTAATACTAAGACTACTAGCATGAAAGACTTAACGACATAATCCTCAACTACCTAACTACCCCTCTACCCAAATCCAAGGCAAACTATTAAGTATTGGAATGAAATTGATCCAGACAAAGAGGAAACTAAGTATTCAAATAGCCAACCCCAAATAGTTTGCCAAAATGTTGGGATTGAGGCATTGCTTAGAATTGAAGGGTGCAACAACAACATACCCGGTGTAGTCCCATAGACAAACATACAACTACTAGAAAAACAGATGAAAAATATAGACAAATACATGGAAAATAAAGATATAAAATATCAATTTTAGAAAATAGACCATTTAGACTACCTTAAAGTTTTAATCTTATATATACTTAAAGACATAGAAATTAAAGATATTAAGAAAATAATATTAGAAGAAGTAATAAACTACGAAATTGAAACAATAAATGCGTTAGAACAGATATACGAAGACATTTACCCAGAAGGATATTATTCAGATCAAGACTGTGGATGTTAGAATATATAAGAAAAACTAGGGAAAACCAAAATAATCTAAATGATGAAATTAATTATAGAAATCGAATTAAAGAAATAATGGAGACTCTAAAAGAAAAGTTAATATGGATAGAAAAAACCTTAGAAAATTTAGAAAAAAGTACATGTGATAGTTTAGTTAATTTAAAAAACTCACTACGAGAAGAACAACACAAGATAATAAATGACATAGAAAATCTAGAATTAGATATATACTACAGTACAGACAGGATAAATTATTATACAAAAATTTGTAACTCTGCAATTACCACAGGATAAAATAATAAACCTAATAAATTAATGGATACATCTTACGAAAAGAATAAATCATTAAAAGAAATAGAAACTCAACTATATAGTTTATACCTAGAATACAAAAGATTACATATTACTAACGAAGATCCTAAAACACTAGATAATTTAATCACGATAATATCTAATTTAGAATATGAATTAATAAAACATCTTAAGTCAAGAAGATAAAAATGAAAATAATTCCAATCAATAATAATCATTATAAAAATAAATACGTATGTATTTATTATCTAGTCGAATCTACGCACCTAATCCGCACCCCCCTACAAATGGTGGTATTTTAAATATTTTTTCTACACTTAAGTCTAACTCTTTTCCTTTTATTTCATCAAATACATTGTTATCAAATATTATTTCCAAGCACCTCAATTTGGATGCGAAGAAAGATATTATAAGAAAAGAAAAAGGCATAAGAAATATAAGAAATACAAAAAATCAAAATATAAATACAAAAAACCAAGAAAAAGATATTATGTAAAAAATTATAAAAACAAAAGACCATATAGAAAGAAAAAATCTATAAAAGAATGTACATGTTATAATTGTGGAAAATTAGGACATTTAGCTAGAGATTGTAAATTACCTAAAAACCCAAAAAATAAACAGATATCAGAAATAAAAATAGAAAATACAGAATATATGCAAATAGATTACATAGATTACGAATTAGAAAGTGAAGACAGTATATATGAAATTTCAGAGAATGAAACAGATAATGAAATAGATAGTGAATTAGATGAATTAAATGACTGAAGAAGATATAAAAATATTAACAAAAGAAGAATATTTAAATGAAGAAGGAACAGATCAAAAAATAATATTTGATAACAATGTATTTGATGAAATAAAAGGAAAAGAGTTAGACTTAAGTGTAGAAAAAATATTTAAAATACCAACAATAAAAAATATATTTACTAGAAAAAAGGAAGAATATTATGTAGTAAGTCAAAAAGAGCACGTAATAGACTGTAGATATGCAAAAGGTAAAGCCAGTATACCACTAGTAACAAAAAGTAAACGATATAAAAAGTAGAGACCCAATAAAATATGTACACCTTGGAGGTACAGAAATATTAATAAAAGCATGTTTTAGAGAAGGAATAGATACACCAATAGAATTATATTTAGCAGATGATAGAATTATAAAACCTATAGAAAAAAGCATAATAACTGCCATAAAAGGAAATTTAATATACCAAAAATTTAAATTTATAATAAGTGCAAATTATTCAGTAGCAGTAACGGATAGAAATATAGATAAATCACTAGTATTATATTGGAAAATATCAGGAATAGAATTAACTCCAGGAAGTAAAATATTTACAGCAAGATGCAAAAATTTATATGTATTAACAACAAAACATAAAATAACAGGAAAAAATAAGATTAATAAAATACAAATAGATAGCCCATTTGAACAAATTGTAAAAACAATAGACTATAATGATTATAGCTATAGAGACATAGATGTAGAAGAAAATCTAGAAATAATAAATGATAGAATAAGTACAACAAAAAGAACAGCTTATGATAAACCGGAATCATCAAGCTCATCAAAAAGAATAAGTTATGAAACAAGTTCAATGGATAATTCAAACCATTACTACATAACAGGAAAGGTAAATGAAAAAGAATATTTAATACTATTAAATACAGGACAAGAAGAAAATTATATAGCAAAATATCTAGTAAAAAATGAAGAAATAAGAACCGATAATACTATATGCCCAGATCTACCAAGAAGCTTAATAAATACTAAAAATATAGCAGAAAAAGAAATAATAATGGGAATAAGAAAAATAAAAATAGAATTTGAAGTAAAAGAAGAAATGCAAAAAACAGACATAATATTAGGAATAAAATGGCTAGAACAAGTAAAACCATATAATATAGAACATACACAATTAACTATAACATATAACAGAGAGAAATTATTCTTAAGAAGAGCATTAACATAAAATGAAAATATATGTATTAATGAAGATAGTAGTAGAAGGATATTACAGTAGATATTACACGCCTATGATAGATACAGGAGCAGAAGCTAATTTATGTAGATATAATTGTTTACCAGAAAGTAAATGGGATAAATTAAAAACACCAATAATAGTTAAAGGATTTAATAACGAAGGAAGCTTAATTACTTATAAAGCTAAGAATGTAAAAACACAAGTATGGGATAAAATATTAACAATAGAAGAAATTTATAATTATGAACTAACATCAAAAGATATACTTTTAGGAATGCCGTCTCTGATACCATTTGTAGGGGGGTGCGGATTAGGTGCGTAGATTCGACTAGATAATAAATACATACGTATTTATTTTTATAATGATTATTATTGATTGGAATTATTTTTATTTTTATCTTCTTGACTTAAGATGTTTTATTAATTCATATTCTAAATTAGATATTATCGTGATTAAATTATCTAGTGTTTTAGGATCTTCGTTAGTAATATGTAATCTTTTGTATTCTAGGTATAAACTATATAGTTGAGTTTCTATTTCTTTTAATGATTTATTCTTTTCGTAAGATGTATCCATTAATTTATTAGGTTTATTATTTTATCCTGTGGTAATTGCAGAGTTACAAATTTTTGTATAATAATTTATCCTGTCTGTACTGTAGTATATATCTAATTCTAGATTTTCTATGTCATTTATTATCTTGTGTTGTTCTTCTCGTAGTGAGTTTTTTAAATTAACTAAACTATCACATGTACTTTTTTCTAAATTTTCTAAGGTTTTTTCTATCCATATTAACTTTTCTTTTAGAGTCTCCATTATTTCTTTAATTCGATTTCTATAATTAATTTCATCATTTAGATTATTTTGGTTTTCCCTAGTTTTTCTTATATATTCTAACATCCACAGTCTTGATCTGAATAATATCCTTCTGGGTAAATGTCTTCGTATATCTGTTCTAACGCATTTATTGTTTCAATTTCGTAGTTTATTACTTCTTCTAATATTATTTTCTTAATATCTTTAATTTCTATGTCTTTAAGTATATATAAGATTAAAACTTTAAGGTAGTCTAAATGGTCTATTTTCTAAAATTGATATTTTATATCTTTATTTTCCATGTATTTGTCTATATTTTTCATCTGTTTTTCTAGTAGTTGTATGTTTGTCACATCTTTTTCTAAAAATTCTATGTAATTTATCATGCTAAGTATTTGTAAGAGTAGTTAGGTATGTGTGGTATATAACTTACTCTAGCCATGTAATATTTACCAAATGCTTTTTCTAATATGATTTTTCTTATATCTACTACAGTTATATCTTTAAGTGCATATAAAATAAGTATTTTAAATTTATCTACCATCTCATCAGATAAATAATTATTCATTTTCATAAAATTGCTTTTTTCAAAATATTCCCTTCAACCATGTACATAACAAAATATAGTCATCTTAGATTACTATATACTAGATTATTCTTAAATAACATGTTCTTCGGTCACTATTAGCATGGTAATCTGGATACTTTTCCCTTAAACAGCGCCTCTACTCTGGTTACTCCCCACCACGGCTTCTTGCCTTATTGGTTTCACCTTTAGGATGGCATAGTTCTTAGGGATTTTTCTCCGTTTCCACTTTGCTAATAAACTTCTTAACATATTATTCTTCGAATAATTCTACTATAAAGTAACTAACATGAATTTATTTTATCATATCATGATTGTTGGGAATTATGAATTTAGCTATTCATAATCATAAATAAATATACCTGTTCTGGTAGGTTTGATATTTCTGTGCTTTGTTCCTCCATAGATTTTTCCATTGATATATACCTGTTTTTTAAATAACTAAGCAAAATATTTATTGTGGGCTTTGAGAGGAAATTTGCTTCAACGCATGAAGGCTTACTTTGTAATGCCTTCTGCTTTCTCTATTTATAGACGAATTTTACATGTTTCTGTACACGTTAAAAAAGCTAAAAAGTATAAAAGAATAGGTTAAAAAGTCAAAGTCTACCTACCCTATCCTATTCAAATTACATTAATATGCACATTAAATGCCTACCAACTACTTTTTGAAAACTTTACGTAAACAATTTGTACAATAAGTCTTCCGTTTATTTTGTCATATCTGCTGTATCTCCATTATTGCTCTGATTTTATCTTTCCAGCTGTCGTCCTTATCTTCTCATTCTAACTGCACTGCTGGGACGTCATTATCTCCTCCATTACATTTTGAACATCTGTGATCTGGATATTTGTGTCCAATAGTTTTGCAGTATCTGGTCAATAATTCTTCTGAAATAAATTTTTCCTTGATAGCTCTGGCAATAGGTTCTGTTTCTGGTTTAAGCAACGTGATTATCCATTGCCTAATAGTTTCCATATCTGTTTCTCGTAACTCTTTTGAATTTGAATATATTAATACATGATCTCTTGAATAATAGTTCCATATTGGATTTTGGTTGCAATATGTATTTGCTAGCTCTTGTAAAATTGTAGATAATCCGATAATCCTTTTGTTTGCATAAAATTTTGGTATCTCGATTCTAGGTATCTCCGGTTGTGAAGTAATATCTTGTGGTATAATCATATCTCGTGTCATTCCTATCTTTACAACTTGTATAGGTTTTTTAACTTCATCAAATAATATCTCTGCTGGTGCCGCATAAATTTTTATAAAGAACAAGGTACCTCTGGTTATCCTTTTAAAAATGGTAAATGCTTCATATATTTCTGGTATAGTAGATATCTCAGTTCCGTCTGTAGTATATACAGTACTAAGTAGTCCATATTCGTAACAAGTTTTAACTATGTTTGGTTTGGTTTTAGGTAAGGCAATTAGTTTATTATGTCCGGTCAATTTCTGGGTTATGTAGTTTGTATCTGGTTCTTGGACATTTGTAGCTTTTGGGTTGCTATTTAAAAAGGTTTGTATATTGTAGATATTTTCTATGTATTTTTGGGATGTGTAGTTATAAACTTTTTTGTCTTGGTTCAGACTATCTCGGTATGTGGTAATTTGTGGGGGTATAAACATGGGATTTTTTGATGTATTTGGGGTATATGGTTTTTCAAATATTTTATTCATATTCATGTTCTGGTATCTTGGTCGACTAGCTCCTTTGCTTGTACCTGCAGGAGTAGATAGATAAATGTTATGGGTTTTATGGAGTATCCCAACGTCTCCTTCTAGCTCTGGAATTTTAATGTCTTCCGATCGACATAGCTCTGCACACTGCTGAGTTAGCTGATTTGTAGCTATAGACTTCAGTTTACCTTCATTAGTCTTTAGCTTTTCTATCTCATTACCCATACTGTCCACTTTTATTGAAAGCGTAGTTAGGGTGTTGAGTATCTTTTCTAGAGTATCTTCTTCTATAATATCAGTCTGTGTAGCTTTGTCTTGATATGTAATCTGCAATAACATTTTTGTTAGTACTGATTACTTCAATTGTAAATGTAAAATTTAATATATTCAATACTAGTCTCCGAATTTCTTTTGTTGTAACTGAATTTTGTATTTTCTTTGTTAGCCACCAGCGTACTTGTGTATTATCTGTTCGCACAATAAATTTGTTATATACAATATATGGCTCAAATGCTAACAAACATTTATTTAATGAACATAATTCTTTTCTATTTATTTCCCATTTTATTTCTGTCTCGTTAAACGTACCTGAGTAATATCTACAATGGTGTTCTATTTTTTCTGCTTCATATTTATATTTAAGTACTCCTCCGTAACTATATTCACTAGCATCTGCTTCTACTATATATATAAATTTTCTATTTTCATCTGGAAATTGTAATTTTGGTAATTCTTTACAAAGTATTTTTATTTTTTGAACCTGTTTTTTATCTTCTTCATTATAGTTATATTCTATATCCTTTTTTAATTTTTTCTGTAGTGGTTTTAAGTTTTCTGCTAATTTTGGAATATATTCTCTTACTTGGTTTACTAATCCTAAAAATGATTGTAATTTCTTTTTCGTATCTAATTCCTCTTTCGAATTTACTATTTTTTGTACTATATGTTGTTGCATTTTTACTCCACTTTTATCTATTTGTATTCCTAAAAATTCTATTTGATTTTTCATAATTTCAGCTTTCTTTTTACTTAAACTTATTCCTGAATTTTCTATTATATCCGTAAATTGTTCTAATAATTTTAAATGTTCTTCTTTGGTCTTTGTATATAATAGTATATCGTCTATATATACTATACAATTAGGTAGTTGTTTAAAATAATTATCCATAAAATGTTGATATCTACCTGGTGCATTTTTATATCCAAATGGTAGTACATTCCATTCATAAAATCCTTGTGGTACCGTAAATGCGGTTAATTCCTTAGATTCTTCTTCTAACTTCAGATGGTAAAATCCTGATTTGCAATCAAATTTACTAAAATAATTATATCCTTGTATTTGTCTTATTTTTAATATCTTATTTGGTATTGGGTAATTATAAGTTATTGTTTTTGCATTTAAATTTCTATAATCAATAACCATTCTACTTTTTCCTCTTTTTTGTTCACTATGTTTATTTACTATAAATGCTGGGCTATTATGTTTACTATTACTTTTTTGTATATATTGTTTCTCTAATAATTCATCTATATGCATTTTAAATTCTTTTAAATCATCAAAATTATATGTTAATGGTTTTTGGGTTATTATGCTATTTTTATCTATTAATTCAATTTTTATAGTAGTTTTATGTTTTTCCCATCCTTTTAATGGATCTTCACTATATAATTGTTCTAATTTTTTCTTAATTATTTCTATCTTATTTATTGAAAATATAGTTATTTCTGTTTTATTTATCGAAAATACGACTAATTCTATTGTATCTTCAGTATTTTTTATATTTTCTAACTTTTGTGTAATTTTTTCACTTCCTTTTATCCAATCAGTTTTCTTTCTTATTTTATTATTAACTCTTTTTGCTCTTACTTTTTGTTTACATGGTGTTGTAAACCACCAGTCTGTTCTAGTTATTATATGTGGGTATAATTTATCTAGAAACGGCATTCCTAAAAGTATATCTTTTGATGTTAGTTCATAATTATAAATTTCTTCTATTGTTAATATTTTATCCCATACTTGTGTTTTTACATTCTTAGCTTTATAAGTAATTAAGCTTCCTTCGTTATTAAATCCTTTAACTATTATTGGTGTTTTTAATTTATCCCATTTACTTTCTGGTAAACAATTATATCTACATAAATTAGCTTCTGCTCCTGTATCTATCATAGGCGTGTAATATCTACTGTAATATCCTTCTACTACTATCTTCATTAATACATATATTTTCATTTTATGTTAATGCTCTTCTTAAGAATAATTTCTCTCTGTTATATGTTATAGTTAATTGTGTATGTTCTATATTATATGGTTTTACTTGTTCTAGCCATTTTATTCCTAATATTATGTCTGTTTTTTGCATTTCTTCTTTTACTTCAAATTCTATTTTTATTTTTCTTATTCCCATTATTATTTCTTTTTCTGCTATATTTTTAGTATTTATTAAGCTTCTTGGTAGATCTGGGCATATAGTATTATCGGTTCTTATTTCTTCATTTTTTACTAGATATTTTGCTATATAATTTTCTTCTTGTCCTGTATTTAATAGTATTAAATATTCTTTTTCATTTACCTTTCCTGTTATGTAGTAATGGTTTGAATTATCCATTGAACTTGTTTCATAACTTATTCTTTTTGATGAGCTTGATGATTCCGGTTTATCATAAGCTGTTCTTTTTGTTGTACTTATTCTATCATTTATTATTTCTAGATTTTCTTCTACATCTATGTCTCTATAGCTATAATCATTATAGTCTATTGTTTTTACAATTTGTTCAAATGGGCTATCTATTTGTATTTTATTAATCTTATTTTTCCCTGTTATTTTATGTTTTGTTGTTAATACATATAAATTTTTGCATCTTGCTGTAAATATTTTACTTCCTGGAGTTAATTCTATTCCTGATATTTTCCAATATAATACTAGTGATTTATCTATATTTCTATCCGTTACTGCTACTGAATAATTTGCACTTATTATAAATTTAAATTTTTGGTATATTAAATTTCCTTTTATGGCAGTTATTATGCTTTTTTCTATAGGTTTTATAATTCTATCATCTGCTAAATATAATTCTATTGGTGTATCTATTCCTTCTCTAAAACATGCTTTTATTAATATTTCTGTACCTCCAAGGTGTACATATTTTATTGGGTCTCTACTTTTTATATCGTTTATTTCTTTATTAATTATTCTTTTTGTTACTAGTGGTATACTGGCTTTACCTTTTGCATATCTACAGTCTATTACGTGCTCTTTTTGACTTACTACATAATATTCTTCCTTTTTTCTAGTAAATATATTTTTTATTGTTGGTATTTTAAATATTTTTTCTACACTTAAGTCTAACTCTTTTCCTTTTATTTCATCAAATACATTGTTATCAAATATTATTTTTTGATCTGTTCCTTCTTCATTTAAATATTCTTCTTTTGTTAATATTTTTATATCTTCTTCAGTCATTTAATTCATCTAATTCACTATCTATTTCATTATCTGTTTCATTCTCTGAAATTTCATATATACTGTCTTCACTTTCTAATTCGTAATCTATGTAATCTATTTGCATATATTCTGTATTTTCTATTTTTATTTCTGATATCTGTTTATTTTTTGGGTTTTTAGGTAATTTACAATCTCTAGCTAAATGTCCTAATTTTCCACAATTATAACATGTACATTCTTTTATAGATTTTTTCTTTCTATATGGTCTTTTGTTTTTATAATTTTTTACATAATATCTTTTTCTTGGTTTTTTGTATTTATATTTTGATTTTTTGTATTTCTTATATTTCTTATGCCTTTTTCTTTTCTTATAATATCTTTCTTCGCATCCAAATTGAGGTGCTATTTTATCTTTGCAACATGCTAAATTTCTTATTAATGTTTTTTCCATTTTTATTTCTTCTCTGTATTTTTCACATAGGTTTCTATACCATTGTTGTAAAAATTTTATTCTTGCTCCTAAAGTATCTACTATTTTTGTTTCATCCCAACTTTTTATTATTTTTGAACTAAATGGTTCAGGTAATTTATTAAAATATAATTTTCTTATTTCTTTACTTTCTTCTATATTATATGCTCCTTTATAATAATATTCTTTAAATGCGCAAGTATATTCATCTATGTAACACATATTACATATTGCTAATTTTAACATTAAATTTCTATTTATGTCTTTCTCTTTATTTTGTTCTTCTTCTGTTGTTGTCATGCTACTAAATTCGTCTTTTATAGCTGTTTCATATTTTTTTAATAATTCTATAGGTGTTAATTTCATTATTCCTTCTGTGGGTTTGTCAGTTCTTAATATTTTTTTACTATTTTCAGTTAGATTTAAAAACCATAATTTTACTGTTCCTATTAGTGTTCTTTCTAAATATTCTGGTGCATCTGTTACACTTATATTATTATCTAATAATTGTTTTGTCATATATCCTATCCATAATTGTATTGTTTTTTCTGTATCTATTACATAATCTAAGTCTAGAAAGTTATAATTTTTATTAACTATTTGTTTTGGTGTCCATTTATCATATTCATTTTTTAGATTATATCTTTTAAACTTATTTTTATAATATGTAGGTTTCCTTATTTCTGATGTACTGGGTATTATATTTTGATCTTCTTTTTTATCAAGAGTATTTATTTTTGTGTTGATATCTTCTAAATTTTCTTCATTAATTGCTTCTTGTTTTTCATTGATTTCTAGATTTTTTGTATTTGTTATTATTTCTGTATATGTTTCACTATCTTCTGAATCATAATTGTCTGTCTCTTCAACATCTATATTATTTATTTCTAATTCTTTGTTTTTTATTTCTTTATTGTCTATTTCTAATTTTTCTTTAAATTGATTTATCTCGTTTAATAATTTTTGTTCTTTATCTTTTTCTTCTTTTTCTTTCTGTCTTTTTTCATACAGATCTTTTAACATTTGTAATTCTTTTTCTAATTCAGCAATCCTACTATTTTTAGTTTCTTCTATTTTTCGTATTTCTTCTGTAGTTTGTTGTTTTATTTTTTCTATTTCCTTTTTTCTATCTATTTCTTCGTTTTCTCTTTCTATTCTAACCATAGCTGTCAATTTATCTTCTAATTTTAATTCTTCTTTTTCTAACATTAAATATAAATGTTCGCCTATTTTCTTATATCTTCTTCCTAAATTAGAAAATACTATTCTTATTTTTAATCCTTCGTGATTTTCATATATTTTTTCGTCTATTATAAATTCTTCTTTGTTCATTTTATTGTAAATAGTTCATGTTGATATATATATTCTAAACTATCTATTTGTGATTCTAAATTTGATATTTCATCTTTTTGTGCATTTATTGAGTTTTTACTAACTCCGGCAAATATATTATAATTTAATCTTTTTGTTCTTATTTTTAATTCTTTACGTTTTTCAGATATAGTCTGTTTTAGTTCTTTGTATTTTTGTATTTTATTCATTCAAACAATATTTATAGTATTTTGGTGGATATCTAAATCTAATTTTATCATAATTAGGTGGTATGTGTCTCATTCTTCTAGATTTTAAATGGATTATTAATTTTGCTTCAATACTAGATATTAAGGTAATTAGGTAAGCTAATCTTTGTGGGTTTTCTTTTGTTTTTAAATGGTCTTCTCATAATTAATTAATTAATTGTAATTTTTTCATAATAAACTCATAATAAACTCTAAATTCAAACATATATATTACGAAAAAGAAATTACAATCATTTTTAGGATTAGTAAACCAAGTAAGAGAATATATTCCAAAATTAGCAGAAAACTTAAAACCACTACAGAAAAAATTAAAAAAGGATATAGAATATAACTATAATGAAGAAGATAAAAAACAGGTTCAAAAAATAAAAATACTTTGTAAAGAATTACCAAAATTACAATTTCCAGATGAAAATAGAAAATTTATATATATAGTAGAAGCAGATGCTAGTGAATATAGTTACGGAGGAGTACTTAAATATAAATATGAAGCAGAAAAAATAGAACACCATTGTAGATATTACTCAGGTACGTTTAACGAGACAGAAATAAAATGGGAAATAAATAGAAAAGAATTATGTTCATTATATAAATGTTTGTTAGCATTTGAGCCATATATTGTATATAACAAATTTATTGTGCGAACAGATAATACACAAGTACGCTGGTGGCTAACAAAGAAAATACAAAATTCAGTTACAACAAAAGAAATTCGGAGACTAGTATTGAATATATTAAATTTTACATTTACAATTGAAGTAATCAGTACTAACAAAAATGTTATTGCAGATTACATATCAAGACAAAGCTACACAGACTGATATTATAGAAGAAGATACTCTAGAAAAGATACTCAACACCCTAACTACGCTTTCAATAAAAGTGGACAGTATGGGTAATGAGATAGAAAAGCTAAAGACTAATGAAGGTAAACTGAAGTCTATAGCTACAAATCAGCTAACTCAGCAGTGTGCAGAGCTATGTCGATCGGAAGACATTAAAATTCCAGAGCTAGAAGGAGACGTTGGGATACTCCATAAAACCCATAACATTTATCTATCTACTCCTGCAGGTACAAGCAAAGGAGCTAGTCGACCAAGATACCAGAACATGAATATGAATAAAATATTTGAAAAACCATATACCCCAAATACATCAAAAAATCCCATGTTTATACCCCCACAAATTACCACATACCGAGATAGTCTGAACCAAGACAAAAAAGTTTATGATCTGAATAATATCCTTCTGGGTAAATGTCTTCGTATATCTGTTCTAACGCATTTATTGTTTCAATTTCGTAGTTTATTACTTCTTCTAATATTATTTTCTTAATATCTTTAATTTCTATGTCTTTAAGTATATATAAGATTAAAACTTTAAGGTAGTCTAAATGGTCTATTTTCTAAAATTGATATTTTATATCTTTATTTTCCATGTATTTGTCTATATTTTTCATCTGTTTTTCTAGTAGTTGTATGTTTGTCACATCTTTTTCTAAAAATTCTATGTAATTTATCATGCTAAGTATTTGTAAGAGTAGTTAGGTATGTGTGGTATATAACTTACTCTAGCCATGTAATATTTACCAAATGCTTTTTCTAATATGATTTTTCTTATATCTACTGCAGTTATATCTTTAAGTGCATATAAAATAAGTATTTTAAATTTATCTACCATCTCATCAGATAAATAATTATTCATTTTCATAAAATTGCTTTTTTCAAAATATTCCCTTCAACCATGTACATAACAAAATATAGTCATCTTAGATTACTATATACTAGATTATTCTTAAATAACATGTTCTTCGGTCACTATTAGCATGGTAATCTGGATACTTTTCCCTTAAACAGCGCCTCTACTCTGGTTACTCCCCACCACGGCTTCTTGCCTTATTGGTTTCACCTTTAGGATGGCATAGTTCTTAGGGATTTTTCTCCGTTTCCACTTTGCTAATAAACTTCTTAACATATTATTCTTCGAATAATTCTACTATAAAGTAACTAACATGAATTTATTTTATCATATCATGATTGTTGGGAATTATGAATTTAGCTATTCATAATCATAAATAAATATACCTGTTCTGGTAGGTTTGATATTTCTGTGCTTTGTTCCTCCATAGATTTTTCCATTGATATATACCTGTTTTTTAAATAACTAAGCAAAATATTTATTGTGGGCTTTGAGAGGAAATTTGCTTCAACGCATGAAGGCTTACTTTGTAATGCCTTCTGCTTTCTCTATTTATAGACGAATTTTACATGTTTCTGTACACGTTAAAAAAGCTAAAAAGTATAAAAGAATAGGTTAAAAAGTCAAAGTCTACCTACCCTATCCTATTCAAATTACATTAATATGCACATTAAATGCCTACCAACTACTTTTTGAAAACTTTACGTAAACAATTTGTACAATAAGTCTTCCGTTTATTTTGTCATATCTGCTGTATCTCCATTATTGCTCTGATTTTATCTTTCCAGCTGTCGTCCTTATCTTCTCATTCTAACTGCACTGCTGGGACGTCATTATCTCCTCCATTACATTTTGAACATCTGTGATCTGGATATTTGTGTCCAATAGTTTTACAGTATCTGGTCAATAATTCTTCTGAAATAAATTTTTCCTTGATAGCTCTGGCAATAGGTTCTGTTTCTGGTTTAAGCAACGTGATTATCCATTGCCTAATAGTTTCCATATCTGTTTCTCGTAACTCTTTTGAATTTGAATATATTAATACATGATCTCTTGAATAATAGTTCCATATTGGATTTTGGTTGCAATATGTATTTGCTAGCTCTTGTAAAATTGTAGATAATCCGATAATCCTTTTGTTTGCATAAAATTTTGGTATCTCGATTCTAGGTATCTCCGGTTGTGAAGTAATATCTTGTGGTATAATCATATCTCGTGTCATTCCTATCTTTACAACTTGTATAGGTTTTTTAACTTCATCAAATAATATCTCTGCTGGTGCCGCATAAATTTTTATAAAGAACAAGGTACCTCTGGTTATCCTTTTAAAAATGGTAAATGCTTCATATATTTCTGGTATAGTAGATATCTCAGTTCCGTCTGTAGTATATACAGTACTAAGTAGTCCATATTCGTAACAAGTTTTAACTATGTTTGGTTTGGTTTTAGGTAAGGCAATTAGTTTATTATGTCCGGTCAATTTCTGGGTTATGTAGTTTGTATCTGGTTCTTGGACATTTGTAGCTTTTGGGTCAATCACGATAATATCTAATTTAGAATATGAATTAATAAAACATCTTAAGTCAAGAAGATAAAAATGAAAATAATTCCAATCAATAATAATCATTATAAAAATAAATACGTATGTATTTATTATCTAGTCGAATCTACGCACCTAATCCGCACCCCCTAATCCAATATGGAACTATTATTCAAGAGATCATGTATACAAATGGTATCAGAGCGCAGTTACTTAAAAAATGCAGAAGTAATATATATGTTGATTAAATTATCTAGTGTTTTAGGATCTTCGTTAGTAATATGTAATCTTTTGTATTCTAGGTATAAACTATATAGTTGAGTTTCTATTTCTTTTAATGATTTATTCTTTTCGTAAGATGTATCCATTAATTTATTAGGTTTATTATTTTATCCTGTGGTAATTGCAGAGTTACAAATTTTTGTATAATAATTTATCCTGTCTGTACTGTAGTATATATCTAATTCTAGATTTTCTATGTCATTTATTATCTTGTGTTGTTCTTCTCGTAGTGAGTTTTTTAAATTAACTAAACTATCACATGTACTTTTTTCTAAATTTTCTAAGGTTTTTTCTATCCATATTAACTGAAGAAGATATAAGAAAATAGGCGAACATTTATATTTAATGTTAGAAAAAGAAGAATTAAAATTAGAAGATAAATTGACAGCTATGGTTAGAATAGAAAGAGAAAACGAAGAAATAGATAGAAAAAAGGAAATAGAAAAAATAAAACAACAAACTACAGAAGAAATACGAAAAATAGAAGAAACTAAAAATAGTAGGATTGCTGAATTAGAAAAAGAATTACAAATGTTAAAAGATCTGTATGAAAAAAGACAGAAAGAAAAAGAAGAAAAAGATAAAGAACAAAAATTATTAAACGAGATAAATCAATTTAAAGAAAAATTAGAAATAGACAATAAAGAAATAAAAAACAAAGAATTAGAAATAAATAATATAGATGTTGAAGAGACAGACAATTATGATTCAGAAGATAGTGAAACATATACAGAAATAATAACAAATACAAAAAATCTAGAAATCAATGAAAAACAAGAAGCAATTAATGAAGAAAATTTAGAAGATATCAACACAGAAATAAATACTCTTGATAAAAAAGAAGATCAAAATATAATACCCAGTACATCAGAAATAAGGAAACCTACATATTATAAAAATAAGTTTAAAAGATATAATCTAAAAAATGAATATGATAAATGGACACCAAAACAAATAGTTAATAAAAATTATAACTTTCTAGACTTAGATTGTGTAATAGATACAGAAAAAACAATACAATTATGGATAGGATATATGACAAAACAATTATTAGATAATAATATAAGTGTAACAGATGCACCAGAATATATAGAAAGAACACTAATAGGAACAGTAAAATTATGGTTTTTAAATCTAACTGAAAATAGTAAAAAAATATTAAGAACTGACAAACCCACAGAAGGAATAATGAAATTAACACCTATAGAATTATTAAAAAAATATGAAACAGCTATAAAAGACGAATTTAGTAGCATGACAACAACAGAAGAAGAACAAAATGAAGAGAAAGACATAAATAGAAATTTAATGTTAAAATTAGCAATATGTAATATGTGTTACATAGATGAATATACTTGCGCATTTAAAGAATATTATTATAAAGGAGCATATAATATAGAAGAAAGTAAAGAAATAAGAAAATTATATTTTAATAAATTACCTGAACCATTTAGTTCAAAAATAATAAAAAGTTGGGATGAAACAAAAATAGTAGATACTTTAGGAGCAAGAATAAAATTTTTACAACAATGGTATAGAAACCTATGTGAAAAATACAGAGAAGAAATAAAAATGGAAAAAACATTAATAAGAAATTTAGCATGTTGCAAAGATAAAATAGCACCTTGGTATCAAAGACGCACCTAATCCGCACCCCCCTACAAATGGTATCAGAGCGCAGTTACTTAAAAAATGCAGAAGTAATATATATGTTTGAATTTAGAGTTTATTATGAGTTTATTATGAAAAAATTACAATTAATTAATTAATTATGATAAGACCATTTAAAAACAAAGAAGCTTTTAGAAAAATTAAAGAATCTTTAATTAGTAATTATTCAGAATATATAAGTCTAAATAAAACAAAAGAAAACCCACAAAGATTAGCTTACCTAATTACCTTAATATCTAGTATTGAAGCAAAATTAATAATCCATTTAAAATCTAGAAGAATGAGACACATACCACCTAATTATGATAAAATTAGATTTAGATATCCACCAAAATACTATAAATATTGTTTGAATGAATAAAATACAAAAATACAAAGAACTAAAACAGACTATATCTGAAAAACGTAAAGAATTAAAAATAAGAACAAAAAGATTAAATTATAATATATTTGCCGGAGTTAGTAAAAACTCAATAAATGCACAAAAAGATGAAATATCAAATTTAGAATCACAAATAGATAGTTTAGAATATATATATCAACATGAACTATTTACAATAAAATGAACAAAGAAGAAATAATCTAAATGATGAAATTAATTATAGAAATCGAATTAAAGAAATAATGGAGACTCTAAAAGAAAAGTTAATATGGATAGAAAAAACCGGGGTCCCGAGAGGGTAGAGTGTACGCATACCTTACCCCTACCTCCGAGATAGGGAGGATGTTTCCAACATACCCATGCTCAAGAAAAAAAATACCTTAGCAAACTTCAAAGACATAAAAGTCAGGAATATGAAAACAATATCTTAGCAATTCTCTTGTTGCTCCTGTACCTCATCATATGTTTCAAAGCCGCCATTAAATCGACCCCACAGATAATCCCCATAAGCATCCCAGAAATCAACCCAATTTCTGCTTCAATTCAGACCACTTCAAATAAATTTTCCTAAATAAGAAAATACTAAAAACAGAAACTTTAATAGCAAAACCCAATGTAGATAAACTTAACTAACTATCAAGTTCAAGAATCAACAAAAATATTCCCAGTACAACATACAATCATTTGGGCAATGAATGACCCAATCTTCAAGTGGGTCGGATATCAGCACCGGGAAATCCTTCCGGCGACGACTTTCCACGGCGGCGCCACTAGTGAAACAAACAGTAACATTTAAAAACAATTACCTGGGAGCTGGGAAGGCAATGGACGATCGGAGACTTGTGTAGCAATGGCCGGAGTTCCTATCAACTGTGCCGGCGTACCTCCCACTGTCTAATCAAAGGCCAACAAGAGTACCCTATCAACTCTAATTGGGGAAAAATGAGAGAGAAATGTTTTGGGGATATTGGGTATAAAATGAGAGAGAGAATGTTTTGGGGGATATTGGGGAAAAAAGAGCGGAAATATTCTTTCATTTGGCTATTTTTTTTTGGACGGATAGTGGGGTTAAAAAAAAACCGAGCAGTACTATTTTAATTCTCACATTTAATATAATTTTTCAGGGGTTAAAATAACCTCGCAAATAAACCTCCACAATTAGACCCATTTTTTGTAGTGAAAAATTTAAAAGTAAAAAATCTTGACTTAATAATTGGTACCAACATATTTAAAAACACGAAAAAGTGTTAAATTATAAGACATGATAGAGTGGATCAACTTAGTTGTGAACTATAGATTCTTTTGATACCTCTAATTATACTAAAGTTGCATTTGTAAAATTTCTTTGCTCTAAGTCAAGTTTAAAATAAATCCTACCTCACTGTTTCATGTGTATTGTGTGGTGAGCTTTAGATTAAAAATTCAATGGCATCACTCTATTGATCTAGAACTTGGCATGAATGTTTGTTGAAGCAAAATTCTGAGACACACTTAGTTTGGGAAAGGATTGTAGGTCTTCTTTGATCCGATTGTGCATTCTTCAGCCCACCAAATGACATTAATCCCTAGCATTTCCCCCTTTAAGCTTGAAACATTTTCCTTGGATAACCACATATGAGCCTATACCCTTTCGAGTGCTTATATGTATTATCCCTCTTTTAGCCCACCTCCTTGAGCGCACTAAATACGTACAAGTTACGAAGGAAGATTCAAGATCAAAGGCGTCAAAAAGGCAAAGAATGTATAGCCCCAGGAGAACAAAAACAAAAGACGACTTCAAAGAAGAAGGAGCAAACACCCCCATTAAAAGAAACTCCAATAAAGATGGAGAACCTTTATAAAAAAAAGAATAAGAAAATACATTTATCGAAAAGAAAAAGGGAAAAGCTCTAGCACAATATTCAAACAAAGTCAAAGCAAATACAAAACAAGGGGCAAAGAAGCACAACAAAGAGGATCGAGAGTCAAACCGCAACAAATGTCAAAAGCACGAAAACAGTGCAGTGCTCATTGAGGAATTAGTCACTTACATCTTAAATATCATCCTATCTATCCCCAAGCCTACATTACAAGTCGATAACCAGTCCTACAAGATCCTACTCTAAGTGTTCTCACATTAGTGGATACTTACATGATGACCAAGCTTATGGTATCTCAGTGCATGCATTGAACATCTTTCTGAGTGTGAGTGTTTCTTGAACATCCTAAAATCTAAATTATTTTATTATGAGTGAATTAGGACTTTATTTATGGTAAGGGCACGTAAAACATGAGGATAATAAGAACTTTAAACCTTTGATTGAGGCCAGATAAATAGACCTTGTCGAAACTTAAGTATATTTGAGGTACCATTTGAAACTATAAGAATCACTTCTAAGTTGATCTTAATTTTTGCTCGAAAGTAATTAGAGATAATTCAACCATAATGCTAATTATTGGTATCAATTGAAGTCAAGCAATGAGTTATTTTCATTCTTCTTATTCTTTTGATCTTTACAAAGCACATACTTTCAAAAAATTTTTTTTTTTTTTGGTGAACTACGCTAAACCTGATTCTTGCTACGCAAGATTTGCAGGCAATCCTATGATAGGGTCGGTCCCGCTGAGTAAAAGTTTTTTTATATCCCTGAAAGGTATAATACTGGGGCATTTTTTTTATATAAAAAAAATCAAAAAGAATTTCAAAGTTCCTCGCATCCAAAACGGGGGCATATTTTTTTTTTTTAAAAAAAGAAAAAATATATCTCATTTACCTCAGTAGGTACAACATCTCCTATTTACATCTTAGGAAAAAAAAAATTCCATCTTCTACTTTAAGTCTTTATAGGGTACGACATTCTCTAGTTGACATCTTAAGAAACATCATTTTTCAATTTTCTTCTTCATCTTCATAGGGTATGACATTCCCTAGTTGACATCTTAGGAAACACCATTTCCTATTTTTCTACTTTAAGTCTTCATAAGATACGACATTCCCTAGTTGACATCTTAGGAAACACTATTTCCTAATTTTCTTCTTCGTCTTCATAGGGTACGACATCCCCTAGTTGACATCTTAGGAAACACCATTTCCTAATTTTCTTCTTCTTCTTCTTCATAGGGTACGACATCCCCTAGTTGACATTTTATGAAACAATTTTCTAATTTTCTACTTTAAGTCTTCATTGGGTACGACATCCCCTAGTTGACATCTTAGGAAACACCATTTCCTAATTTTCTACTTTAAGTCTTCATAAGATCTGATATTCTCTAGTTGATATCTTAGGAAACACCATTTTCTAATTTTCTTCTTCGTCTTCATAGGGTACGACACTCCCTAGTTGACATATTAGGAAACACCATTTCCTAATTTTCTATTTTAAGTCTTCATAGGGTACAATATTCCCTAGTTGACATATTAGGAAACACCATTTCCTAATTTTCTTCTTCGTCTTCATAGAGTACGACATCTCCTAGTCGACTTCTTAGGATACATCATTTCCTAATTTTCTTCTTCGTCTTCATAGAGTACTACATTCCCTAGATGACATCTTAGGAAACACCATTTCCTAATTTTCTACTTTAAGTCTTCATAGGGTACGATATTTCCTAGTTGACATCTTAGGAAACACTATTTCCTAATTTTCTTCTTCGTCTTCATAGGGTACGACATCCCCTAGTTGACATCTTAGGAAACACCATTTTTTAATTTTCTTCTTTGTCTTCATAGGGTACCATATCCCTTAGTTGACATCTTAGGAAACATCATTTCCTAATTTTCTTCTTCGTCTTCATAGGGTACAACATCCCCTAGTTGACATCTTAGGAAATACCATTTCCTAATTTTTTTCTTCGTCTTCATAGGGTATGACATTCCCTAGTTGACATCTTAGGAAACACCATTTCCTAATTTTCTTCATCGTATTCATAGGGTACGACATTCCCTAGTTGACATCTTAGGAAACACCATTTCCTAATTTTCTTTTTCGTCTTCATAGGATATGACATTCCCTAGTTGACATCTTAGGAAACACCATTTCTTAATTTTCTACTTCAAGTCTTCATAAGGTACGACATCATCTAGTTGACATCTTAGGAAACACCATTTCCTAATTTTCTACTTTAAGTCTTCATAGGGTACGACATTCCCTAGTTGACATTTTAGGAAACATCATTTTTTAATTTTCTACTTCAAGTCTTCATAGGGTACGACATCCCCTAGTTGATATCTTAGAAAACACCATTTCCTAATTTTCTACTTTAAGTCTTCATAGAGTACGACATTCCCTAGTTGACATCTTAGGAAACAACATTTTCTAATTTTCTTCTTCTTCTTCTTCATAGGGTACGGCATCCCCTAGTCGACATCTTAGGAAACACCATTTCCTAATTTTCTTCTTCGTTTTCATAGAGTACGACATCCTCTAGTTGACATCTTAGGAAACACAATTTCCTATTTTCTACTTTATGTCTTCGTAGGGTACAACATTCCCTAGTTGACATTTTAGGTACAACATTCCCCAGTCGCATTTAAAAAAAAAAATAAAAAAAATTCTAATTCTTTTTCATGCATTCACAAAGCATAACATTCTTTGGTTGCCTTATTGAGAATAGGGACTTTGTTTTATTTTTCTACCTAGCTTAGATTTCTACTATTTCTATCTTTTTCACTTAAGTAGCTAGTTTAGAGTTTTTCTAATAACTCACAGAATGCTGCTAATGCAAACTGGGGCAGAAAACTTGTTTGTCTTTGTTTTATTTTTCTTTGATGTCTTGCAGGTTTTTCCGCAAAGAACGAATTTGATATCCAAGAATGAAATTTTGTCTCCAGTCAGAATATAGAAGAATATGATAGTTAGAGTCAGCTTTGCATCCGTAGCGGCCTAACATCTCAAGCTACATCTTTTTAGCTTCTGATCAGGAGAACAAAAATTCAAAAATATTCTATAAACTGTCCTTTGAAGGAGCGCCAACGACTCAATCCAAGTTTCAAGTTCAAGTCTCAAATCTTAACTTCAAGATTAAATTTTGAGATCATGGTACTCACCAGAAGAAGGTGAGGTGATAACTGAAGATCCAAAAAGAAGATCTAAAGCGAGAAAATCAAGACAAGTAGAATAGATAGGATCTTGTATTTTTCTTTCTAGTTTCATTTTTTCCTTTTTCTCTGATGTAATAAAAGGAACCGTAGACCGAAGTCTTGACAGGACCTCACTCGATTCTCTAACTCATCCCTTCATTTCAACACCACTTAAAGTCAGAGCTCGGTCACACCTCTTTCCAATATTTATTTTTTCTATTTTTGAATAAACTTATTTGGTTAAAAAATTAGTCATTTTACTTCTTTACTTGAAAACTCCATATTTTCCAAGCAAAGAGGGGCATTCTGTAAACACCTAATTTTTTTACCTAACTAAAGGTTTTACACCATTTTAATTTTTAAATATTTTTATTTTTTGGGTCTAAATTAGATATTTTAAGTTTATCTTATTTTTACTAAGTTTGTTTTAAAATTTTGAAAAGTACAAAGATGAAGTCATAATTTAGGATAAGTCTTTATCTTTATTTTAGTTTTCAAAAAGAAAATTTTCTAAAAAAAAATTATTTTTTTTAATTTAGTTTTTAATAAATTATCTAGTGCTATTAATATTTTCTCAATCATATTTTTTTGGACTAACTATTTAATTTCTTGTATATCTTATCAGTTCAAAATAATATTCTTATTGTTTTTATGTTTAACTTAAAAAAGATTCTAAAAAAAATAAAAAAAATAAAAAGAAAATCCTAGCCTAAAACTACCCAATATCCCCATAAAACCACCTTTTCCCCACTAACCTAAAACCACTCCCTAATTCCCCTCAACCGCTTTCCCACATTCACTCACATATCTCCCTCAACTTCCCAAACATACACTCTATATTACATACGACACTCCCATATAACACAATACACCATATATGGATTAAAAAAAAGGGGAGAAAACTTAAGAGATCAAAAAGAGAAAAAAACACTTGAGAAAACAGACAAAAAGAGAGACAACATTGAAAACAAGAAGCAAAGAAAAAACGAGAGAAAACCAAAGAAAAAAAGCTTTGAAAACAAAAGAAAGAGAGAAACCAGAAAGAAGAGAAAGAGCAGTAGGAACCAAAGTTAGAGAAAACTTACAAACAGAAGAGGAAAAACCATTAGAAAAGCACGGAAAAGAAGTGGTAAGTTTGAGTTTGGATCCCCGTTCGAGTTTTCGGTGAAGGCTTTTTTATTTCTACATCAGTTATTCTACCACACAGGTTCTTATTTAGTTCCTTTATTCGTAGTTTTATTTTAAATCAAAGCATGAACAAAGTTATTTAAATGATTTCACATATTGTGTAGTCCATACAGTTGATCAATTATGTGAGTATTTTATCATGAATAATTGGTCCGGAGTTTAATCTCACATATTGCCTATATAATATATTATACTTGTTTCCATTTATCTGCTACTTGTGTATGTTCATGTTCTTTGAGGCTAACGTAATTTTTGGATGGATTATTTCAAATGTTACACTTCTCTATTTGAATGATTTAAATGTTACTATCTAACCCACTTGTTCAATCTTGTTGTCAATTAGTTATTTTTTTCTTCTAATCTTGTTGTCAATTAGTTGTTTTTATCTTCTTCTTCTCTTTTTTTAATTATTTACTTTGATAAACTTAGGTTAATAGTCCCAGAATATTGAAATTATGATTACAATTAAGTTTATTTCCCTTTAACGTTATTGTTGGCAACAATTAGTTTTGTTTAAAAATAAAAGTGGTAGGGTTAGTTTAATTTGTTAATTTTTTTTACTGATAGAGTTATTAATATATTAGGGTAAGGTTGGATTTAGGTTCACATCCAAGCAACCTGTGTAGTTGTTGTTTAAGGTCTTTATGCATACAAAAGTTTGGCCTAGATAATTTTTAAATATTTATACTACGCATTTTTTAGTTTAACCTTGATTTAAAGTAGAGCCCAAATGGGTTCATATATTGCACTTAAAATTGTTGCATGATTCTGGCAAAAATTATTTGTATGGTAGGAACTTGTCTTCAAGCTAACAAGTGGTTGGTATTGAATTGTATTTAAAGTTGAGTTATGAATGTTGTTTTCTTCAATGAACGAGTTAACAATATTCATAAACTTTCATGTGTAAATCTCGTGCAGAAGATTTTTTTTTTTTGTTTTGATTTGAAATTTACTCATGTTTGCCATCTTATTTTTTGCACCATATAATAATCTATTTAATTTCAATTTGGGTTCATATCTCTTTCACTTATTTTTTAGTTGTAATTTTCATACTTTTGTCAAATTGTTTCTACATTTCACGATTGAGTGTTTGCTTGTTTGATACTATATTTTTTATTTTGGGATGAATTGTTGATATACGTTAATGTTATCATGGCTTAGAATTAACATGCATGGTTAATTAATTACTATTTATTACTTCCTCCGTTTCAAAAAGTATGACCTACTTTGACTTGGCACGAGTCCGGAACCAACTAAAAAAAGTACCAAAGTATGTCATATATAAAAAAAAAAAACCAAAATAGGCTTTGTGCACTTAATAAGTGCACAATACATTTAAATTTATAACGGAAGACGTCTGACGGCATTGAAAAAGTGAAAGTTCACATTGTGCACTTAATAAGTACACAATCCATTTTTTTTATGGATTGTGCACTTAATAAGTACACAATCTATTTTTTTAATGAATTGTGCACTTAATAAGTGCACAATCTCTTTATTTATAGATTGTGCATTGAATAAATGCACAATCTATTCACATTATTTCATATCCTAATTTATTTTTTTAAAGATTGTGCACTTTTTTAATGGACAATCCATTTATTTATAAATTGTGAAGGCTATGAAGATTGTTAGTAAACATAAAAGTTCAATATTGAATTGTACCATGAATTTAAATTTGGCAAGCCAAGCAATTCAAGATCTCCTCTGTAGTTGATTATTTTTTTCTTCTGTATATCTTGGCTTGATTATTATTTTTTTTAAAAATTAAATTTTGATTTCTTGTACAAAGATATATAGAGAGAATACAAAAGGCCTTTTCCTTTTTTTGCCTTGTTAATTTTGTTCTCAACTCCATTCTACGGGCGGCTCAAGCACTTCGGTAGCCTAAAGCAAAAATTGAACGGAGGCCTTAAATTTTTTTCAAAAAATAAATATATATTTTCTTAGAAAGTTTATATTTTAGACATTTTGAGATGCAAAGTTGTTAATATTTTTTTATAGTCGATTTCTTCTGATAATTTTTTTCATTAATATAACTAATGATACATAGTACCTAAAGGTTTAATACATCAAACTTCTAATAATTCTTTACTTTTATGTAAGAAGTGTATTTTTTCTATGAATAGTACTTAATATATTTTTTTATATATATAAAATCTATAATCTATTATAGTGAAAAAATGAGGCCCCTCAAATTTGGAGGCCTAAGACGATTACCTATTTTTTCACTATGTATAGCCGACCCTGCTCCATTCTACATCTTGCACCAACATTTGGTGCTAAAAGAATGTTTACTTCTAAAAATACCCTATATATGTAGGTTTCTACGTAGGCAGAGAGAGGAGAAAGCGTTAGATTTATTTCGATGCTAGCAAAAATGATAATACAATTTATAATGTTGCGGAACAAGAAAATATAAGTAAGTAAATTGTATATGAAAAGAAATGTGTCAGAGAGACGTCAAGTGATTGATATTATTCCTCCCAAGGCAAAACTTTTGATTTTCGAACGGCAATTTATCAAATTCGATCAACCCTTAACTAGTATTGATCTTAGTGTAGGTGAATTTAGTTGGAGACTAAATTACATTAAAAAAAATATAAATAATTATATGATTTCAGAACACTAAGTGAAACTCCCTCGTAGGAAACATTTCTCATTTTATGAATCTTATACATTATGAGTTTTATTTAATTAGTTCGGACGATTAAATATCAGATACTATATGATTAGACGAAATAAAAAGGAAGGAAGGAGTCACCAATAATAATTTTCTCACTGGACGTGTAAGACTTTTTTTTCTTTCAAAAAGTAGATGAAAAAGCTGATTGAAGCATACAAGACTTCTAGCATTAAAATTTAAATAGGTGAAATGAACGTGAATGATAGGGGCTATTGTTATAAATTATCATGGTCCTATATATATATATTATCAAAATGTATCTATCAACTTGTTAGAAACTTTTGTCATCAAACAAAACTTTAATTTCAACTTATCCTTTTAATTTGTTGGAACAATATAGCAAATCCTTACCTTTCCCTTTCAATTTTAGTGATGGATTCAGCGTGTTAGCTACGAATTTATGAATTGTTGTATAATAATTTAAGCCGTACAAATTTTATAAACTTTAAGTTTTGCATCTGTCTTTGTTTAATTCATTTAAAACGAAAAATCAAAAGAAGGGAACTTGCCCTAAATATTCTGACAAATCAAGAACTCGTTTGCCACAGATATCATATTATATCGATCTTAGTCAAACATACGGATTATGCATGAACTTAAATCCAAATTAAGTTGACAAACTTATAGTCTTTAGAGAACTTAGTCAAGTTGAGAAAGAATGTTAGTACTACATGTTAACTTAACAATCTATAAATAAATGGATTGTGCATTAAAAAAGTGCACAATCTTTAAAAAAATAAATTGAGATGTGAAATAATGTGAATAGATTGTGCACTCATTTAGTGCACAATCTATAAATAAAGAGGTTGTGCACTTATTAATTGCACAATCTATAAATAAAGATAAGTGCACAATCCATTAAAACAAAATGGATTGTGCACTTATTAAGTGCAAAATCCATAAAAAAAAAAATAGAATGTGCACTTATTAAGTGCACAATCCATAAAAAAAAAAATGGATTGTGCACTTATTAAGTACACAATGTGAACTTTCACTTTTTTAACGCCGTCAGACGTCTTCCGCTACAAATTTAAAGGTATTGTGCACTTATTAAGTGCACAAAGCCTATTTTGGTATTTTTTTTTATATGACATACTTTAGTACTTTTTTTAGTTGTAGGGCATATTTTGGTTTCGGACTCACTTGGCACAAAGTTTAAGAAAATAAAGAAGACTTTTGAATCTTGTTGCCTTAAATTAGAGTTGTGTCAAATGTACCAAAATCCTCTTTAATCTTGTGGTCCTAAATATGCCATGTGGAAAGTTGAAACTAATGTATTGCCAAAAAAGAAAAGAGATCATTCTTTTTTAAACAGACTAAAAAGAAAAGTAGGTCATTCTTTTTTAAATGGAGTGAGCAGTATAAAACAACGAACGAGATGAGATGAGTATTATTTGCAAATTCATTATTAAAAGGATTTTCAATTCACAAAAGAATGATTTATCTTCTTAACCTCAAGAAATTAAGAGTTAACATATAAGAGAAAGTTAGCGATGAAGTTGGAAAGCCCTACTACCGGCCATTCATTATAATAAAATTTAATATAAAATTTAAAGTCGTTTGAACCGGGTTGGGTAGATTCTAAACCTGTTAGATGCTTATCTATACTTGAAAAAATAGGACCATCCATGAAGGCCTCAAAAGCGCGAGAAATATATCCAAACCCGTGGCATGATCGAAAAGTACTGCTACCGATAAGTCACACATTAATATAATCAAATAATTTAAAATAAATTAAAAGCAGAAGGTAAATAACTTTTAAGCTAACAAATATTATATATCTAAGAGATTAATTTAAGCCAGACATAAGTCATTAAAGCGACTGTGCTAGAACCACGGGACTCGAGGGGTGCCTCACACCTTCCCCTAGGTCAATAGAATTCTTTATCTGGATTCTAGATCGCAGACCAAAAAGAAAGAGTCATTTCCTTTTGAAGAGGGATTCAACAAGGTGACTTGGAACACCCAAACTCAATTCCAAATGTCAACTCTGTAAAATAAATAATCCCTTTTCAAAACGTCACTTTAATTGAAAAAATTCATTTTCTCTAAAACCAACTCCTTAGTGGGCTGGAGCGATAAAAATAGGGGTGTGATATAACCCATAAATAAGCATTTGACAGATCTAGGTTCCAACTTTCCATTATCAACATGAGCATAAGTAGGACATCCAAATATTCTCAAATCAGAATAACTAGCAGGAATACCAGACCATACCCCTTGTGGAGTCTTTTTATCAATCGCGATTGAGGAAGAGAGATTAATAAGAAGACAAGCTGTGGAAGCAGCTTTGGCCCAAAAAGACTTGGGTAAACCAACATTAAAAAGCATACAACACACCTTCTCCATTATAGTCCTATTAATTCGTTCAGCCACACTATTCTGCTGTGGAGTATGACGAACTGTCAAGTGCCTCACAATTCCTTCTGACTTGCACAGAGAATTAAATTCATTAGAATAGAACTCTAAACCACTATCAGTCCAAAGGAATTTTACCTGCTTCCCTATTTTCTTTTCAATCATAATCTTTCACTCCTTGAAAGTAGGCAACACATAATTCTTTTGCTTCAGGAAGAACACCCAAACTTTTCTGGAATAGTCATCAATAATAGTCAACAAGTAATTCTCACCTCCTCTTGAAGGTACTCTATAAGGACCCCAGAGATCAGAATGGATGTAATAAAGTGTGCCTTTAGTTGAGTGGATACTTTTAGTGAATCTGACTCTCTTCTACTTTCCAAAAATGCAGTGCTCACAAAAATCCAATTTGGTAATACTCTGCCCATCAAGAAGTCCTCTCCTGCTTAGTTCAGTTATCCCATTTTCACTCATACACCCCAGGCGCATATGAAAAAGTTTAACAACGTCACTTTCTAATAGAGAGGAGACAGAAATAGTTGCATCACCTGTAACTATAGAGCCTTGCAAGACATACAAATTTGCAGACTTTCTATATCCCTTCATCATAACAAGAGCACCTTTAGTAACCTTCAGGACCCCACTTTCACCAGTGTACCTATATCCGTTCGAATCAAGGGTACTCAAGAAAATAAGATTTCTCTTCAGGTCTTGGACATACAACACATCACCAAGTGTCCTCACAACACCATCAAACATCTTAATTCTGATTTTTCCAATACCAGCTATCTTATAAAGTGCGTTATTTCCCATCAATACAACACCTTTAGAGACTATTTCATATGTTGTAAACTAATCCCGATTGTGACACATATGAAATGTGCAAGCTGAATCAAGAATCTAATCCTCACAGGGTTTGAAGTTACCGTTAGAAACTACTAAGAGTTCTCCATCACTATCGCCATCTTTAACAAAACTGGCTTCACCAGACTTCTCTGGTTGGTTTTTCTTTGATTTTGGAGCTTCTCTTTTCTCTCTGTTCTGTAACTTCCAACACTCAGATTTGATATGACATTTTTTCTTGCAGTAATTACAGGATTTGTTTTTGTTTCTGTATTTCGATCTATTTCTATCATCACCCTCAGAGTTCTTCTCATGATTTATTTCTCAAACAATGAGACTATCTCCTTGAGTCTCCGACCCATTCACAAGATGCTTCATTTTCTCCTTAGAGAAGAATGCATCATAGACTTTATCTATGGTCAAGGTATCACGACTATATAAAATCATATCCTTAAAGGTCGAGTATGATGCAGATAACGAATAAAATAGAATCAACCCTAAATCTTTCTTATCGTACATAACCTCCAGAGTCTCTAAATCAGACACGATTTTCTTAAAGACAGATAGATGATCCTCCAAGGATGCACCCTCAGATATGCGATGGGAATAAAGTCGTTGTTTGAGATGCAACTTACTAGTTGGGCTCTTCGTCGTGCATAAAGATTCCAATTTCAACCACAACGCAGCGGCACTGGTCTCCCTCAAAACATCCTGCAAAATATGATTAGATAAATGAAGGAACATCTGAGATAGAGCCTTCTGATCCTTATGCCGTTTATCATCATCTATCCACTATGAGGGCATGTGATCAAACCCTAACAGCGCATCGTCCAAATCCATCTACGCGAGCACAACCCACATCATAACCTGCCATAACGAAAATCTAGTATTGCGATCCAACAATGGAATATCATACTTCATGGTTGCCATCCCCGAGAAAACAATCGACCAAGCTCTGATACCAGTTTGTTAGAAATCAAGAAAAAATAAAGCAAACCACAAGCAGAAAGAAAACAAGAACACACAGATTTACGTGAAAACCCTCACAGGAAAAACTACGGGCAGAGGTAGAGGAGGTTTCACTATGAAAGGAGAGGAGTACAATGTGCAGCGACGTAATTTCTGAATAAAAAAAAAAGACCCACTAATTGCACTTATATAATACGTGCATACAAATAAGTCCTAGGCCCAAAAACATATTGACCTGATCCCTACGCTACCACCACTGACCCCATTGAAAATCATGAACATGGGTCTCACCGTGAAACTTTCTAAGCCGGATCACAAAATTCGGGTCACAACTCTAACCGTTTTCTTTTTTTGTGTTTATTTAGTTTGCTGAAATTTGTAAACAACATGATGCAATTTTGATTGAGTGGACTAATAAAGTTGTTGGTTTCTGACCCAAAAAAAAAGAAAGAAATTAATTGGGTCAAATCTATGTGATATCAATTTTGTTGACATGATTTAAGAGTTTAAATTTGATTAATTTCTTTTTGCGCTCTAAACAAAATTATATATTCTTTGTGGTGAACTGATTGATGGATTACTATTAACTGAGACGTTTCAAGTCTGAAAGTAATATTTCTTATGGTGGATACATTTCAATTAACTAACATATTCCAAGTCTAAATGTTTGATTCAGGAAATAGTGGCATTGTTTTACCAATCAAATGAACCATCAGCAATTGGAACTACAACTTTTAGGTTCTCAATACCAATGACAAGGAAGAGAAGAAATTGATCGAGGAGACTAGAGAAGTAGTTCCCGCTTGTGTGAATAATTCGAAGGTACATATACTTGAATGGGGTTTTAGAATAGTATGAGTACATAATATTGCAACTTAGGTTTGAACATCAACAAACAATTTAACTTCTGGAAGCATAATGCTGGTGATTTAGTAAATTATTTTCCTGTGGTTGAGGAAATAGAGGAAACAATGATGAAAGAAGTCTTTCCTCCACTAATTCTGTGTCATTTTGTGTTGGCGTCTATACTTTTGAGCATCTGTTTGCGTTGACCACATCAATGCCACTCTTGAAATTAATGTTTGCCAATGACACCACTTTCACTTTAAAGTAAATGGTAGCTCACCTAGAAAATTAAATGAAACTGGCACTATGAGGATGTTGTTGTCCTTTTTGTTTGATGCGATAATATTTTTAAATATATTGGATATTAGAAAAAGAATAGTTCAAAAGTACAATGATGTTTTCCATGGTGGAAATGAATTTGGATATAACTCTGATTATTCAGTTTCTTTGGGAACTAATTTTTAGCCAATATGTATATGCTCAGTTTTGGCAATGTAAGATTTCAGGTGTCATGCTCTACTTTATTGGTGATTCAATAGATAATTCATACATCTAATATGTCAAAAACTACACCAAACGTCTACCATAATAGCTACAAATAAAACCTAATATGTGAAAACAACCGGTCAACAACTTTTAAAATTAACTGCTGTCCGACAATTCGAAAATGAGACAAAGATCTAAGTAATAAATCACAGTATTGCTCAACTTATATTGGTTTTTGGTTGTATTATCTTTGACGTATATGCTCTATAAGTCGTAGTAACATTGAGTAGTGATTTTTTTTACATTATTGAGTTATCTGATATCTCTTGTACCTGATTATAAATTATGGCTATAATTTGCAGTAACATTTAGTCATTTTATTCCTAATATCATTAAATTAAATTTCTTTTCCCAAATTAACTTTTCTTTGAACCATTATTAGCTCCACAAATTCCCTTTAAATGTGTGAAGTTAATTTGAAATATAAAACACTCTAAATTTCTTCCAGAAACTTACGAATCTTTTTCCATGTACATTTATAAAATCCAAGTATTGTTTTCTTTTTAAAATTGGTGGAGGGAATAAATAAAGAAAGATGAAATAAACATAGCAAATAACGAGCAGAAAAAGAAAATGACACTGTAATTATCAAAATCTAACAGTGATACCTCTGGGAAAATAAGTTTTGATTCTTTCTCTTCCGTAATATTTGAATATTTTGTTCTGTTCAGTTCATGCCTTTATTTATAATTTTAATATTAGCTTCTTTTAGAGTATTGAATACATGGTATTTTTATTTGGCCATGGGAAGCTTGGACAACTTCCTACATGAACATGTGGGTTCTGCAAGAGGGTTGTCCTACCTACACGATGTATGTTGTCCTGAAATAGTTCATCAAGATATTAAATCAAGCAACATACGCCCTGATCAGAATCTAGAGCCTCGTGTTTCAGACTTTGGCCTTGCCAAGCTTTTAGTGGACGAGGAAGCTTACATCACAAGTGTGGTTATGGGTACTTTTGGTTATTTAGCACTAGAGCACTTGCAAAGTAGAAGAGCTACAGAGAAATATGATGTATGTATCTGTGGAATTCTTTTTTAGAGCTTGTGACCGGGAAAAGGCCAGCCTATTAAGACATTATGTTTCAAAGTTCAGCTAACAGTCTACTTAGTCAGTTAAGCTAGTTACTAAGTGTATCCTAATCAGTTGAGTAATTTTAACTAATTAGGTAGTTAGTTACAGTTTGTATCAGTCTATATATACTCTTAAACATGACTTATAAGTAATTAATTCAATACATATACTTTAAAGATGATTTCATATTCTTCCTAGAGTTCCTCTGGTTCTCCGTTTTCTTTGTAAGTTGAGTACTTCTATTGCAGTTACTGTTCCATTAAGTTTCTTCAAAATACCTTCATGGTATCATAAAAATGATCAAAGTCTGAGTAGATCGAATGTTCTTACATTTAATTTGATCATAAAGAAAGCTTCCGCGAAAAGTTTTGTCCAAGATCAAAGGGTAAATCAGTTCTGAAGTTTCAGAACTCCTCCAAGAAATTGCTATTAAAGTCCAAAATATATTCTCACAAATGCGAACTGGAAGTGAACATACAAATGCAGATCTTCTACGAGGACTAAATGGATCATCTTCTAATAATGGGGGTAACTCGAGCAAATCCACTCCATAGATATATCCAAGTCAAGGTATTGACTATAATCACCCATTGTTTTTTAGCCCTATTAATATTAGTGGTGTGAATTTAATATCATTTCAATTGCTTGGGACCGAAAATTATTATTTATGGAGTAGATCCGTAAGGTTAGCGTTACTTGGTCGCAGTAAGATTGGTCTAGTTGATGGTTCTTGTACCAAGAAAAGTGTTAATGAAGAACTATGGGCCAATGGGAGAGGGTAAATACAATTGCACTTTCTTAGTTGTTAAATTCAGTTTCTAAGAACCTTCTTGGAGGGGTAGCGTTAGCTTCTTCTACTTATAGTATTTGGAAAGATTTAAGAGAAAGATTTGATAGGGTAGATGGATGAAGAACTTTTAGCCTGCATAAAGAAATTGTAAATCTGCAGCAAGGTACATCTACTGTGTCTGAGTACTACACCAAACTCAAGACTCTTTAGGATGAGTTTGAGGTATAAGTTCCTTCTCCCGGTTGTAATTGTAAGTCTAGAGTATTTGTGGCTCATTTGAATAGGCAAAAGTTATATCAGCTTCTCATTGGATTGAATGAAAACTATAATCAAGCAAAAAGTCAAATAGTGCTCGTGGATTCACTCCCTAGTGTGAATCTGTCTTAAGCTATGATAGCCCGTGAAGAATGCCAAAACTCTGTAGCATATAGTAGTGGTAGTAGGAATAAACACAATAATGGAAAATGGTATGGATGCCATGGTTATGTACTCAAGAAATAGGGATTCCAATAACATAAATCAGAATGTAGGAAACACTATAAACTATGGGCGTTTTAATTCTCAAGGAGGTAATGCTAACAAGATCAAGAAGAATTTTAATGTCACCTATGAATTTTGTAAGTGCAAGGGGTATAATAGAGATCAATGCTATAAATTAGTGGGGTATCCATCTGATTTCAATTCCAAGAAAAGGCTTATGGTAGAGGTACTAGTGTTGCCTCTAATGTGATGAATAATTAGAACATAACTGGAAATTACATGTCTGAGCATGCACAAGGAAAGTTCAGGTATGGTGTTAATACTAATCTACCATTGCATGGTAAAGGAAAAGAACATGATGATTGTGCTAGAAAACTTTAGGGTTGTACATTCACTAAGGGCCAGTATGAGCAGATCTTGTAATTGTTGAATCAAAACTATGGTGGAATCAATGCAAATGCCAATGATCATGCCAATACAACTAATACGTAAATCCTCACTTGTGGATGAAAATAGTGATATTTTGATAATTGATACAGGTGCAACAAACCATTTGGTGTCACAGATTGGCATGCTCACATAAGACACTGTTGTCAAGCCTGAGTATCCTAAGAAAGTTTACTTACCTACTAGTAATTGTCATTAACAATACACTGCTATACTACTTAGCAGTATCTTTAGATGAATAGAATAAGAAGAACAGATTGGGAGGAAAAAGACGAAGAAAAAGAAGATAAGTAGATGATAGAGATTATTAGAGAGTGTGTATTTATGTTGTATTCATCATTATTTAGTGTGTACAGTCATATACATTTATAGGCTTGTGATTAGGCTAACTAACTAACTAAATAGCCGTTGGTACTTGTGTAACTAACTGAGAAACGGTTATAACAGAAAAGTAACTAGTCTATTTTTCTTTTCCTTGATTCTGCTCCAGTGTCCTCTTCATACTCCAACACTCCCCCTCAAGCTAGGAAGGTGTGAAAATGTCACAGATTCCTAGCTTGACATTGAGATGAACTTGTTGTGCTATTGTCAGTCCCTTAGTCAACATGTCTACAGGCTGATCTTGAGTTCCAATGTAATGAGTTCTAATCATTCCTTGCACAATTTTTTCCGTGATAAAGAAGCAGTCAATGTCAATATACTTTGTTCTCTTATGATATATTGGATTTGATGCTATTTGCAGAGTAGATTTGCTATCACTAAACACATCCACTGGTAGAACTACTTTATTCCCAACTTCCTTCATCAAGCCTATGATCCATACCAACTCTACTGTGACTGCAATAAGACTTCTAAACTCTGCTTCTTCTAAACTCTTGGAAACAGTAGTTTTCTTTTTTGATTTCCAAGAAACTATTGATTCTCCAACTTTCACAAAATATCCTGTTATAGACCTTCTAGTCTAAGGGCATGATGCCCAGTCTACATCACAGTAGGCACTTACTCTGTCATTTGCATTACTAGACAGTAGCACACCTTGTCCTGGTTGGTTTATAACATACTTCACAACTCTAAGTGCTGCTTCTATGTGAGACTTCTTAGGATTCTGAAGAAACTGACTTAATATCTGAACACAAAAGGTTATGTCTGGATTTTTCATATTTAGGTATAAAATCTTACCAATTAGCTTTTGATAAGCAACTTGATCTGCTGAAGAATCCTCAGTAGACTTCCCATGCTTAACATGTTCATTAAACTGTTTGGATATTAGTTTGATGTTGTAGTCCATAGGAGTAGCTGCAGGTTTGGCTGCTATTAAGCCTAACTCAGATAGTAGTTCCAAGGCATACTTTCTTTGATGCATTAATATCCCCTTTTCAAACCTTGCAAACTCTATTCTAAGGAAAAATCTTATCTCACCAAGATCTTTCATCTTGAAGTTCTGATGTAGGATTGCCTTGGTTTCTTCTATCAGCTTTAATCTATATCTGGTGATCAGTATGTCATCAACTAGTTCCCACATGAGTGACCATTGTAGTATCAACATTTAGTAGATACACTTTCTTTGAATTTTCTAACTCTGTAATAGTCTTGTTAAGTAGCAGTTCTGAATGACCAACCATATGGTTGGTAGCACCAATATCTATAATCCATTTCTTTGAACAAAAAAAAAATCTAAACAAGAAAAAATACCTACACTTGTTATATTGGAAGACTCAGTAGATGCGTTGACAGATTTATTCTTGTTTATCGATTGTAAGATTTGCTCATATTTCTCCTTGGTAAAGGCTGCATTTCCAAGCTGAATTAGTTGAGGTATCTGAGTACTTGCACCTACTGATTGTCCTACATCTTCAGTGTAGTAACCACTTTGATCAACTGGATAATCATGAGAACTCAGAGATATATTATAGGCTGTGTTTGACCCTTCATGCCTGAGCTTCTTCTTAGCCTTATAGTCTTGAGGATATCCAATCAGTTTCCAACAATTTTCTTTGGTATGCCCCTTGAGTTTACAGAAATCACACTACACATTGACATTTTTTTTGTATTTTTGACCTTGGCTTTCGCCTGCTCCATTTTTTGCATAAATGGCTAGATCATGATTCTTCCCACTTGTTGCAGGATTTATACCAAGAATCCCTGCCTGACTTGCAATGGATTTGTGACTTTCATCACTTACTATCATTGCATAAGCTTGGTTAAAATTTGGGAGAGGGGTCATAAGCAAGATTTGACTCCTTGCTTGTGTGTAGGGCTCATTTAGACCCATAAGAAACTAGAATAACTTCAGTTTCTATAGATGTAGTACATACTCCTTTGATTTATCACATTCACTTCCAGGAGCAGGTAATAGAGCCTCAAATTCTTCCCATAAATCTTTAAGTATTGAGAAATATACAGATACTGAAGATGTACCTTAAGACAATGTAGCAATCTCCTTGTGTAGGATGAATGTTCTGGCCCCATCCACTTTGTTAAACCTTTCAAACAGTTCATTCCAGAAAGCACTTGCCACAGATGCATACATAATTCCTCCTTGTAATTCTTTAGAAATAGAGTTCATATTCCAAGAAAGTATAATTTCATTCACTCTTTCCCAATGACTACTTAATTCAACTGAGAACTTGTCTTTAGAACTTGTTCCATCCACCATGCCCAACTTATTTCTCCTAAGTAAAGTAATGCGCATGGATCTAAACTAAATTGAGAAGTTCTCAACTCCTGTTAACTGAAAAAAATAACCTGTATGCCAGTCACATCAGAAGGACTTAAGAAGAGAGGATGATTTTAATCCAAAGTATGTGGAGTAACTCTGGAACCCTCAATAACAGGATCAATAGAAGCATTTGGATTCACTATTGTTGCATACCTTCAATTCTTGAATCAAGATTCTTTGATTTTCCCACGAAGAAACCAATGCACAAGAATCGATCTTGCTCTACTAGTTTGATAGTGAGTAGTGCTTTGATACCATGACATTAACCATACACTTCTATACCACTTAGTAGTATCTTCAGATGAATAGCAGAAAAAGAATAGATTAAGAAGAAAAAGAAGAAGATAAGTAAATGAGAGAGATTATTAAAGAGTGTGTAGTTATGTTGTATTCATCATCATTCAATGTGTACATTCATATACATTTATAGACTAGTGATTAGGCTACCTAACTAACTAACTAGCCTTTAATACCCGTGCCTTTTTCCTAGCTAGAAATCATCTCAAGGATGCTAGCACTTACTTTAAAATGCAAACCTATCCTTGTACACGTGGTATTTTTGAGATTTTCACTTCCTATCATGTGGGAAATTGAGTTATCTTTCCAACGGTACCAATTTTGTCCAAATCCGACATCAGACGAGGAAGTTATGGACGTTTTACTTGGAACTGTCGAAAACGCCCAGGTATGACGGCCAAGTTGACGGACCACCACATAAGTGACGGACCGCCACTTTGACCATAATATCCAAGGAAGTTGAGACACGTATTGGATAAGGACTGACGGATGAGTTGACAGACCGTCAAAGTTGTGACGGGCCGTCACCCAGGGTGTCACCTTTTATCCAGTGAACCCCATTTCTGGTCCAAGTCTGACGGGCTAAGTGACGGACCGTCAAGTGTTTGACGAACCGTCAGTTGGACCGTCACATGCTACGTTCAATTTATATCTAGGTCGTTTTAACAGGGGTATTTTGGTTACTTAACACTCACCTAAATATACCCAAATAAGTCTGAATTCAACCATTCTGCTCATTATTATTTCACAAACAAAAAAAACTAGGGTTTCTCTCTAAATTTAATATCCAATAAAAAGACCCAATCCTCTTCAAGAATCAAAGGATTTCAAGCCCTTCAAGTTAAAAAATGTCAAGAACCTTGAGTCAGGTATGCATAGTGTTCATCTATGGACCCCTTTCGTTCATAGAGTTCAAGAACCATGCTTTTAAATGAGAAACTTTGATTTCCTTGTTGTTATGTGATTTTGTTCATGTTAATGATCATTGTCTAAGCTTCAAGATATTAATTTAAGTTGACTTCCATGATGTATGCATGCTTGTAGTTAAAACCCATGAATTTGGGTGGTTCAAGATGATTAAAATTACTGAGAAAACCTATGCCCCAAAGTGTGAATGCAAGGTGTTTGTTAAAATTCCTAGAATTCTAAAAATCATGTTCCCATGATCCCATAGTATTTAAATGACAAGCTATGTCAACTCTTAAGATGATTCCACATGAACTTCCATGCTATTGATATGTGTTTCTAGTATGATTATGCAATGAACATGATATTAAGGTTGTGCAAGTACTTCCATGTGACATGAAATCCTTTCCATGCAATACATTGTTGATAACCATGCTTAATATGAAATCCCTTATGTACGATATTATGAATTGTGGACTCAAATCTTGTGATCAAGTCATGTCATGTGTGTCAATTTCCTTCCATCGAGTCCTGGGGGTATTCATACCTAAAAAACATAGATGTGTGCCTAGAGCCATGTCAATCTCATTCAATCCATAATCTATAGAACTCAGTCAGTCATGTGTCTCAGGAAACCTTAAAAATCTCATGATCTCAGTAAAATCTCAGATAGTAGTGCTATTTCGTCAGTCAACGGAAGTCAGTTACTACGTCCATGTACATTTAGTTAAATCATGTTCAGTTTCTTCAGATGGGAGTAGAAGTTAGCACCGAGTGAACCCAAGGATGGGAACTCACCTGCCAGTTTAGGGTGTGATTCGTAGCAGTCATCCTTGTATTCTAGAACTACGTAGCCAACATAGGTTGAGACATCTTAACCTTTCAGACTAGGGTTGATGAGGTGGATTAACCTATCAGTTTAGGATTCCCACCGTTCTTATTTGAGTACCTACCAGATGAGGGTCACTCACAACTGTCCTTACTAGTGGTGCGGTATTGACACCCCTCCAGTCGGGGAAGATATTGGACCCCAACATAGCTATATGCATTATTGAGGCATATCAGTTAAACAACTATCTCCCACAGTTTCAGACTCAGTCTCAGTAAAAGAACTCAGACAGTTCTTCAGATACCAGTATACCAGGACCGTTAGATACATTCAAATTCAGTTATAGTATGGAACTTAAATAGTTCCATTAGATGCATGACTGTTAGACATAGTTACCCATGTATTCAGAACTATAGTATCAGTTATGATCAGTTATCAGTAAACTATGTATTAGCGTACAGATTTAGCTATCATGCATTTGCTATCTCAGTTTCTATGTATACATGTTTGCACTCTCACGTTCATATCAGTTAGTTAGTTAGCATTGTTCATGCATGTAACCCTATTTATGTTCAACCTACCTCACACGTATACTCAGTACTTCAATTGTACTGATGCATTCGCGCTATGGTGCTTTCTCTTTATGTTACACCATAGGTTCAGAGACACGAGTTCTAGACCAGCAGTAGCAGTCATATTCCAGTATACAAAGTTGTAGTGAGTCCTCTTCATTCGAGGATGATATGATTTAATTTATTCATTTATTATTTCAGTTAGCTATCCGTTTATGGAGTTAGTTGGAGACATGTTCCTTTAACTCCTTATTCAGACAATGTTTAGAGGCTTTTAGATTTAGTTCAGATTTGATTCAGTTTTCAGTTGTTTTAGGTATCTTTCACCCATATGGATGTTATTTTACCAGATTCTTTATTCAGTCGAACCTTATGGCCTACATGTTTATATTTTTCGTATTATTATGATATATATTATAGTGTATAGGTACAGATATCAGTCATAGGTTAGCTTGTGGTTCTTCGGGGACATAAGCTCCATGTAACGCTCCGGTTCAGAAAAATCGGGGCATTACATAGACGTTGGTACTTGTGTAACTAACTGAGAAACAGTTATAACAGAAACGTAACTAGTCTATTTTTCTTCTTCTTGATTCTTCTCCAGTGTCCTATTCATACTTCAACAGTAATTTAAATAGTGTATCTCATGTAGGTTCATCTGCTATTTCACCAAGAAGTATTACTACTAATGTCTTTCATACTCCAGAATCCAAATATAACCTTATGTCTGTGAGTAAAGTGACTAAAAAGTTAGGGTGCTCAGTCACATTTTCCTTTACTTTTTGTGTTTTTTAGAAACTCTACAGTGGGAAGGTGAGGGGATTGGTAAAGAAGATCCTGTATTATACTTTCTTATAAATAATCTGACTAAAAATGAGTTATTGAGCCTATCTTGTACAACAATAGGAAATTCTGAAATTCATAAAACTATGAAATATGCAAATATACTCCTATGGCATAAAAGGACTGTTCATATGTCTTCTAGAGTCCTAGATAGATTGCTGTCTAATAAAAGTTCTACTAGTATTAAGAAAGTAGATGAATGTACTATATGTCCTTATGCTAAACAAACTAGGTTAACTTTTCCTTTAGTAATAACAAGACTAGTAATAGTTTTGATTTATTGCATATTGATGCATAGGGGCCCTATAAAAAAACTACTTTTGATGGTAATAAATACCTTCTCATTATTGTTGATGACTTTACTAGAATGACTTGGTAGTTTTTACTAAAAAATAAGTCAGATGTGTGTATATCTCTGTAATATTTTGTGTAGTATGTGAGGACTCAGTTTGTCGAATCAGTAAAAATAGTTAGGTCAGACAATGGTACAGAATTTGTCAATGTTATTTGTGATAAGTTCTTTAAATAAATGGGAATAGTACATCAGAGATCATGTCCTTATATCCCTCAGCAAAATGGGATAGCTGAGAGAAAACATAGATATGTGTTAGAAGTTACTAGAGCCTTAAGGTTTTAAGGTCACATACCATTACAATTCTGGGGTCATTGTGTCTTGGTTGCAGTCTATTTAATTAATGGAATGCCTAGTAAAGTCATTAATGATCAATCTCCTTATGAGAGACTATATGGTAAAACTCCTCTTGTTATGCACTTAAGGGTGTTAGGTTGTCTTTGTTTTTCTAAAAATGTAACAGAATTTGATAAATTAGCTCCTAGAACAATGACATTAGTTCATATGGGATATTCAGAAATTCACAAAGGTTGCACCTTGTTTGATTTAACTTCTATTCATTTTTGTTAGCAGATATGTTATATTCAAAGAATATATTTTTCCTTTTTCTCTAGCTAAGACTCAATAGTCTAAAGCTCTATTCATAGATATGCTGGACAACTTAAATATCCTCTTTGACATAGAAAATTTGCCTACAAGATATACTGCAAATGTGAATAATACACCAGCTCTTACCATCTAGCATCACCTCAAGTGCACAATGAGGTAATGCCTGAGGATTCAGAATATGATAATTCAAATCATGTTAAACCAGTAGTGTATCCTACGACTGCCATACCTACTAGAAGTTCAACAAGAGAAACTCATCCCCCTGTCTGGTTGAAAATTTTTGCCTCTCTTGACATCAACAAAGAAGTAAAGTATCCTCTCTCTGATTGTATCTCTTATGATCATCTGTCTACTTCTATCAAGACTTTATTACTTCTATATCTGTCCTAGTTAAACCAATAACATATCCATAAGCCATCAAAGATCCTATATGGATTGAGGCTATGCAAGTTGAGATTCAAGCCTAGGAAAATAATAAAACTTAGGAGTTATCAAAATTACCTGTAGGGAAAAATACTATAGGATAAAGGCGGATTTACAAGATTAAGTACAAATCTACAGGTGAAGTTGAAAGATTTAAGGCAAGGTTGGTAGCCAAAGGCTATAGTCAAAAGAAAGGGGATAGATCATAAAGAAACTTTTTCACTACTGGTCAAAATAGTCACTGTAAGGACTATTTTGGCTTTTTCTATTTCTAGACATTGACATATTCATCAAATGGATGTGTACAATGCCTTTTTACAAGGAGATTTGCATGATGAGATATACATATCCCCTCCATAAGGATTTTCCAGGCAAGGGGAGAAGAGAGTACGTAAACTGACAAAATCCTTATGTGGTTTAAAACAGGCTCTAAGGCAATGGAATCAAAAGTTAACTGAGGCTCTATTAAAGTTACAATTCAAGCTTGTTTATAAAGAAAACAGATGAAGGGACAATCATGGTTTAGTGTATGCTGATGATATGCTAATCAGGGACTTGTAAAAGAAACAAAGAAGTCATTACAACAAGATTTCAATATGAAAGATTTAGGAGAACTGAAAGTTTTCTTAAGCATAGAATTTGCAAGGTCTAAAGCTGGGATTACAATGCATCAAAGAAAATATGCACTTGAACTAATTTCTGTAGTTGGTTTGTCTGCATCTAAACCAGCTGGTACACCTATAAATATGAATATCAACTTCCAAATAATATGATGATTAACTAAGAGAAGATGTTGAAGACCCTCTTGTAGATCAGAGTGTATGTCAAAAATTGATTGGAAAATTATTGTATTTGAACATGACAAGACCAAACATCACTTTCAGTGTACAGACTGAGCCAATTTTTACAGCAACCCCAAAAATCTCACATGGATGCTGCTTTAAGAATAGTAAGATACATCAAGATGAATCCAGGACAAAGGATACTATTATCAAGCAATACAAATAATACTATCAATGCATCCTATTATGTAGATTGGGTAGCCTGCCCTCTTACTAGAAAATCAGTATCTGGATATGAAGTAAATATGGGAATTCATTTATCTCATGGAAGATAAGAATCAGTCAACTGTGTCAAGCAGCTCAGCTGAAGTTGAGTACAGAAGTTTGGCTACCGCAACTACAAAATTGGTTTGGTTAGTGGGGCTACTAAAAGAGTTAGATGCAGAATTCAAGCTTCCTATTAAACTATTTAGTGATAGTAAATTTTCTATTCAATTTAATGCTAATCCAGTGTATCATGAAAGAACCAAGCATATAGAAATAGATTGCCATTTCATCAGGGAGAAACTACAACAAGGGTTGATTGAAATTAATTACTTGCCTACTCAACATCAGCCTGTAGACATTTTTACCAAAGGACTTAGTAGGATACAACATGAATTTCTTTTATCCAAGATAGGAGTCCTAAGTATCTTCATCCCTCCTAGCTTGAGGGGGAGTGTTAAGACATGAAGAAGTAAGAAAGCAGTTAGTTACCTTTCAAAGTTCAGCTAACAGTCTACTTAGTCAGTTGTGTTGGTTACTAAGTGTATCCTAATCAGTTGAACTATGCTAACTAATTAGTTAGTTAGTTAAGGTTTGTATCAGTCTGTATATAGACTCTTAAACACGACTTGTATGTAATTAATTCAATACAATATACTTTAAAGATGATTTCATCTTCTTCCTAGAGCTCCTCTGGCTCTTTGTTTTCTCTGTAAAATGAGTACTGCTATTGCAAGTACTGTTCCATTAAGTTTTTTCAAAATATCTTCACAGCTGATCCATCTAACTCTAGGAACCGAGGTATCAATGTGGTTGGATGAATGAATGAATGCCTTGGTGAAGAATAATAGACTGTATGGATATTTTATATAAGAGGTGAAAAGATGTAGATGCAGGGAAAGTAGAAGCAATTCCAGAAATAGCTGCAAGATGCACTGATGCAAATCGACATGAGAGACCTTTAATGCAACAGGTGCTGTAATATTTGAATCAAGAGGTCATGATGAGTCTCATTCAGATTATTCTTGATGTATGTAATAGTTTTCCAGGACCAAATATTTAGAAATATATTACAGCCTAATGCTGAAATGTGTATTCTGCAATTGCAGATACTGTGTATGCTCCTTACTTCAGGAGCCCCGCTTTCTTTCTTACTGATGCTCTTTGTGCAAAATTAAAAACAAGAAAAAGAAAAGGAATACATGGAACTTTTTATTACTTAGATAGTCTGATTGTCTCAAACTTAATGTTATCATTTCTATTATTTCAAATCTTTTAAACAAGTTTAATGGAATTGATATCTTCCAGTTAAAAGAATTTAACTCCCCGAATAATTCACTGGAAGTAAAACTCTGAGTATAGTAGCTTTTAACAGTTTTAGCTTAACAAGATGGGTTGCTTACCAAAAAGTGGAAGAGTTAGTGTCATTTAAACTTATTGTCATTAATTCAATGATGCAGTGAGTTTCATGCTGTGGAATCATAACAAGCACCTAAAAGATGTGTACGGTTTCAAGGAGTTCTTACATCGACTGTAAAGCAGATTGATTATGTTGTTTGTCAACTCTTTTGTTGGAGAGAAAAACAAATCTTAACAAAGAAAAGAAAGAGCAGAAAGTATTGTAAAGTTTCATTGATCACTGCCACATTTATACATAAGAACATAACTGAAAAAGATCAATAAAAGGAGTAAAATAATCTATCATTATTTCTAATAATTATGAACTAAAGATAAGAAAAAGCAATAAAGCTGATTTTTCATGATTACAGCCTCATTTAATAAATTTAAATCCTACTTTAATTCTGTAATTTGAATTAGAACAGCTAATATAACTAATCTGCAGCTTTTGAGGCACTAATCTTAACACTTCTCCTTGACTCAAGAGCTGTAACACCAAGTCTTTCTTCGAGAAACTCGAATCTTGCTCTAAGTAGAGACTTAGTTGGGAATCTATTTAGCAAAAATACTGTGGTATTGGTAGCTTCAGCCTAAAATTTCTTTGGTATCCCTTTCTCATGGATCAAACACCTTGTCATCTCCATTAGCATCCTATTTTTCCTTTCCACTACTCTGTTTTGTTGAGGAGTATAGGGTGCCGTTAGCTGATGCTCGATTCCTACTTCATTACAAAAGTTGTTGAACTTTTTTGAAGTATATTCAGTTTCATTATCTGTTCTTATCACATGAATTCTGCAACCACTCTGATTTTCCACAAAAGCCTTAAATTTTCAAAATACATCAGCGACCTCAAATTTAAAATTCAAAAGATAAATCCAACAATTTCTGAAACAATCATCCATAAAGGCAATGCAGTACTTACTACCATTTAAAGATGGTGTTTTTTGAGGTCCACCTATATCTCTATGAATAAGTTGTATCTTATTCTTTGGACTCCATGATGAATTCTAAAAAGGAAGCATTGTTTGCTTCCCATACCGATAAGCTTCACAAACAGGCATATTTTTCTTAAGGCTCAGAAGACCTTCTGCTAGTTGATTTTCTTTCATGAAGAGTATGACATCATAATGATAATGTTTGAGTCTTTTGTTGTATAACTCGGAATCATTTTCCAACCTGACAATTGTTGCTTGCACATCATCCAATAGATTTAAGGAAAACCTCCTTTATCTCATCTTAACCTTGAACATCTCCTTATTATCAAAATCCTTGATGACACATTTTTTTTCTTCAAACAACACTTTGAAACTATTTTCAAGTAGCTTCCCAACACTTAAGAGGTTTTGATCAAGATCAGGAATAAAGAAAATATTAGTTATAAGTTTCAAACCTGTAGGGCTTTGAATTGTAATTGTTCCTTTGCCTTTTGCGTTAAGATATTCTCCATTTCCAATTTTGACTTTAGAAATAACAGATCAATTTAGTTCTTTAAAGAATTTTCGATCACTGGTCATATGATTTATGTATCCGCTATCAATCAACCAATTTTTAGAAGTGCTTTTGCTAGCAAAATAAGTTGCTACAAACAATTGCTCTTCTTCATATTGATTTACAACAACCTTGGTTTATTCTTATTGTGTTTATGACTTGCATACCCTCTCCACATAACTAGTTGACCACATTTGTTGCGCTTGACATCTGGTCTCCACCAACATTTCTGTTGAGAGTAATTTGTCTTTTTGCAATGAGGGCAGGGTAGATTACTTCCTCCCTGATTGTTGTAATTATTTCCTTGCCTTTACTTCTAGTTCTTTTTTTCTCGTGTGACTCATTCTGTGATTTAGCTTTAAAATCACTTTGACAGAACCTTCTTTCCTCATTATTCTCTTTTGCTCCAATGCCTGTAAAGCATTAACAAGTTTTGCCAAGTTTATTCTTGAAGATCCTTAGAATTCTCTAAAGAAGAGATTGTGGCTTCATATTTCTCAAGATATGTGACAAGAATTTTTTGAACAATTCTTTCATCAGTAAATTCCTTACCAAACAATCTCACCTTGTTGGCTAAGTCAAGTATCTGATCTGCATAATCTTTTATGGTTTCTGATTCTTTCATTCTCTTTATTTCAAATTCTCGAATCAGATTAATCACTTGCATATTTTGAGCTCTTTCATTTCCTTGGTATTCTTTTTTAAGATACTCCCAAATTTCTGCAGTGGACTTCATTTGCATAATTCTAGTGAGAATTGAAAGAGATACCACAGAGAAAAGACATGCTTTGGCTTTGGGTTTTCTTGTCTTTCTCTCCTTATGATGTCTCATCTGATTCACTGTTGGATTATCTCCAAGAGGAGTTACTTCATAGTCCTCTTCTACTGCTTTCCATAGATCCAGTGCTTCAAGATGAACCATCATTCTAATTGTCCAAGCTTAATAATTCTCACCATTGAAGACGGGTGGAATTAGAAAGCTTGTTTCAGAATTCATTTTCTATAAATTATTTAAGCTAATAGTTTAAAGAATGGTTATATAGAAATAACTTGTGTTTTTGATTCACTCTCTTCTCACAGGTCCCTCAAGATGGAAATGCTCTGATATCAATTTATTGGAGAGAAAAACAGATCTTAACAAAGAAAAGAAAGACCAGAAAGCATTATAAGGTTTCATTGATCACTGTCACATTTATACATAAGAACATAACTGAAAAAGCTCAATAAAAGGAGTAAAATAAGCTACCACTATTTCTAATAATTATGACCTAAAGAAAAGCAAAAGTAATAAAGCTGATTTTGCATGATTGTAGTCTCATTTAATAAATTTAAGTACTACTTTAATGTTGTATTTTGAATTACAGCAACTGATACAACTAATTTGCAGCTTTGAGGAACTAATCTTAACATCCTTTATCTTTTGGTGGTTGCTCATTGATGCAATTGTTAGATGAATCTTGGGCTATGAGTGTTTTTTTTAATATTGTTCTCTGAGATTTTTCGTGTGAATGAAACTTTTTCTATACAAGGTCGAGCATGAAAAATCTCTGCAACAGAGTTCTGTTATAATTGATTGAACTCAAGTGCTCTTAACTATACCAACAATTAATTAATCAGAACAAAAGCTTTTGTGATTTCATCTCATATGATTATAACAAGTAGCAGATTACAAATACAACAGTCTGAAATACAACAAGAAATAAGAAAATAAAATTGGATAGTATCAGTCGAAAGAGGTCACTCACAACTGCGCAAAGCGCGGGTAAATTACCTAGTAAAATTTAAGAGTATACAGTCCGATTCCGCTTAGTGCCAACTGAAACAAGCTGGAGCCTGGAGCCTAATATTTTTCAGGGTTGAAAGAGCATCTTTCATGCTAATTCTTTACATCAGGTGCCACTAAAGTGCACCTCAAAGCTGAGTCCATGATAAATAACAAACATTGCATCTTTGCATCGATTTGATCATCCCTTAGCTGTGCCAAATTAGGATCCACCACCTTATGAATTTTATTCGAAAAGGAATCACTAACCCAACGTTGTATGCTCAAGTCTCCAGTAAATATTTCATCACTTGGTCTTGTTCGTGTGAATATCTCCATCATTAGGATGCCAAAACTATAAACATCACATCTCGTGGATACTATTCTATCCTGTCCATACTCTGCAATCATGGTTGAAAATAATCATAAACGCTTCTAGTTAAAATGGAATATGTAAAAATTGAGAGTATCAATTTATACCCAAGGGAATGAATTGTTTTTAGTATATAAACTATCTGACAAATTTTTTAAAACTTCTAAGATACCTGGAGCAATATATCTAATGGTTGCAATTGTCCTTGTCTGAACAAAAGCTTCCCCTACACCTAACAATTTTGCAATGCCAAAATCAGTGACATGACCAGCCTTTTCTTGATCTAGCAAGACATTTCTTGGATTCAAGTTACAATGCACCACGAGTGTTGAATAGCCATTGTGGAGATAGTCAATTGAAGATGCGACGTCTATCATTATATCTAATCTATGCAATAATCTTAAGAACATATTGCAAGAGTATAACCATTTGTCAAGTGTCCCATTGGGCATGTATTCCAATACTAGGGCTTTGACATCAAGGTTAGAGCAGCTTATTATGACTTTGATCAGATTTCTGTGATGAAGGTTGCGGACTATTTCACATTCTGGGTCAAAACTTTTGAATGCAACCTTCAATTACACATTGAAGACCTTTACTGCGAAAAAGGGTACCATCCTTGAGTATCCCTTTGTAGACCATGCAAAAGCTCCCTTTACCAAGCAAGTTGCTTTCGTTGAATCCTTCTGTTGATTGTTCAATTTCATAATAGGAAATTTTTTCATGCCCTTTTACCAGTGTTAGATCTACTTCATTTGTGTTATTCCTTGTCTTTCGCAATCTTACAAGTACATACGTGAGGGCTAATACAAGAAATAATAGACCCACTCCCAAAATGATGTACACAATCAAGATTGCCCTTTTCTTCTTGGGAGATTGAAATGACACATGATGGCACATTAAACTTAGAATCACCACAAAGTCCATCAATGGACAAGAAAGATCAACTTGTGGCATTTGCAAAAGGACTGCCAATGGGAATCTCTCCACAGAATTTATTGAATGAGGAGTTCAAGTATTTGACATACACAAGAGCTTCTAAAGACTTTCAAATTTCACCACCAAGATTGTTATAGCTCAAATCTAAGAATTCTAATGCCAACATTTTGCTAAATGAATCTGGAATAGGTCCTTCTAGTCTATTATATGCCAGGGAAAGATCCCCCTAGAGAGCTAGGAATCTCACCAGAAAAATTGTTTTTTGACAAATCAATGAATATTGTCGCCTTTAAATTTCCGATCTCAAGGGGAGTTTTACCACTCAATAAATTATATGAGATATTGAATTCTATGAGATCGCGAAGATAGCCTAGGCTTTCAGGTAAGCTTGAATTCAGCCTATTGTAAGCTAGACCAAGATACCTCAAAGTGGAAATATTTCCTAAGCATGGTGGAAAGGACCCTAAAAGGTGATTTTCCTACAAGTATAATGCACCTAAATTCTTCAAACTATAGATTACATCTGGTATGGTTCCTTCTATCTTGTTGCTTAGTAGGTAAAATTCTTGAAGGTTCAACATGCCTTGGAAAGTATTTGGAATATGTCTAGTCAATTTATTGTTATACAAACTAATTCTTCTAACCCCAGTAATACTACCAATTTCTATAGGGACGACATCGTTAATTTTACAATTTGATCCTTTAAAAACTTGTAGAGTTTTGGAAAAATTACCAACAGATGCAGGCAAAACACTATTCAATGGATTATCAGCTATGGAGAATACTCTTAGTTTCCTATAGTTTGTCAACGATGCAAGGAAGCTCAATGCTGAATCACTGAAAAAATAATTCACCTCCAAGAACAACATCTCAAGGTACTCTAAGTTATTAAGTAATTCAGGAATTGAATCTGTGAAGCTGTTGCTTGAGAGATCAAGTATTCTGAGTCTTGAAGAATCTGAGAGTGAAGCAGAGATTAAACCACTCAGATTATTTTCTCCACAATGAAATTCTTCTAGGTTGCGCATTCCACGGCCTAAATTTGAAGGTAGAGTACCTGAAAGCTTGTTTAGTGAAAGATCCAGGACCTTCAGTGATGACAAGTTGAAAATTCTTGCAGGGATAGAACCAATAAACTCATTCTTGGTTAACGTCAGCAACTGTAGTTTCTTAAGATTACCAAGATTCACTGGGATCTCTCCTGTCAATTTGAGAGAAATATGAGTTACCAGCTTTATGGAAAAGAGAAAAGGAAGAAAATTTCATCTCATGTAAGAAATAATATACAACAACATACCCAGTAAATTCCCACAAGTAGGGACTGGATAGGGTAGAGGGTATGGATAAGGTAGAGTGTACGTAGACCTTACCACTACCACGTGGAGGTAGAGAGGTTGTCTTTGAAAGACCCTCAGCTCAACAACAACAAATCCAAGTTAAAGAAGCAAACGGTGAAGAAAACATATCGATACATAAGGAAAGCAGTTTATAGCCTATGAGAAAGGAGTTATTTTTGCTAAATAAAATATGTATTCAAGAATAAGAACTTCAACAATAAGTTAAAAATAACTTATGAACAACAAAATGAAGTTTAAACTATTTCAGGTAAATAGTAACCCAAACTTACAAAGAGATGAACATAGAAGAATCAAGTCCACTGAATTCACAGTGTGTTCTTAAGGAAATTATTCTCCTCAAGTATGAAAGGTTATGGAATATATCCTCCTAAGATAAAGTGATTCACTTCAGTCGAATAGTGGTACCTCAAATTCGTTGAACTTCGAATGCACTCAAGGGTAGCAAATCATACTAGAGTTTTTGCAAGAAGGAATGGTTTTTAAATCCAAAATTTCATTCCAATATATGAGGAAAAATAAGTTATTTATAGACAAAAGGTGGTGTTTCAAAAACAAAAACAATGGTTCTTGAAAAGTTGCACTATTTCACAATGTCAACCTATTTTGCAGAGCCATCTGCGGACAGGTAGTGGGCAATATATGGCCGCAGACCATTCCTACATAAAAAAACAAAGTGTTGAGATGACATTTCCGTTGGCATCTGCACTCACAGATGAGAAAATGCAGCCCCACATACTCTTAATATCATTTAAATAGTGAACTGAAGGATCGCGTCCCTTCAATTTGTGTTGAAAATACATCAATATATGCCCTTTTACATCTGCAAATGGAGGAATTATTTTAGATCAGATTTTTGGATTACATAATCATTAACAATTATGTTTCGAATGAATTTTGTTCAAAGAGATAGTCTCTTGAATTCACAAATCCGAAGTTGAGCAGAGTGACAGTGACAACAACACTAGGCTTGTCTTCTTCTTACCTCACTAACAACATTGAGTAACTGCTTCTATATTTAAGCATAAGAAAGTTTATTTCATCCACCAATGTGGGGAAACACTTCTTCCATAAAGTGAAGCCACATTTTTTCCCCTCCATTATTCAATCAAAATCTGAAGCCAAAGTTGAAGCCGAGCCAAACGAGTGAAGATGACAACAACGCGAGACTTGTCTTCTTCTAACCTCACTAACAACATAGAATGTAGAGTCTAGTAACTATGAGGATTATGGTTTTGATGATTGACTTGTGAACCATGTTCCTGTTAATTTGTGAACCAGGTTCCAGTTAATTATGATCCAGGTTCTCTTGTCTATTATGGGGCTGGCCAATTTATTTAGACGTGCAGTGAAGTACATTGTTTAAATAAGGAATGCACAATTAATGTGTTGGAGTCCCACATCAGTTGGTTAAAGGGTCCTTGGTCTCCTTATATGGTCTTGGACAATCCTCCCCTCATGAACTAGCTTTTGAGGTTGAGTTAGGCCTAAGGTTCATTTCTTTATAATGGTATCAGAGCCAAGCTCACCCAGTTCATTATTTCCAAGAGAGGCCCACCCAGTTCATTGTTTTTGATGTTGGGCACCCCGTCTTATATTATCCATGCTCTAGATATCCAGACCTAGGCGTGTGGGGGGTATTGGAGTCCCCCATCTTATATTGTCCATGCTCTAGATGTCCAGCCCTAGGCGTGCGTGGAAAGGGGGTAGATTCTATGGATCTATGTAGGTTGATGATACATGCACAGTAAATAAAGGCAAACAAGATAAGAGAGAGAGATAGAGTGAGGGGTAACAAGAGGGATAGATCTGAGCAGCATGAGTATGGTCAGGATAGGTCCCATGGAGGGAACCACCCACAGTTCCAGAGTCATTTGTCTATGCCAACACCTTTATCAACTAGTGCTCCCGCACCTAGAGGCAGCAGGATCAAGGGAATAGGTCTTCTATGTCTAGGTCACAAAACAGCGTAAGTAACAAAACCTGCTATCCTCTTTGTGCTAAGTGTGGTAGGGACTATCCCGGTAAGTGCTTAGTGGACCAGAGGGGTTGTTTTGGTTGTGGAAATCTAGGCCACAAAATTAGAGATTTCCCACAGGCTAGGAAAGGGAACAAATATGCCTGACCGTAGGCACAGACTACTGGTGCACCAACTCCTGTACCCCGTCCCGCCCCTGCTCAGGGTGCTCCATCTAGCACTGCTGGCGGTCAGTGCTAGAACAGATTCTATTCCTTACCATCCCGTCAGGAGTAGGAGGACTCTCCCAATGTTGTTACTGGTATGCTCCATGTCTTTTTCTTTGATGTTATGTGTTGTTGGGCCCCGGGTCAAGTTTCTCTTATGTGACCCCACTTGTAGCTGTGAATTTCAAAATGAATCCCAAGAGAATTCCTGAGCCTTTCCTAGTTTCCACACCAGTAGGGGAGTCAATTGTTGCTAAGCAAGTGTATAAACATTGTCTTGTTACTATTCTTTATAGAGTTATATTTGCTGACTTGATAGAGTTAGACATGGTGGATTTTAACCTTATTCTGGGTATAGATTGTCTTCATTCTTGTTATGAATCTATAGACTGTCGTACCCGTGTGGTCAAGTTTCAGTTTCCTGATGAACTAGTTTTTGAGTGGTTCGGGAGTTTGGTATCTCCCAAGAGTCATTTTATCTCCTATCTCAAGGCCAGAAAGCTAATATCCAAAGGTTGTATTTATTACCTAGTTAGAGTCAAAGACACTAAGTATGAGGCTCCAACTATTCAGTCAGTCAGTATTGTTAATGAGTTTCCTAATGCTTTTTCAGAAGATCTCCCAGGAGTACCTCCCGATAGAGAGATAGAATTCGGGATTGACCTTCTTCTCGACAGTCAACCCATTTCTATTCTGCCATACTGTATGGAACCTACAAAGCTTAAGGAGTTGAAAGAGCAACTCAAAGATTATTTAGATAAAGGTTTCATAAGGCCCAATGTTTCTTCTTGGGGTGCACCTGTTCTATTCATGCGAAAGAAAGGTGGTTCATTACGTATGTGCATTGACTATCGTCAACTTAACAAGGTCATAATCAAAAATAAGTTTCACGACCCGAACTAGGGCCTGGCCGGATGGAAATCCTGAACCATAAGGGCTCGAAATGTCCCTTTCTATCTAGTAAGCATGCACACATTCATATAAATAAAGAAGATGTAGAAACATAATCTTCTACTAAAACATGGTCAATTCTGAATTCAACACTACAAAAAAATCTGACAACTGTCTGAAACTGGGACAAGGACCCCAGTAGACCAAAATAGAAATAAATGACATAATATGAAAAAACAGGCCTTCCAAAATAGATAAGGCTCACCAACTGGACACTGTAACTCTGGCTGATAAATACTACTGCTTCTCTGGACCCCTAGACTGAGCCTCAGAACCTGGAGAGAGGAGGGGGGGTCAATACAGATGTACTGGTACACAAAGTAATCCAAAATAAAATTTGTATATATACATAAAATAGTTAGAGAGCAATTTTCAAAATGTCATACATGAAATAGTTCTAAAATGCATGGGCACCTTTCTAAAAAGTCATAAATCATTCTTGACAAGGCAGTTTCTGATCTTCGTATTAATTCTGAGTTAGGTGGCACTCCCCTACAATTCTGATATTTCACGGGCAGTATGGAATCTGCCATTGACTCAGTGGGGAAGCCCCCAACCCGAGTGTGCTGCAAGAGTTGGAGTTTCTGACTCTGATATGCCACACGGCACTAGGCCAGCGTAATATAATATACCCAGATCGGCAAATCATGGTTTTGGGAAACGGGTTGTCTGAATCCATTCCTTCTTCGGGGAACCACCTAAGCTCTCTTTGTGCCCATTTTTATCCTGTTCTGAATCATGCATTTTTCTAGTTTCAACATCTGAAAAGTCTGATTTCAAACATGCTTTCTATTCTGTTCTAATTATCATGGCATAATCTAAATTGGTGTCATCACACCAAGACTTGCAAGTCCTATTTTTGAGCCATAATGCATCATGCATAATTCTTTCATTAAAACATAGTTCAGACCACCCAAACATGAAAATAGTATAAGAGATTTCAAGTTGCGAAAGCATAAGTCAAAACTATGCAAGAACTCTTCAAACATAAGGTGGTCATGTACTTTTGGCAAACTCCATACACTCTTTCATTATATGTATTTTCAATATTTTTCAATACAAACAACCCTCTCTTTTGAATTCAAGATTCATAACCAAATCATTCATAAATCAAGACACTTTGTAACATGTTTTTCAAGATGCATTTAAAAAATAATCCATATCATGTGAAACATGGGAACAATCACATCAAGAGAGAAATTTCATGTGATTCATGCTATCAATTCAAATATTAACTTAAATCACACACACATACACACACACACACATATATATATACAATTTCAAATCAATGTGGGAAAGGTCAAAAGACCAAAACAATACCGTCAAGATTTCTAAAACATGAATGTATTCATAAATCTGAAAATCCCTTTCTTAAAATCATGATTTCTATGCCCATGAGATTTTAGAAAAACCCCACGTACCTTAACCTCAAAAGATAATAGGTAATTCTCGAAGCTTGCGGATTGGAGATTCCAAATCTTCAATCGCTTTTGAAAACCCACGATTGAATCTTGAGTTATCTAGGATTCTTGTTTGAAACCCTAGAGAGCATTCTTGATGAATTTTGGTGAAAGTGTATATATTTAGGTGTATTTGGGATTAAATCCCATGTTTGGATGGGTTTGGGGCCATGGGAAAGGTCTAATTTGACCTTGGAATTTAAAATCCGGGACTGGAATGACATAAAAGACTTCACCACAATGTGCTAGAAATCGCGGTGAGCTACTGGAATTGATAATTGTCAATTTATGGCTCATCGCGACACGGTGGCCAGTCAATCGGGAATGCTGACACTAAAAATGCTCTAATAGGCCACAGAGTGTCCGTTTTAGGTGAATTTTGTATCGATGGAAACATAATTCGAAGATATTTTATTTGATATATAATAGGCCATCCAGTTCGTTATATACAAGGAGCTATGGTCTATTGAAGTTTAGTCAAGTTTCGACGCTCACAATAACTGGAACGAAAGGAAAGATTTCAATTTGTCCTTGAGTTAAGGGACCTTTATGATCTCAATTCATGATCAAATAGGTTACCACACTACATAATTTATTAACATGGAAAATTTGCATAGGATTTATGGCTTTTGGATCATCTACGCATAGAAATGTCGGTTTTTATTCTAGCCCAAAACACGGGGCACTACAATAAGTATCCTCTTTTGAGAATTGATGACCTATTTGATTAGTTGCAAGGTGCAAGTTACTTCTCCAAGATAGACCTTAGATCCGGCTATCATCAGCTTAAAGTGAGGGAATGCGATATTCCAAAGACAGTTTTCCGAACCCGCTATGGTCATTTTGAGTTTCTAGTCATGTCTTTCGGGTCAACCAATGCCCCAACAGCCTTTATGGACCTCATGAATCGAGTGTTCAAGCAATATCTTGATATGTTTGTTATTGTTTTCATAGATGATATCCTTGTGTACTCCCGTACTGAGAATGACCATACAAATCATCTTAGAATTATCTTGCAAACTCTTAGAGATCACTAGTTGTTCGCCATATTCAACAAGTGTGAATTTTGTCTAAGATCAGTATCCTTTCTGGGTCATATCATTTCAGCCTAAGGCATTAGAGTTGATCCCCAAAAGACAGAATCTGTAAGAAATTGGCCTAGACATATTTCCCTGTCTGACACTAGAAGTTTCTTGGGTCTAGATGGATACTATCGCTATTTTGTTCAAGGTTTCTCTTTTATTTGATATCCCATGACCCGATTGACCCAAAAGAAAGTTAATTTCCAGTGGTCATATTCCTGTGAGAGAGTTTTTAAGAGTTGAAGACTTAACTTACTTCAGCCCCTGTGTTGACTTTGCCTGATGGTACAGATGGTTTTGTGGTGTATTATGATGCCTATGGAGTTGGTTTAGGTTGTGTGTTGATGCAAAGAGGTAAGGTTATATCCTATGCCTCTAGATAGTTAAAGCTGCTTAAAAAGAATTACCCAATCCATGATCTTGAATTAGCTGCTGTGGTTTTTGCTTTGAAAATCTGGAGATACTATTTGTATGGTGTCTATGTTGATATGTTTACTGATCATAAGAGCCTGCAATATGTATTTACTTAGAGAGATTTGAATCTTAGGTAGAGGAGGTGGTTAGAGTTGATAAAAGACTATGATATGAGTGTGTTATATCACCCGGACAAGGACAATGTAGTGGTAGATGCCCTTAGCAGGTTGTCCATGTTAATCAGAGAAAGATTCTGGGCTACTCAGAGTCGACAGAAGTCTTATGAAGATGTTTGTAGAAAATATCTCGAGTTTGAGGTTGGTGATCATGTCTATCTAAAGATCTCTCCCATGAAGGGAGTGAAGAGATTTGGCAAGAAGGGAAAGCTCAGTCCTCGATATGTCGGTCCCTTCAAGATTCTCAGTCATTTCAGCAACGTAGCTTATGAGCTTAATTTTCCTTCAGATCTAGCCTCATTTGATCCAGTCTTCCATCTCTCTTTGATCAAGAAGTGTATAGGTTACCCACCAGTCGTAGTCCCTATCCAGAGCATTGATGTTCAGAACAGTCTCTCTTATGAAGAGATTCCAATCAAAATCTTAGACTATCAGACTCGTAGATTGAGGAACAAAGAAGTCCCTCTAGTTAAAGTTCTTTGGAAAAATCAGTCCCTCGAGGAAGATACTTAGGAAGAAGAAGAATACATGCGTACCAATTATCCTCACCTCTTTTCCGCCAACTCAGATCAAGATCAAGGTAACAGTTCTCCTTAAGCTTACTCAGTTTCATGATTAGTGTTCATCACGAACTTGGTATTCAATTTCATGTTCATGTTCCCAATATAAACTTGGTATCAAGTACCATTGCATATTCAGTCATCCATTCGTGTATCTTCTCACTTATATAATTATGCATCAGAAATGCATTCTCATTGTGAGAAACTTAGTTCCTCAGAACATTCAGTCATGCATTCATGAATCAGTTACACATGAATCAGATATGCATGTTCAGTATGTTATATTCAGATTGTCAGTCATGAGATCATGTTCCAGTTATTCATGTTCATTTCATGTTCAGCTTATTGTTTCCCCTCTCAGTCAGTCTCATTCGAGGATGAATGTTCTCAAGGGGGAGATATTGTAATACCCCAAAGATTTCTAGAAAATTTTGTCCTAAGAATGCCTAGTATTATCTTCTAAAGTGAATGATAATTATTCTATGAGGAATTTTTAAGATTTTCACTTTTTGTCATATGGACAATTCAATAAGCTTTCCATCGATATATGATTTGCTTAAATCCGATAATCGGGTAAGAATTTATCACTATTTCAAGTTCTCATCATAAAATAGTGCCATATTGGTCAGTGGTGCGCCGCGCCTCAAGATAAAATGGCAATTGTCATTTTCCAGTGTCTCAACATAATTTCCCCTGTGTCGCGCTAAAATTGCAGGTCGCAAAATAAGGGGCAACGTGATGTCTTCGCGTCGCGCCATCCATCCGTTTCCTAATTGTCAAATTCCAGTGACACGACACGAGAATGCCGTATTACCAGTTCGGGAAAATTTTACTAAAATTAAATGACGCGTCCAGGGTTAAAAGGGTCAATTTCCTACCCTTATTTAAACCCAATAACACGTGATTTCGCTATTCTTCACCCAAAATATACTATTTTCTCTCAAGTTTCTCTCAAGAACAAGCTAGGGTTTCTATTGGGGATTCAAATTCAAGAAGGTTTCACCATCAATCTTCATGAAATCATGAACTAAGGTATGTATAGTGTTCATTCATGGACTCTATTCGTCCATGAAGCCCAAGAATCCCTTTTCTAAATTCAAGTTATGGATTTTCTTTTGAATTTCATGATTGGGCTACTTTTGTTCATGTTAATAATGAGTAATTGAATTGTATTCCATGAATGAGTGTTAAATTCCATATGGGTTGATTTGTATCGGTATAGATTCATGAAACCCTAGGACTAAACCCTTGAATGATTAAATTGGAATTGAATCACGACAGTTAATTATTGTATGATGTTGTTTTCACATTCTATGCCTACTATATGTTTGGTTGACTACCTAGATGAAAGAAAAGTGTCTAATTAGCATGATATCATAAAATCCCCATGTACGTACAAGCTTATGCCTGTCACATGCTTGATGAAATGCTTTAGTAAATGTATTATGATGATTTCATGTATTCAAGTAAGTCATGCTTTGTCAGTTTCCTTCCATCGAGTCCTGGGGGTACTTGTACCCAAAATATTAGTTGTGTACCTAGAGCCAAGTCATGTTTTCACGATACTCTCAGTCAAGCTATGAATCCTTAGACTTCAAATAGTCTTATGCCTCATGAAAAATCTCTATGATCTCATGACTTAGTCAGTTGTCAGATATCAGTAGTATTCCGTTAGTCAATGAAACATAGTAACTCAGATCATGTTCAGTTCAGTAAATCATGTTCAGTGTCCATTCAGATGGGAGTAGGAATTAGCACTAGGTGAACCCAAGGATGGGGACACACACTATTAGATGAAGGTATGATCCTTAGAAGTCATCCTTGCATTCCAGTACTATATAGCTAGCATAGGTTGAGACCATAACACTGTCCGATGAGGGTTGATAAGATGGGTAAGAACTGTCAGATAAGGGACCCACCATTCTCTTTTGGGGACACTATCATATAAGGGTCACCCACAGCTTGTCCTTACCAGTGGCATGGTATTCACACCCTTTTAATTGGTGTTATAGATTGGAACCCAACTCAACCATAATGGCGTATCAAGGGAATGTTGGTTAAATTCTACCTCCCACAGTTTCAGTACCAATCTCAGTAAAAGAACTCAGATAGTTCTTCAGATTCAAGACTGTCAGATACAGTCTACTCAGATACAGTAAGGAACTCAGATAGTTCCATTATATTCAGGACTGTCAGATACATTCACCCATGTTATTTGTTGCATTTAGATATAGCTATTTATGCTATAAGTTATATCAATTATTAGTATGTCATGTCATCAGCATTTAGATTCAGTAATCACGATATCACAGTGTCAGTTACAATTATGTATTTATGTATGCATTCTCGCATTCATGCTATATAGTCAGCTAGCATTATTTATGCATGTTAACCCTTGCATTATCCTACCTCATATGTATACTCAGTATATTCTATTGTACTGACATATTTTTACTATGGTGCTTTGCTTTTAAGTTACACCATAGGTTCAGAGTCACGAGTTCCAGATCAACAGTAGATTCCAGTCTCAGCAGCCATAATAGAAGTGAGTCCTTATGTTTCGAGGACATGATTATTTCTCCACTATTCTATTGATTAGTTATTAGTTAGAGTTAGTTGGGGACATATCCCATCAACTCCTTATTCAGATTATTCAGATAGTAGAGGCTTTCAGACTAGATAAAGACTATGATGTTTCAGACTTCAGTGTTTACAATATTTGTTTTGGGTATCATATTACCCCACAGATATTATCCCATCCATGTTATTTTCAGTATTGAACCTTACGGCTTTTCAGTGCATGTTTCCGCATTATTCAGTATTTTATGCAGTACACAGGTACAAATATCAGTCATGGGTTATCTTGTGGTCCTTCGGGGTCATGAGCACCATGTAGCATTTCGGTTCAGCAAATCGGGGTGTTATAGTATAAGAAATTCTTATCCATATTAAAAGAGCTGTCAGTCAACATACCACTTGTAGAGGCATTAGAGCAAATATCAGGATATCCAAAATTTATGATGGACCTAATAACTAAGAAAAGGTCTGTCAGCTATGATCCAGTCGACAATATTCATCATTGTAGAACTGTAGCAACTAGATCTTTGGTATAAAAGAAGACGGATCCTGGTGTTTTCACTATAACTTGCAGCATTGGATATTTCAACTTCACTAGGGGATTATGTGATCCGTGTGCTAGTATCAACCTCATACGATAAGAAGTGTTTAAATAGTTGGGGTTGAGAGCTCCCAAACCAACCACCATGAGACTAGTGATGGCAGATCAAATAGTAAAGAAACTAGTTGGTATTGTATATGATGTATTGGTGAAGGTGGCTACTTTCATCTTTCCTGCTGATTTTAGGATATTGGACTATGAAGTGGACTTTCAAGTCCCAATTATTTTGGGAAAACCATTCTTGGATATAGGAAGGACGTTGATTGACTTTGAGATAGGACATTTGATGCTGAGACTCAATGATTAGTAAGTGATATTTAATGTATGCAAATCAATGATGCAACCTGATGACTTAAGAGTGATATCTTTGATTGATGTGTATGATGAGGAGATGGATTCATTCTATGATATTGATTTAATAACTATTTAGGATGATGCTTCTGATGGTGTTCTTATGGAAGAGGGGATGGGCATTTAAGCTTTGGAAGTCATGATCATAAACTTTGATATTAATGGTATTGAGGACTATGATGAGATGGTATGCGTACTCCATGAGAGTGGTCCTTACACTTATGCACCCAAAAATCATGATTTGGATCTAAAAAATAAAACCACTTTACTTGGTCACCCATCTATTGAGAAGACAAGTGTCTTAGAGTTGAATGACCTCCCTTCTCATTTGCGATTTACATTTTTGGGGGCCAACAATGCTTTGTCAGTTATTATTGTAGCTGATTTGATAGAGATAGAAGTGACAACTTTATTATCAGTACTATAGAGATTTAAGAGGGCCATTGGTTGGTCCATTGCAGATATTATGCATATTCCACGTGGTATTTGTACTCATAAAATTCAACTTGAACTAGATTATATCCCAAGTATAAAATATCTTGTTGAAACAATACTCCTATGTAGGAGGTGGTAAAGAAAGAAATAATCAAGTGGTTGGACGCTGGTGTAGTGTATCCCATTACTGATAGTAAGTAGGTCAGTCCCATACAATGTGTTCTGAATAAAGACGTTATTACTGTTGTGCCTAATGAGAAGAATGATCTAGTGCCAATGAGGCCAGTCATCAGATAGAGAGTGTGTATGGATTATAGGAAATTGAATGAATGGATCTAGAAAGACCATTTTCCCATGCCCTTTATGGACCAGATGTTAGATATATTTTTAGGAGTAGGATGGTACTATTTTCTGGATGAGTACTCAGGCTATAACCAAATTACTATTTCGCCTAAAAACTAATAGAAAATGATATTCATTTATCCTTATGGGACCTTCGCATTTAGACGTATGCCATTTGGGCTCCAGCCACATTTCAGAGATGCATGATGTCAATTTTTTCTAACATAGTAGAAAACACCATCAAAGTGTTTATGGATGATTTCTCAATCGTTGGTGATTCTTTTGATGAATGCCTAGTTCACTTGGTAAATTCCCTTAAAAGGTATGAAGAATGCAACTTGGTACTTAATTGGGAAAAGTACCATTATTGTTAAAGAAGGTATAGTACTTGGACACAAAAATTCAAAAGAGGTATTGAGGTAGATAGAGAAAAGATTGAAGTGATCGAGAAATTTGCTCCACCAATTTCTATGAAGGGTGTTTGTTGCTTTTTGAGATATGCTGGGTTTTATAGGCGATTTATCAAGGATTTCTCTAAGATTGCCAACCCTCTTTGTAGGCTTCTTGAGAAAGAGGTAAAATTTGAGTTTACTGAAGCATGCTTGAAGGGTTTTGAATATCTGAAAGAGAAATTGATGACTGCTCTTATTATTGTGTCCCCAGACTAGTCCTTGCCATTTGAGATTATATGTGACGCAAGTGGATTGTCCTTAGGAAATACACTAGTCCAATGAAAAGAAAAGATCCTTCATCCCATCTACTACACTATCAAGGCACTAAATCCTTCTCAAAATAACTACACCATCACAGAACAAGAGTTGTTCGAGGTGGATTTTACCTTTGAGAAGTTTAGGTCATATTTGATTTGGAAAAATGTGATTGTGCACACTGATCATGCCGCATTGAGATATCTAATGGATAAGAAAGATGCAAAGACTAGGCTCATTAGGTGAGTTCTTTTGATGCAAGAATTTGATTTTGAGGTAAAGGATATAAAAGGCACAGAGAATCAAGTTGCGGATAATTTGTCTAGACTTGAGGAGGAATATATGAAGAAAGTTGGATATTGGCTCGAGAGTGATGACAATTTTCCAAACTAGCAGGTATTGGAAGCTTCCTAAGATCTAATTGCATTGTTTGCAGACTATGCAAATTATCTAGCCAGTGATCTAGTCCCAGAAGCCCTTTCCTTCCAACAAAGAAAGAAGTTCATGCATGACATAAGGAAATTTTTATGGGGTGAACCTTATTTATTCAGAATATGTATGGATGGAATTATTCATAGATGTATACCTGAGGTGTAGATGATGAGCATACTTGAGGCTTTTCATTCTTCACAAGTTGGGGGTCATCATGGAGGGACCCGCACAACCCATAAAATCTTGCAATGTGGGTATTATTGGCCAACAATTTATAAAGATGCACATGATTTTGATTCAGCTTGTGATCAATTTCAACACCAAGGTAACATCTCTAGTCAACATGAACTTCCTATGACTCCTATCTTAGAATTGGAATTGTTTGATGTATGGGGTGTGGATTTAATAGGACCTTTACTGAGTTCATTTTTCATGAAGTATATTCTTATGGCTGTGGATTATGTTTCAAAATGGGTGGAAGCAGTTGAGCTCCCCAACAATAAAGCACGTAGAGTCACCAAAATCTTAAAAAACATATCTTTTCTTGATTTGGCACCCCACGTGCTATCATTAGTGATGGTGGGTCTTATTTTTGTAATCTTCTATTCAAAGGTCTGCTTGAGAAGTATGGAGTGAAACACAAGGTGGAAACACTTTATCATCTATAGACTAGTGGATAGGTCGAGGTGTCCAATTGATAAATCAAGTCCATTTTGGAAAAGACAGTGAATTCCAATAGGACTAATTAGTCAAGAAGTTTAGATTATGCATTATGGATTATCACACAGCTTTTAAAAACCCCATTGGTGCTTCACGTTATTATCTAGAGTATGGCATGAAATTCAAGGGAGGGGGTGTGAATTAAAATTTTTCTGTGAGTCAACTACTGACTCCTCACAGTTGACTCACCTGCAAATTAGTGCCCTTCACAAATAGATTAGATTTAGAATAGTTAAGCACATAAATAACAAAACATAAAGTATAAAACTAAAGTTTATCCTGGTTTAGAACACAATGTGGTGCCTACTTTCGGTCCTCTTGGGTTTCAAAGTTTCCTTAGATCGTTGAATATTGGGCTCGAGTACAATGATAGGAAACAAGTTCTAAAGACTTATTTGGCTCTTAAGATCTTGTGACATAGATTCAGTTGATGTTATAAATTTGACTCGATCCTAATCTTTATATAAGAATTGTAAACTAAAAGTTACAAAGCCTTGTAAGACTAAGAATGAGACACTTTGAATTTTCTCCTTGAAGTTGTATAACCTATGTCTGTCTTCTGTATTCATCTTTTATAGTTTTTGGCTACTTCTCTTCATGAAGAAACCCAAGAGATTTATTCTAAATCAAGGATTTAAATTGATTCCTTGATCTAGGAATGTAGCCATTTGATATGTCCATATGCAGCTTTGGATCACATCCATATCAGATATGTCCGTGATATATTTTTCTTTTAGTCTTGTATAGATTGATGTCCATGTGACGATTATGGACTTTCTTCCTTTTGCTTATTTTGTCCTAATTTATCTAGTCTACCATGATTCTGGGATAGTGATTCTCCTTCCATTTTCGAGATATTTGGTTTATTTTCTTGCTATGTTGTTTGAGTGCCATGATCCTTCTTTTTATGATTAGATATCTTTCCATTCCTGGAGCTGGCTTCCTTTATCAATAGTCTTCAATATCCTACCAAGATCCACTTATTAGTTTGTCATTATTAAAACATAGACTTTGGAGGCTAACATGGCAAGGCTTGTCACTTTCCTATTGAGATTGAACATAAAGCACTTTGGGCATTGAAAAGATGAATTTTGAGTGGAAGGATGTAGCTAAGTGAAGGATGAATAATATGAATGAGTTGGATGAATTCGGCTCCAGGCATATGAAAGTTCTGCACTTTACAAAGAAAAGATGAAACTACATCATAATCATAAGATTGAGAAAAGGATATTCAAAAAAGGTGACCAGGTATTGCTTTATAACTCTAAACTACACTTGTTTCTAGGTAAGTTCAAGTCTAGATGGCATGGTCCATTCACAGAGACAAGTTTATCCATATGGTGCTTCGTAATTGAAAAGGGAAGGTGAAGCCCTCATCAAGGTGAATGAGAAAAGAGCAAAGCACTATATGGGTAACAATGAAGAAGTGAGAGTGCTTTTTGAGATTGACCTTGGTGAAGTCTAAATAACCAAGGCATTTATGTTGTGCCACAATTTTAAATCAAGCACTATATGTGAGGCAACCTATAAGGCTAGTTGTGAAATATGAATATCCAACTTAGCCCCGCCATGCCATGACATTAAATCAAGCACTGCGTGGGAGGTAACCCATGTTTTTGTACTTAATAATTTGTAGGATAATAAGTTTGTTCAGTGTGTAGGAAGAACGATTGAAGAAAGGAGACAGAAAATCCAGAAAATAAGTCATATAGACTCTTCATGGTTCATATCTTATTGTAACGAATTGTGAGTAGGAGTCGAAAGGACCTGGGAATTTATAAAGATCCAGTTAAAATATTCTGGTGTCTTTATGACTCTTAGAATGAGTCGTACCCTCAGGGTACAATTTATCACATTGAGTCGTATCGACTCTAGAACCTAGGTAAGGCTTCAGGTCTTTACGAATGGGGAATACCCATAAGCCTGGGTACGATTCATACATATTACTCATAACCAAGTTTAACAGGACGAGGTTTGCGGGTAAACCCAGCCCAAATCTCTATATTTTAAACAAAAAGGGTACCCGACACTACCAATCATTGCAAACCTCTATTGATTACTATCTCTTGAGCTCTAAACACTCGATTTCACTCAGAAACAAATACAAAATTAGTTGGTTCTCTAACATTTGATAAAATTTGAAAGAATTTGGGGGTAAAAACCTGTTGAAATTGAGAAACTAAAATCTCAACCGAACAAGTAAGTTCTTGAGCTTAAACTCTCTAAATTTCATATTGATTGTGAACATAAGTTGCAAATTCAGACTTTATTTGAGTTGAATATACCTATGTGTAAAAAATTTGAACCCTAGTTCTTAGGAATTGAGTTTGAAATTGGAATTTGGATGAACTTGATATTGTGTACTAAATATGTGTTGTTGGACTAATATGGGGTGAAATTCTATATAATGGAGAGTAGTTTGGGGATTGCAAATTAGAATCCACTCATAAGTCAAAATTTTATGTTGCAGTAGATATGAGACCCCTTATGACTCATACTCACTCATAACGAGTCATGACGAGACTTATAACCACTAACAACAGTGAAGTTTAATTATGTGTAGGTTCTGGTATGGGTATGACTTGCCTATGGGAGTTGTATCCAACTTAAACGACTCAAAAACACAAGTCATAATTCTTTCCTATACGAGTCGATCCAACTCATACGACTCAAAAACCCAAGTCATAAGGACCTGGAAAGATAACATAGAATTGAGTTTAGTTTTTAGACAACTCATGATTATTGGTAACTAGTCATAAGCTAACCTTATGAAAGGATAGGAGGACTCGTAAGTAGACCAGTTATCAAAAACCAAGGCTACCCCTTAGTCGCGATAATGGTGCTTACGATCACAAGTGACCACAAGCCAACCTATGAGCTGGTACCTACTGTGAGCACTGAGTAAACTGATAATAAAAGACATGCAAAAAACAAATGATAAAAGACATAAGGTTTAAATTCCAAAACATGACTAACTCATAAATCTGAATGTCTGAAGACACACTGAAAAGACAAATAAATAACTGATAATCTAACTAACTGTCTGAATGTCCGAAAATCCTCAAACTGACTGACTATGGAGTTGATGGTAAAAACCCCAAACTAACTCTGACTGATTGGAAATACAGAACTATTGAGATAAACTAAAATGAAACAATTATGTCCTCAATAGATGAGGACTTACCATGACTACTGCTGCTAATAATCAGAACTGTCTAAGTGTGGTCAGGAAAATATGCTTCCAAACCTATGATATAAGACATCATAGCGTGAAGAAAAGTATGTGGTCATTAGTTTGAATTTATCGATATATGAGATGAGGTTAGGCTGAAATACATGGGCTAACTGTACATAAAGTAATGGCTGACTGAATAATATGAGATAATTGAGTAAGCATGCAAAAAAAATGAAATACTGAGAATGCAAGACCAAACATATATACATCTTTGAAATAATCTATAAACTAAAATACAAAAATCTGATAACTGAATAACTGAGAATCTGTATACTTTGGTAAAATAAACCTAAAATGAAATTATATTGAATACTGTACTGAGACTGTGGGAGCTAACTATAGCTGACATGCCCCAAATATATTGTTGGGGTCCAACCTATAACCCCAGTTGGAAGTGTGTTAGTACCGTGCCATGGAACCAACGCTGGTTGTGTGGATCCACTAATCTGATTTCTCGAAGGACCAGGGTGTCAATCCAAAACTGACAGGTGACCCTTTAGAGAAAGTCAAGCCTAAACTGACGGGTGACTCCTCAGAGAAAGTCAAGCCTAAAATAAAGGGTGACTCCTTATATCCTACGCTAGCTATGTAGTTCTAGAATACATGTACCACAACTAACGACTCTACCTAACTGACAGGGAAGCCTCCATCCCTACATTCTCTCGGTGCTAAATCCTACCACCAACTAAACTGACAATGATTACTAGACTGGACTAAGTTTAACTAAGCAAACAACTGATCATGATAGCTAACTAAATGACAATGCTCATGGTTTATTTGAAACCGTTGTGAAGATACTGAAATTATGTAAACAGCTAAGTATCTGGTGTTCATAACCCTCCAACACTGAATGAAAATAACAATGAGGACAGATGAAGCAATAAAAAACCATAATAAAGGATTATTGCTCAAAACCCAACATTTAGACATTTCATCAAACACATGGGAGTCATGAATTTATGCATGGGAATGATAAAAGATATGATTGAAAACATAGTTACAATACTAAAACCATTATTTTGGGATTTAACATGAAGATTTCAATACTGAAATCATATAAGGGCTCATTTCATTGATAAACACTTGTAGCATAGCTTGTAATCAAAATAAATAACAACTTCATGGAGACAATTCTTCACAAACATGTAAAAACTCATAATTTGATATCAAAAGGGGATTCTTGGACTCCATGCGTGAAAAAGGCCCATGGTTGAACATCACACATACCAAAAATCCTTAAGCTTGAAAGGAAAACACAATCTTGATGCTTTTCTTGAAAGTTCTTGGTTTTGGGAACTTGATTTCTTAGTTTTCTTGAAGAGAAAGAAATGAAATAGATGAACTTGGGGGATGATTAGGGTTTTTTTTAGAGGAAATTAGAGAATATGGGAAAAATAATGCCCTAACCGACGTTTTAATTCATGTTTTTACAATATGGGTCGATGGGAAAAGATGTAACTGCCCCTTAAGAAATTAAATCCACAACTGGAATGCAGATTGGAAGCCCACCATGACGCGATGAAGGGCTCATCGCTATACCAACCGTGATGCACCACTATCGTGGTGAGGTTCTGGAATCGAAATCAAAACACGACCCAATCCTCGTCTGAAAAATCCAAAACTTCCCCTAGACATGCTCCTTATACCCCTGAATATGAATTAATACTAGGGAACATTCATCCTAGAATGAGTCTGATTAAGCTGAGAATACTAGGGAAACTGAAATCATATAATGAACATCCATAACTTAAAACATGATTACATGACTAAACCTGAAACATGATACATGATTGAAGTGAATTCGTGAATGCATGCAAAGACATAAGAATGATTATATATCTGGGACTAAGAATGGAAAAGTGTCAATCTAAGAAGAACTATTACCTTAAGCTGAATCTGAGTTTGCAGAGAAAAGATAAGGGTACTTGGTACGCATATCTATTTCTGATTCCCAAGTGCCTCCCTCAATAGACTGATTCAGCCAAAGAACTTTGACCAAGGGAACTTCTTTGTTCCTTAGTCTACGAATCTGACGATCGCGGATCTCAATTGCAATTTCTTCATAAGAAAGGCTATCCTGAACATCTGTGCTTCCTAAAGGGAATACAATAGCTGGGTCACCAATACACTTTTTTAATAAGGAAACATTGAACACTAGATGCACTGATGCAAAATCTGTGACAACTCAAGATCATAAGCTACCTTTCTAAAATGACTCAAGATTCGGTAAGGACCAATAAATCGGAGACCAAGTTTCCCCTTCTTGTAAAATCTCTTCACTCCCTTTATGGGAGAGATTTTTAAATACACCAAATCCCCAACTTCAAACTCAAGATCCCTTCTTCTCACATCTACATAGGATTTCTAAAGGCTTTGGTATGTCTTAAGCCTCTCCCTAATCAACTGAACCTTTTCCATTACATCAAACACCGAATCTAGTCCTATCAAAGCAGCCTCACCTGACTTAAACCAACCAATAAGAGATCTACATCTGCTCCCATAGAGAGCCTCAAACGGAGTCATCTAAATACTGGAGTGATAACTGTTATTCTAGGCAAAATCAATAAAAAGTAGGTGATCATCCCAACTACCCTTGAAATCAAGAGCTCACACCCTCAATATATCTTTTAGGGTCTGAATGGTCCTCTCTACCTGACTGTCTATCTGAGGATGGAAAGTTGTACTATCTGAAATAATAGATAATGAGACTCCATGAAACCTAACCAACTCTTTATTATAGAGCTTCGCATAATCCTCAACTGAATAAGAAGTATGAACTGGAAAGAAGTGGGTTGATTTGGTCATTCTATCTATAATCACCCATATCGAATCATGCTAACGATGCGTACGAGGAAAACCCATCACAAAATCCATGTTCACATCTTCCCACTTGCAAGTAGAAATGTTGAACTCCTTTAATGTACCACTAGGCCTCTAGTGTTCAACTTTAACCTGCTGAATGTTACAACACTTAGGTACAAACTCTGCAATATCCCTCTTTATACCACTCCACTAATATATTTCTCGCAAATCATGATATATCTTAGTGGGTCCTAGGTGTATAGAGTAACGTGCATCATGCGCTTCTGCAAGGATTTGCTTTCTCAAACTATCTACACACGGCACACACAGTCTATCCTAACACCGTAACACACCATCTTCCCCTTTGGAGAAAACCTCTACTTTTTGGTCTCTAACTGATTTCTTTAACTTAACTAAACTGGGATCCCTATCTTGCTGAATCAACCAACCTAACACCTAATCTACCAAGATAATGTACCTCTTGAGCTAACCTTTTCTTATCATTCTCAACATGAGCAACACTACCCATAGACAATCTACTAAGGGAATCTACCACTACATTAGCCTTGCCCGGATGATAAAACACACACATATCATAGTCTTTTAACAATTCTAACCACCTTTTTTGATGAAGATTTAAATCTTTCTGTGAAAACACATACTAAAAACTTTTGTGATCCGTGACCACATTAACATAAACTTCATAAAGATAATGCCTCTAAATTTTCAAGGCAAAAATAATAGTTGCTAACTTAAGATCATGGGTAAGGTAATTCTTTTCATGGGGTTTAAGCTATCTAGAGGCATAGGCTATGACCTTACCACTCTGCATCAACACACAACCAAGGTCAACTTTGGAAGCATCACAGTAAACAACAAATCCCTTTAAACCATCTGGCAAAGTCGAGACTGGGGCTGAGGTGAGTCAAGTCTTTAACTCCAGAAAACTCTTTTCACAAGAATCTGGCCACTAAAACTTGACTTTTTTCTGTGTTAATTAAGACATGGAGGATGTAATAGATAAAAACTCTTCAATAAACTGTACGTAACAACCATCCAAACCGAAGAAACTCCTAATATCTGATGGAGAGATGGGTCTAGGCTAGTTTCTCACTACTTCGGTCTTTTGAGGGTAAACTCTAATGCCATAACAGGAAATAATATGGCCAAGGAAAGCTAATGATCTTAGCCAAACTCGCACTTACTAAATTTGGAGAATAACTGATGGTGTCTAAGTGTCTGCAATACAATTCAAAGATGGTCTGCATGATTATTTTCACTATTGGAGTAGACAAGAATATCATCAATAAAGACAATGAAGAACATGTCCAAGTATTAATTGAACACTCTGTTCATCAAGTACATGAAAGCTGCTGGGTATTCACTTGTCCAAAAGACTGAACTAGAAATTTGAAGTGACCATACCGACTTCTAATAGTTGTTTTTGGAATGTCATATTCTCTGACTCTGAGGTAATGATAGCCGGATATGAGGTCTATCCAAAAGATGGTAATCGATGCATATTCTGAGAGAACCATCTTTTTTATGCATGAAAAGGACTGGAGCGACCCATGGGGAGACACTGGGCTTTATGAATCCCTTATTTAAGAGATCTTTCAACTGTTCTTTTAACTCTTTTAGATCAGTTAGAGCCATTTTAAGGGTAGAATAAAGATAGGATGGGTATCTAGAAGAAGATCTATTCCAAAGTAAATTCCCATTTTGGAAGGAACTCCAGGAAGATCTTCAGGGATCATATCTGGAAATTCCCTTACTATTGAAACTGACTCAATACTTAGGGTATTAGAACTAGAGCCTTTGACTTGAACAAGATGGTACCTACACCCTTTAGATATCACTTTTTTTTCCCTAAGATATAAAATAATCTGACACCTAAGCATTGAAGTACTACCCCTTCATTCAATAACTGGTTTATTAGTAAGCTAAAACTGAATGACTCTATTTCAACATTCAACTAAAGCATTGCATGAGTGGAGCGAGTCCATATCGAGAATGACATCAAAATCAGTCATCTCTTACTCTACAAGGTCAACTAAGGTGACATTTTGGGATATTGTGATCAGAAAGTTCCTGCATACCTTCCTGGATACAATAGAGACACCTAATGGAGTAGACACTGAGAATGGTTTGGCTAAAGATTCAGTATAGATACCAATATCGACTGGTATATAGGGGGTTACAAAGGAGAGAGAAACTCCGGGGTCTAATAAAGCATAAACATAAAGGTGAAAGACTTGTAATGTACCGATAACAACATCAAGAGAGATTTCTTGATCATAATGGGATTGGAGTGCATACAATCTTTTCTGGAACTGCCCACTGGTTGCACTAGAAGTAGCGACCTGTTAGCGTTGCTGAAGAGTTAGTCTTACCTTGCTGGCGATCTTTCCTACCCTTTTACATACTTACAGGACACTCTCTTATGTTGTGGCCTACTTTACCATACCCAAAACATACATCACTGCTAGCTTTACACTCACCCTGATGATTCCTACCATATTTCTCACTGAGTAGATTAGTACAACCACTATTCACACTACGCTAGGGCTTAGAGCCTGGTGCCCTATCCCAACTATCATTCCAGAACTTTGGTACTAGCCTACAAGCTGAAAATGTAGCTGGAGTAAAAAGCTTCTAACTGAACTGAGCACGGTTACCACCTTCTAATTTTGGCTGAGAAAAATTAAAGCTAATTGTTCTAGACTTCTTATTCTCCTTCTCTCTCTCTCCTTAAGTTTATATTTCTTAATCTATTAAGAATGAACCATAAACCTAGATAGGTCTATCTTTTTAATCAATATAGCAGTCCAACACTCCTTGACCACACTATCAGATATACGAGAAATGACTTACTCATTCTAGACCTATTGTCTGCAACCACCAAGGGAGCATACCTCGCCAACTGAGTAAACTTAAAAGAATACTCCTTCACACTCATATAACCCTCCTTCAAATTAATAAACTCCAGAACCTTAGATTTTCTCAACTCCAAAGGGAAGAATTTTTCTAAAAAAGTTGTGGCAAACTCCTCCCACTCTACAGGCCCTGCCTCAACACTCCTATCACCCTTCTACTACTTATACCATATATGAGCTACATCTTATAACTGGTAAGTATCCAACTCTGCACTCTCACTCAAAGTGACACCTATGATATCAGTAACTTTCTAAACCATATTAAGAAAATCCTATGGATTCTCCTCAGACTTGGATCCCAAAAACAAAGGGGGATTCATTCGGGTGAAATCCCAAATCCTAGCAGTAGTTGTATTTGCCACTGGATTAGCTGGGGAAACATCCTGCTAATTGTTCTGAGAAACTACTGAATGAGCTAAGGTAGTTAATACAGCTGTAAACTTAGGATAAGAGACATGCTCGTTCAGGTGATCTTCCAGAATAATCGATAGTACGGGCTGGTTCCCATTCCTTCTTCCATTATTCTTTTGGGAGGCATTTTCTATAATGGAATAAAGAATGGATTAGAAAGAGATTTTAAATAGATCTCATGCTCATTTGTATAACATGAATACTAAAAGAAGGGAAACCTTTCCTAAAATATCTTGTAGCCTCTTGTCCATAAGTGTGACGCTCTTCACACCCATGCATAAGACTCTACTCAACATGACTTTTCGACTCCCTAGGACACTGTAAAATCTTAGGTTGTGATACCAAGTTTTTTCATGACCCTAGGATACCCCCTAGTCGTGGTAACGATGCTTATGGTCAGAAGTAACCACAAGCTAACCCATGAGCTGGTACCTGCTATGAGCACTTAGTAAAATGATAATAAAAGACATGCAAAAAAAACTGATAAAAGTCATAAGGTTTAAATACTAAACATGACTTACTCATAAATTTAAATGTCTGAGTACATACTATAAAGACTGATAAACTGACTAACTACTTGAATGTCTGAAAAGCCTTTAACTGACTAACTATGGAGTTGATGGGACAAACCCCCAACTAACTCCAACTAATTGGAAATACTAAACTACTAAGATAAACTAAAATGAAACAATCTTTTCCTCGATAGATGAGGACTCACCACAATTGCTATAGTTGACAAGCTGAACTGTCTAAGTGCGGTCAGGAAACTGTGCTTCCAAACCTATGATATAAGACATCATAGCGCAAAAAAAAGTATGCGATCAGTTTTTTGAATGTACTGGTATATGAGATAAGGTTAGGATTAAATACATAGGTTAACTGTACATAAAGTAATGACTGACTGAATAACATGAGATAGCTGAGTAAGCATGTATAAAAACTAAAATACAGAGAATGCAAGACCAAGCATATATATATATTTGAAATAATTTGTAAACTAAAATACTAAAATTTAATAACTGAATAGCTGAGAATCTATATACTTTGGTCAAGTAAACCTTAAAAAAAATTATACTGAATATTGTACTGAGACTGTGTGAGCTAACTATAACTAACGTGCCCCAAATCTATTGTTGGGGTCCAACCTATAACCCTAGTAGAAAAGGTGTCAGTACTGCACCATGGGTACTAACGCTGGTTGTGTGGATTTACTAATCTGATGTCCATAAGGGCTAGGGTGTCAAACCTAAACTGATGGGTGACCCCTAAGAGAAAGTTAAGCCTAGAATGATGGGTGGCTCCTCGTAGGAAGTTAAGCCTACAATGATGGGTGACTTCTCTTATCCTACACTGGCTATGTAGTTCTAGAATATAGGGATCGTACTAAAGACTCTACCTAACTGATGGGGAAGCTGCCTACCCTGCATTCGCTAGATGCTAAATCCTACTCCCAACTGAGCCGATACTAATTATTGGATTGAACTAAGTTTAACTAAGCAAACAACTGATCATGATAGCTAACTGAATGACATGCTCATGGTTTATCTGAAACCCATTCTGAAGATACTAAAATTATGTAAATAGCTAAGTATCAGGTATTCATAACCCTTCAGCACTGAAAAAAATAACAATGAGGACTTATGAAGCTTTAAAAAAGCCATAATAAAGGATCATTGCTCAAAACCCAACATTTAGACATTTGATCAGACACATGGGAGTCATGAATTTTAGCATGGGAATGGGTAAAACATGTGATTGAAAACAAAGTTACAATACTAAAACCATGGTTTGGGGATTTAACATGAAGATTTCAATACTGAAATCATATAAGGGCTCATTCCATCGAAAAACACTTGTAACATAACTTGTAATCAAAATTAATAATAATTTCATGGAGGTAATTCATCATAATTAAGGGTAAATAATGCCCTAACTGATGTTTTAATTCATGTTTTATGAATTGGGTCGATGGGAAAAGACGTACTGCCCCTCAGGAAATTAAATCTGCAACAGGAATATGGATTAAAAGACCACCTTGATGCGATGAAGAGCTCATCTCTATACCCACCACAATGCTCCACTATCACAGTGAGGTTCTAGAATTAAAATCCAAACACAACCCAATCCTCATCCAAAAAATTGAAACTTCCCTGAGACATGCTCCTTAAACCGTTGAACATGAATTAACTCAAAAACTAACATCTTAGGGTCGGGAATACCAATTTAAAAATCCTCGAAGTTAAGGGGACAAAAAATAAGACTAAGTACCCAACACTTAGTGAAATTTTCTTGCTTGAAGCCTCTTATGCATGCATCTAGGAGCTGAACTAAGCTAAGTATAATACGGGGTATTACACTAGAGAACATCCTTATATACACTGTCTACCTTACAACTCAGTTAATCGAGTCTTACCCAGATGAGATGACTCTTATCCTCCAATTGTAAGATGAATAAAACATGCACACTGACTCTTAATTTTTTTATTTTTCTTTATTTTCCTTTGTATTTACTAATGAATGTATAGATATGGGTACCATGCCTCTTAAAGGTGGTTCATCTTCAAAAAAAGTGACAGAGAAGAGAAACAAAAAGGCACCTATTTTAAGTTCCGATTCCACTAAGTCATCCAGCATTAGTAGTGACATCTTTGAATATCCAATGAAGGAAAAAGGTGACACAAGAGGAAAAGTACCTGCAAGGGGAAAAAGTTTTTTACTCTGGAGAAAACACCTCCCAAAGGGACAAGTAAGAAAAACCCCCACACATCACCACCCCAAACACTGTCCTAGTATGAAGAGGACAGTTTTAAGGATAATGAAGATGATGAAAATGGAGAATCTGAGGGTAATGCAGGGGCAGAGGAAAGTGTTGAATCTAGATTAGATGAAGTAAGTTTGAAAAATGCAAATGAGGCTGAGGAGAAAGTTAATATGACTCCCATTGATAGACAAGACCCACTATTAGCCCGTACACCTGCTTCGGTGCCCACCGTTGAATGATGTGGGTACCCCGATATGCAGGATTCATATAACGATGGGTTGAGTAGATTCTCCAATGAAAGAATAAAAATAAGTCTGTATCTTAAGAAAAGGTTGACTACAACTGGGATGTCTGAGTTGCCAAGGTGCGAAAAAAGATTCCAACAATATGGGTTTTAGTGGATAACCATGCCGCCCGGCAAGTACAGTTCCATATAAGTCAAGGAGTTTTATACGGCATACAAGGGCGAGCTAAAATATATTTGTATCCATGGGGTAACTTATGGAAAGGTGGTGACCCCATTACTTTATTGACCATTCGGGAGGTGTGGGTGAACATCTCCCCGCATACTATTTATCAATTCTTTAACAGATGGAACTTCTAGCCTCTAGACAACATAGGATAACTAGATTACCGCATGGATGAAATGTAGAAAATTACTCAAAAGAAGATGGGTCAGATGATAAGATAACACACTTTAGGTGGATTGCAAATCTGATCGCATTAAAAGATGAGAATGCAGTTTGGGTGGTTGGAGGTACAAAAGTGGCCTGGAAAAAGATTGAAAAACATACATTGAACTTCGAGTCCAAGGAGTAGTAGACACAAGCCCAACATAGATTATGTACCACTACTAGGGACAATGTACTCAGCCTGATTCATGTTGCATTAATTACTGGGTTTATGGCTAGGTAAAAGTTTGATGCGTGGGAGTTACTAGCCCAAGATATGTGACAAGACTGTGGGAAGAGAGAAGTTGTTGCTGGCGTACCCTTGTATGATCATGTGTTTTACTGCAGGGGTGCAGGAATTTCTAGGGATTAACCAGTTAGTTAAACCCATTAATATAAAAAAATTGGGGTTGATTGTAGATGCAGTGAACCCCATGGCCAAACAAGCAAGGCAGGGAGCTGAGACGCTAGCTGAGATATACAAAGAAAAGACTAAGACTGTTGAGGCTGCTGTGACTGATGTCACCATCGGTGGAAGTGTATAGATTGATCCATATACATCTGATGTAGTGAGTACATCCAGTTCCCCTCTTTTTTGCACAGTCGGTACCACATCAACCCTGAGCGATATCGACTGTCTTTATAGTGATCTCACAATTAATATGGGATGAGTAAATGAAGATATTAGCCACATAAAAGATGAAGGTCCGGTATATGGAAGGGGGTGTGAAGACCTTGGTTGAGACTATACTAGCAAACTAGGATAGATGGGTGTAGGTTCAAATAGATTTATTTGAGCAGTGGATGATACGACAGTTGGGAAGTGGCCAGATTCTAGATATAGCAGAAGTGATATCTGAGGTGGCCAAAATAAAAAAGATGGCTAATAAGTTATACGACGGATCGATCATCCCAGAACCCATGGTTATAGAGGCTGATCCTGAGGTACTTAAAATATCAGGAAGATTCCAAAACTAGTTAAAGAACCCCAAAATAAAAGAAAAAAGAGGAAGCACTAGAGTGCAGAAAAAGAAGTTGTGAAGAAAGCGAAGGTGGATAGAAAGTAGAGTGAGTAGGACTGGCAGGTGAGGGTTCGAGAGATGCAGGATAAAGCTGGTAGCTCAAAATCATCGAGTATTAATGTTGAGGACGAAAGTAATAGAGCCCCATAAATTGACATACCATTGATTGCACTGGCTATAACTGGTGCCACTAATGCTTAGACAATCCCGACTGCTGATTGGACTTCTGATGATAATGGTAGGACTCGATCTGAGTTCCCACATTATTATAGGGCAGTATGAGCTGGCTCCTTAAGCACCTAGGTATAGTACCGATCCCTTGTATTTTATTGGTAGATCAGTGGGATAGTGCATAGGCTTTAAGTTGGGGTAGGGGTGTACCAAGGTTGCCACGGGCTATACTTTCCATGTTTCAAAGCCTGTGGCCACATTTAAAAAAAAATTGAGAACTGGTATATTTTATTTTTGTTTTTAAGTTGATTTTGTTATGTGCTGGAATAGCAGAAGTAGGAGGAAAATTTGTTTTTGTGGTAGTAGATATTTTTTTGAATGATTATACTGAAATTGTCTGATTTTTGAAATAATTATGCTAGAAAAAGTGATACCCCTCCTAAATTTTTTTTATGATAGTGTTATGTGTGTATTTGTGAAAGATAATTGAGAATCTAATAATGGAATTAGGATTAGGAATAGAACCACTAGGGAAAACAATTGCATAACTGGATAAGTAGTACCTAGCAGTATAACCTTGTGTGAGTGTAAGTGAGGCGCTTCTTAGTTCTGGGTGTTCCTAAATCTAGAACTTACTCGATTTATCTTACCTAGGTTTTAGGATAGTCAAGTAGGAGATGATCATAGACCAGTTTTGTTGTGAGTCCACTTGAGCTTAAATGCCTAACCAAATGAACTATGAAACCTTTGATCTAAAATTTGAACCTTAATTGAACTTTTTCTTGATTACACAAATTTCACCATCCCATTTCACTTAAAATAAACCTATATTGGCCCTAGACCTCCTTGGAAACTATGCACATCAACTCAGACAAATCGCCTAAGTTGAGGGTGGCTATTATACGGGTGTGTAAGGAAAAGCGAGAATAAAGAAAGAAGTGTAGAAAGAAAAATGAAAAAGGATAGGTGCGGTTAAAGTAAAAGAAAAATACAATTGCAAGAACAAATAATAAATGAAAAAGAAAAGAAAAGAATAATGAGAAGAGAAAACCATACCTGGTCCAGTCTAAATGTTCTTTAAAATAAAAAGGGAGACATAAGGGTGGAAATAAAATAAAGGAAAAGTTGAAAATAAGTGGACCCCAAATAAAGCTTAGTGTCAAGGAGTCGTAGTCAATGAAAATTCCCAACATGATACCATACCAGCCCCTAACCTACATTATAAGTTGAATAAAGTCCTTTAGTGATCTTACCTCAACTATCTGAAAACTTAGTAAGAGAGCATATGGGCAAGCATATAGTATTCTGTATACATTGGCTATACTCCTTTGTGAGTGAGAGCATCTTTTGCTATACCCCTGAAAAACTGATTGATCTATATTGAGTGAAAAATGTATTTCTTTGATTGTGAACGCTCATAGGGTATGTTGTTAGATTGCTAAAATATTTGTTGAGTGTCACTTGTATATGCCTGGTTGTCTATTACTAATGTAATGACATCATTGGATTTCTTTTTGTCACTTCATGTAATAAATCATGTACACAGTCGGGTTCTTGAAAAATAAAACTAAGAGGGGAAGTAAATTTGTTGAAAATTGAAATGAAAACTCTCTTCCATAGATATCTTAGTATCTTCCTTTTTAAGTATCATTGTTGTACGTTAGAGGTTTTGGTTTTTGTTGTTCCTAAGGACATGGAAACTTCTAAGTTAAGGGTTTTGATGTGCCGTGGAAACACAACACTTTTGATGCTTAAACCATAGGATCTATGCTTGTACTTAGGTTGTTTGAGTAGATATGATGTGCTTTTGTGCTTGTTGAAGGTATGATAGGCAAATAATGGTGTTGGACTGAAACTAGAAGAAAAAAACCTGAAAAAACCAAGTCTATAGATGATACGTGTTAGTTCACTAGTCGTCAGCACATCGTACGACAAGTAGGTTGACTCGTAAGCACAATATAAGCAAAAGCCATGCAAGGAAATTAAGTGAAGGAAAGATACGACTGGAGTATATGAGTCGAAAGATGAGGATATGGGTCGTGTCAAGAAATTGTAAAGCGAACAAAACTTCAAGATGCCATTCAGAATTGAAGTCACAAAAAAAGATGAGTCAAAAATCCAAATACAACTCGTATGGGTAAATCGTAAGCAGACTAGTGTTCAGAATATTGATAAAAGAAGTCCCAGGTAGATACGAGTAAATACCATGAGTTGTATAATCAAGATACGACTATTTGTGGATGAGTCATATGAAGAATAAAAAGTTGAAGACTGGGAGATCAGCTACTGGAATGCATACGACTAGCATCGTACGACTCGTTAGAAAACCGTATGAGTGCACGAGCGAGCCATACATTAAGCCAACATTACTTTTTCTATTCTATTTTAATTAGGAATTCTAAGTTATTTGGAGATACTATAAATACATTAGGGTTATTTGTTTATTAGGTTGCACTCTTTGACATTCTTTTACATTACTTTACATACTTTTCATTATTCTTGAGATTCATGGGTTTTGATTCAATTAAAGACTTAGGATTTTACTCTTCTTATTCTAATGTAATTAATTACATGCTTTCTTTATTGATTTTCATGGATTATTTCATAAACATGAATGGTTAATTTCCTTAACTAAGGTTGTGGAAACCCTGGTGGATTAACTACGTAAAGGAAGTGGGTGATTCATCTATTCTAAAGTTGTTGCATGTGTATTAATCTTCTTCATAATAATTGACCTTAGAGCTACTGTAGAAACTTGAGGATTTCTTGTATTGGAGAACGTCCTCACAAGGGAGTTTGAGATCGGGAAAAAGGGATTAAGACAGTAATTTGAGATTCATGTCCATCTTATTATTCCATCCTCTTATTCAATCAACTCAAGACTCAAAAGATAAAGGGTGATATTTATCGACAAAAAAACAAGATGGTTGATAATACATATCTCATTTACTTTACATGCAGAGCAGCAGAATAGGTGGGTTGAACACAAGAATTTTACAGAGTTGAGAAGCTAGGGGGAACATAGTCCTAGTGTTCGTCTTCTATTGTTTATGAACCCAAAGCATTCAAGTTTGGTTACTACTTACTGATCATTTCCAAATTCCCTTATTTACTTTTCCGCACTGCTTATCGATTTCAACAAGTTAAGCAATTGTTCAACGTTTTCCTTATGGGTTCGACCCCAAACTATTTGAGTTACTATATTTAGCATCAACCACAACATGCTTCTTTAGAGGTTAGTTTTGGGTGATATCAAGTAGCACATAAATTTTTGCGGGTGAAAAAATGTGGCATACCTGTGACAACATTTGGTGATGACTCTGAGTCCTAATGATTAGATAGGGAATATAGATTATTGCGACCCTCGCCTATACCAGAAGTAGTGCCCTTTGGAACTGAGGCTGAGGAAATAATAGCTTAGGGCTTATATACCCTAAAAGATCCCTTTATTGAAGAATATTTCCAATAAAAATTACCAGCCTGACCACAATTGTAACACACAATTGTACCCATGAGATAAGGTCTACGATGGAGCTTCCCATAAATATGGAAAAAGAGATATGCCAGAGCTGACTAAGCCACACTGGCCTGAGATTGAGTACCTTACATCCTGGGGCCATTACTAGATTATAATCACTAATCATATGAAGGTGTAGGGACTGTGCACTAGCTGATATTGAGAATTACCCTAAGATTTCTTTTAGAACTAATGCGTTGCCTCTTTAATACCTTACTGTTGGCTTGTATCATGATCTTTCAGCCTAGCCCTTTTATTTTTCTTCTCCTCAGCTTAACTTGCTTTTTTTTTCATCCTTAATCTACTTTATGTACATAAATATCCTAGATAAATCCATGTCATTGTTTAGTATTACCCATTTACTTTCTACTAATAGATCACCAGAGAGACCAGAAGCAAACTTCCTCATTTGGGCCTTCATATTAGATATGCATTCTAGAGAATAATGGGATAATTAGGTAAACTTTAGTGCATACTCTTTAACACTTATCTTTCCCTACTTCAATCCCATAAACTCCTCATGTTAGATTCTCTCAATTCTTGATGAAAGAAATGATCGAGAAAAGCCACAAAAAAATCTTTCCAAACTATAGGTTCCGCCTCTTCTCCCCTAACCTCCTCCCACTTATCATACCACTAATAAGCCACACCTTCAGCTAATATTCTTCAAACTCCACTCCCTCAGCATTACTAGAATGCATCTATAATACCCCATACTTTTCTTAGTTCTGTTTAACTCCTAGTGTATCAAGGGTCAACTTTAAAAGTGTATAAATCTTGATAAGTGTGAAATTTTTCAAATCTAGACTGACCAAATTGCATATAATTAAATCAGCTTTCCAACAATACCAATTTTTCCTAAATCTGATACTCGGTTGAGAAGTTATGACACTTTTAATGAGAAGTAGTAGTTCATCGCGATTTGTCCGCATCGCGGTGATAACCAAAATCACTCTCGTCCTTTTTGCAGTGAAGCACCGCAATTACGCTGCATCGTAGTGAACTCCAAAATCCCACTCGTCCCTTTCCAATAGCTCATATAGTGTATGTTGGTTAGAAGAACCTCCCTAAAGCCTAATAACTTATGTCCTAAAACAGAATAACAAAACAACTCCTAGAAACTAAGTGTAAAGGCTCATAAATTTACTTAGATATGGTCCTACTGAGGACACTAATTACAGATTTTAAGCTTTTAGTTTTTCATATGATAAAAGTGAGTCCTTCCTACACTTAGCATGCATGATTTGAAAACATATTTCAAGTACAGATTTAGAACTAAGTGTGATGGCTCATAGTATTCATATAGTGTATTTTATCATTCACGATTTATGATTACAGTTTCAATTTCTCAAGAAAAAATGAGCCATTATTACTTAGCATGCATTGTTTATGAGAAATATATATATATTCCTTCACTGTTTTACTTATGCATTCACCTCCACATAATCAGTACATTCCAGAAGTACTGATCCATATATATGTCTATGTGCTACATTGTTGAATACTGTAGATTTAGGTACTCAGTTTCAGCAGCGTAAGTAATTTGAGCATCTCCATCTACATCCTGATAGTTGGTGAGTCCTCATAGTTTGGGCACCCAATTATTCAGCTTTCAAGTTTATTAAAGTAGTTGATTCAGTATTTATAGTCAATTCAAGTCAGCTGGGGGCTTGTCCCAGTGGCTCTCTAGTTGTTAGTAGTAGAGGTTTGTTAGTCTACTAGTTAAAATTTAGATTTCCAGTGTTGATTGTCCAGACTTGAGTCAAATATTATCAGATATTATGTTCAAATAATTTCATCTTTGATCAGATAGATTTCATCATTGATTTTATGTTTATATTTTTCCATTATGAGTTACAACTTTAGCAGAAGGTTTATAGGGTTAGCTTGAGACTACTAGTAGTCTTGAGCACCGTGTGACGTCTTGAGATCCATTTTTGGGGCATTTCACAATCGCTATAAAAAATTTATATATCTCATCAACAAAATCTTAGGGGCCCTTCTTAACTTGGACCCAGTAAAAGTCAATGGGTAAAGTTGAATGAAATAACCAACTCAAGTAGTGTTTGAGGAACAAAAGGTGGAACCAATACTAGCTATATGGTGCAACTGAGATTACTCGATCCAAGAAATCACCTTAATTATTTTTCTGAATTCAATATTTAAAACCTCACTCTGAGGGGGATGAGTACATATATTATTGGTTCTTAGGGTTTGTAGAGCGATAGTTGGGGTTGGGAGCATCCCAACAGGAGTGTTTGCTCTAAAAGTAAGGAATCTATTTGAGTCTGCATCCTATGAGTAGTGTGAAGTCACCAAAACTTCACCTTTAAGACGTATAAAGCAGTTGATGTCAAAATATAGAACCCAAATAGGTTGGGGTTGAACACACAGGGAATATGTTAGAACTATCTCGCAAACTTGTTGAACTAGTCGGGTAGTGCAAAAAAATGAGTATGGGTAATTTGTAATTATTAGTAAAAATGACAAGATTTGAATGCTTTTGGTTGTAAAAAGTCTGAAATGAACACTACGAGTGTGTTCCCCTAGCTTCTAACTCCATAGGTTTATCATACTCTAACCCTTATCTTGGATCCCAATTTAACCATCTCCTCTTGGTCTTAAGTCATTAGATGAGGGATGATAGCCTTAAATTACTATGGTGATCTACTTTTCTCAATATCTACCTCTCTCTCAAGTCAATATCAAATACTGACAAGTTTTACCATTTGTAACCATTAAGAAAGAAATTAAGGCAAAGATAATCACAATACATTCAACAATAATGATTTAGAAGGATTGCACACTTTCCCTACTTTGTTAATCTGATAGGGTTCCCACAACCCCTGTAAGGGAATTAGCTGCTCATTGTTGTGAAACAACCTATGGAATTCATAAATGAATGGATATAATCAATCTCACAATAATATATGAATAAAACTCAAAGTCTCAAATGAATAAATCAACGAAAAAACAAGTACACAAGAATCCCAAGATCAAAAGTCAAACTGAGAATCAAAATACATGTTTGTGAATAGTATGAGTGCGGAAACTAACTAAAAAATGTCAAAATAGTATTTATAAATTACATGGAAATCCTAGGAAACCTTTTCAAAGCAAAAGAGAAAAACTTGAGTCAGTGTTCACCTTTGGTGCTAATTATGGGTCGTAGGTGCCACCTATGTTCTGTAGGTGGACCCATGTAGGTGAAAACCTCCAAACTTTTGCAGGATCTCTTTGAATCTCCATTTTCTGGCACTTACTATGGCACCTACGGGCCGTAGGTTCCCCATCATAGGTAGCAGGGCCAAAATCTCAACTTTAGGTTCTCTAAAATTTCACTTTATGACATATATTCTGGAACCTATGCCACGTAGGTAGTACTTATGGTCCGTAGGTTCCCACGTAGGTAGGAAAAACTTCAATCTTCACTTCTTTTCTCTTGTCTAGCTCCCAAAACTTGGTTTCCTAGAAAATACAACACAAAAACACATCATATCCAAAAAATGACCTAAGTAACTTCATATTTTATTGTTTTAAGCATTGAAAGTGCTATGAAACCATACCATATCATAGAGAAGGCCTACTCAGTATTTACCCCAGTAAGGTCGGAGTTTGCAACTGAAGTCCTTTCACTATTAGTACTTTTTGGAGGCATGATTGGAAATATCAAAAATAGGAGTCAGAAGATTTTTCTTAAGTCCAGATTTTCTTTCACGAACCTAGAATGTGAAGAAAATAAAACATTCCTAAATGTCTTATAGCCTCCCCAATATAAGTGTGGTGCACTACGCATCCATAAAAAGTACTCTACTTAGTAGGGCTTCGTAGACATCCTAGGACCTTAAATCATGCTTTGATACAAAGCTTGTCATAGTCCGAGACTATTCCCTGGCCACGTGGGTATCCTAAACCAATAATGACCTGAGAAGACTCCTTAGCATAACATCATATGCATAGTTAGAAATAATGTGCTAAATTAGATCCATAAATAGGAAGTTCAACTTAAATGACAATTCAAACTCAAGTCTTCAAATAAGACACAAAAAACATTTATCTAACATAGTCTAACAAGCCTCTAACATAATGAATAAAAAATCCCAAGACGGAACATGACTTTGGAAATACCATAAAATAGGGTAGCCCAAGTCTAACTGAAATAGAATATATGCCTTCCAAAAGATGGATGTCTTACCATTTTCTAGTTGTTGTACTGAATGCATCCTAACACTAGGAAGGATAACAGAGAAATACTTTAGAACCTACATCATAAAAAGATATAGTATCTGGGAATGGTCATGCAACCCAACGAAAGGGGACTAAATAAATTTATAAAATCTAGAATATAAATCCATCATAGACAAATAAGAAGCATATGACTAAAAAAAAAAATATAATCACTTGAAAATCTTTCTTTTGAACTATGTCATTTGCACCGACATTGAGTAACTCACAAGCTATATGAGTCCAACACTACATAACTGGCGGGGCCTCAATCCATGTTTGTGACACAGATTGAGATAATGTATTTGGCCAGTCATAACATAAGCATAACTGTAATACTGCTCCATGAAGCAAGAATAAAACGGTCATCCATTCTGCAAGATAGGGACCTTCCCATGTCAGCAAACACGATTTTTGGTGTTGGGTCATAAAGACTACACCTTTTTGGTGAACTACTCAATTATCTTTAAGCCCAAATTAAAACACTTTCATATCATTGATTCATGATGTCATCATTAAGACATTCACATTTTTATATTGTCATACCAAGACTTAAAAGCCATCCATATCATGCTAAAATTATTATCATAAAATACTATAGTCTCTTAAGTCCATCATTCAAAATCATAAATACAATCAATATTAAATTTTAATAAGTGTTTTAAAACATGTCGTAAAGTTCAATACATTTATTGGTTTAAAGAATGGGGTGATATACTCATGCATTATTTTAATTCACATCATTTTTAAAGGCTTTATGACTATAATTTTTTCCTTTAACCTTCCGCATTCATATATAAAAGTACATCATTTTCAAGTTGTTATTTCAAGTATCAAAACCCTTTACTAGTGATTAGAATATAATTTATAACATGAGATAAATGAATATTAAGCTTTTCATAAATATAGTCCTCAACCCTAGTTTTAATCTATAAATATCATATGCATAAACGATAGTTAAATTCACACTTTATAAAAGTAGTTAAATTAGGGGGTGTTCAACATGCCTTTTTGACAGAAGAATTTTATAAAGTTTGAATTCATTGCCTACAAGATTGAACCCTAGTTACTTTTGTTTCTTAGTAATTTTTAGAAGATTTGAATGAGTGTATGTATGATAAAAGTATATTTTGGGCCTTGAAATCATTTAGGATAGATGGGGAATGGTTTTCATAGTGTAAAAAGACCCAAATACCTTTAAAATAATGCATAAAATAAAATTCTATTGGTTAAAATAGGTTGAGAGAGGTGCGCACACCATAGTATGGTCCCCCTACATGCAATGCAGGCCCATCACAAGGTAGACTCTTTTTTGACATATGAGCCTCTGTGGGATTAAGGAAGTAGACCTTTACGATGGTCTGTGCGACATGAGGCCAAAGTATGGCTTTCTAGCAGTGATGCATGGTCTCATTTAATGCCTTAAGCTATCCTAACACTACCATACTCATCATTAATCAATTGTTTACATAATTTAGGGGTCACATATGTTCTTTTTAAGCTCAAAAGAGAGATCTAAACACACAGGGAATTACACTTACTTAAAAAGGTTAGGATAGGGTTAGAGACATAATGACCTTCAATTTTAGGTTGTGACAAATTGGTATCCAATGCTAGGTTTAATAGACTCATGTGTCAAAGTGAAAAATGACTAATAGAGTTCTATGAATTAATATGTTGTCATCTTTATCTATATTTTGGAGTCTATGTGACAGTTTACATAAAAACTTCTCCAATTTGATTTCTTATTATGTGTGTTGTTCATGAACAATATTCTAAACTTGTATCAAAACTCTCTATAAGGATGGTAAGAACTTAAGTTATTGATATTGAGGATATTGCGCCAACAGTCCCTGTTGGAGCCCTAGTTAGGGTGCGATGTAGGGGTTGTGATCGATAAAAAAGATAGACATTAGGCACGGGGAGTGGCTCCAACTAGAGGATAAACTAGAGTGGCCTCTCCCAAGATAATATTGTGTATGAAATGGCAACCTATAAAACAAAGGATGTGGAAACACCCCAGTCCTCTCAAGTTTTCATTGTTACTTGAGTATTAATAAATCTACTGATTCATCTTCTAGGCCATTTGGATAGCATTCATAAGACATGTATTCTATCTATGTACAATGAATGGTTCTTTAACAATAGGTGATATTTAGCCGCCAGACAGTCTCCCACTCATGTTTCTCACACTCTTGGGGCATAAGCAGCTACTTTATGGCCCCATATGTTGAGGCATTGATAGCTAGACTTCGTGTTCTACCTATTTCTCTAGGTCCTGATGTCTACTAATAAAGAGAAGAGATTTAAGTTATTTATGAGATTGTCCCCTCCTAAATTTAGTAGTGTTATTGGTGGGGATGCTTATTATTTTTTGAATAATTATCAAGAGAGGTTGTGTAACCTTGATTTACTTGAGTCCTATGGTGTTGACTACACCTTTTTCTAATTGATCAATATGGATAAGCAGTGGTGGAGATATTTTGTAAGTTGTAGACCAATGGGTTTCCCTCTTTTGACTTAGATCCAATTTTTTAAGATTTTTCTTGACAGGTTTGTGCTCTATATATTGAGGTACCAACTAATTAAGGGATGAGCATGATCATTTGGAGTAGTGCTCCATACTATTGTTGAGTATGCGGCTTATTTTCATGCTTTATATAGGTATTCCATAGATAGTATCTCTACTAAGCCTCAGAGGATTATAAAGTTTGTCAAGGTTTTGAATACTTTTTATCAGTTGGCAACAACTCTATCAGTGGTTTTAGGCGTATCCTTTCATAGTATCATGGATCATATAAAGATAATTGAGTTTATTAATCAAGGTATTCAGAGTGGTGGGGGTGAGAGGGTACATAAAAAATTTTTAATGGTCAGTCATCTTATGGTGGGGATTTCTCAGGTGGAGAATAGATCAATTCAGGCAGCTTTGTAGAGTTTAAATTGTGGGGTTATAGGTTATGAGGTTTTGATTGGTTAGAGATTAGGCCATGTAGGCTGAGGGTATCATTTTTCTTTATTAGGTTATAGTGGGAGTTCTAGTTCTTTTTGTCCCTCACATCGTGATTCAAATAGTAGGGCTGTTTGTGTGCAATGCGTTTGGACACTTAATAAAGGATTATCCTCGACATGCGACTGGTCCTTCCTAATATGGCTCTTAACTTTAGCTTAGTTCGACTATAATATCAGTAGTTAGAGGGGGTACATAGGGTATTAGAGGTAGTTTTTAGGGTACCAAATATGGGTCTCAAGGAGATTGTGGTAGTGAACTAGGAGTTTCTCATTTTGGTGGAAGACTTAGTCAGTGTTATGATTTACTAGGGAGATTTAAAGTAGAGGCCTCTAATATAGTAATTATAGGTATTGTCCTAGTTTCACATCATCTCACCTCAATATTTTTTTTACCATGGGTCTACATTTAATATTTTTTAACCGTGCGACTATATTCTCTTATGCTTTTGCATATTTTGCTACCGGTATTGCTGTTATGTTTGAGTCCTTTTCTATGACCAGTCATATATCTACCCTATAGGAAATTATTTCCTAGTGGATTGGGTGTTTTGATTATATGTGGTGACTTTTTGGGGTTGTGAGACTCGGGCAGACTTCATTATCCTTGACATGGTCAACTTTGATGTCATAATAGATATGGATTGGTTGTATTCTTATCATCCTATTTTGGATTGCTTTACCAAGATCGTGAACTTAGCTATTCTAGGTGTGCCTAGTTTTGTGTAACGCCCTAAGTCTGTACCCTGTATTCCACATGCTGCTTACGACCCCGAAGGAACACAAGCTAACCCATGACTGATATCTGCTGTGAGCATTGAATAATAACACCGTAATAATAATAATAATATTACTAAAATAAATACAGAAATTTGGTTGAAGTTACCATAAGGATGAAAACAAATACTGAATACTGATAAATGAATACTGAAAACTGAACATCTATCTAAAATACTCTAGTCTGAAAGCCTCTAACTATCTAAATATGGAGTTGATGGGATAAGTCCCAGACTAACCATGACTACTGAAAGAAACTGAACACTAAAATAATGCAATGATATAAGAACTTTGTCCTCGAACTATGAGGACTCGCCACTAAGTCTGTTGTTCATAGATTAGGCTGCTATGTACGGTCAGGAGCACGTGCATCTGAACCTATGATTTAAGACATCATAGCGCAAAAGAAAGGTATGTGTCAGTACTTTGAATGTACTGGTATTCTAAGTGAGGTAGGATGATATGCATGGGTTCATATGATTGAACAAATAACTGAATGAGTAACATGAATATAACTGAATGATAGTACATGTATAACTAAAACTGATGAAACACTAATTATACAATACTATGCACATATCTACATATACTGTGTCTAAGATCATGGTAACACTGGATACTGAGTTATGATAACTGAATGTCTGATATTTGAGTCTACTGATACTGTAATACTGATAACTGAGGGACTATTTTTGACAATCCTGATTCTAAGGAACTATGTTGAGTTCCATACTGAGCTGAGTGACTGTGTCTGAAAGTCCTAATTCTGTAGAACTGAACTGAGTTCTATATTGAGATTGAAACTAAAACTATGGGAGGTAATCATCTAACCGACATGCCCCTCTCTGAATTGATTGGGGTCCAACCTGTAAGCCCAGCTGGAAGGGTGTTGATGATAGGCGAATTTACACGCCTATAGCACTATATTTTGCCCATATTTTAGCCTAGTTTTGAGAACAAATTATATATTTCATGCACTTTTAGTCCTTTTTCCTGTAAGTGAGCTAACGAACATGATTAGTAAAGTTTCAGGTATAAATGATGCAGAATTCAGCATTTTATGGCTTACTTGACGCAAAAGAAAGCTCACGAAGGAAGGGAAGGGAGTTTACACGCCTAAGGACTAAAACTGCTGCATGGAAAATCTGTCCCGGGCTAAAACAATATTTCTGAAGACTTTGGGGATTTGCAGTAACTTAGTTGGATTTGGACAATGATACATTAACCTAGTACAATTGGGTTATGTATTTCATTAGTTTATTTGGATTATGATAATGTTACATTAACCTAGTATAATTGGGTTAAGTATTACATTAGCCTAGTAGAACTTGGTTACATATTTTATTTATCTAGTAGGATTAGGATATGGGTATTATAAATACCCTATCACGCTAGAGATTTACAAGGAATTTGGAGAGGGGGGAAGCCCACAATACTTTCTTCCATCCCTCTCAACTTCACATCTTACAATTCAATTCTATTACTCTACAACTCTTCTAATCTTTCCATTAATTCTATTTTTCTTCTTCTACTCTTCTATTCTTAAATTCCACAACAAGAGAATCGTTACTTTGCCTAGGAATTCATGCCTCACGCCTACCACCTAAGCTACACGAAATTACTCAATCTTGTGGTATAACAACAATGTCAAACGTGATCTCCTTCGCATTCATGAGTAACTAAACTTCTCTGTTGGGGTTATGGAAGCCGTATGAGATACTATCTATTGCTGTGAGTTTGTGAGTTCGCGACACGTATACTGCTTATATCATTATTCTCTTCATCTTAGTCTACATTCTTTGTGGTTGCAAACGCAAGAATACGCCAGTATAACATTTAACTTGTTCGAAAGAAAGGTTATCTGTCTGGAAAAGAGATAATGTCAAGGTAGTAGGGTCACCCCCTAAAATTCCCTACTAAAAAGCTAGTGCCGTAACTGGACTAACCTCTTGGAGAATTCGTACCGTTAGACACGCTTTAAGCTCGAAAGAGTTAAAGTGAAATAATCCTCGAATAGGTCGAAAGACGCCTGGATTTACCATCGAATACAATTCTCTATAAGCAGTTGCATGTCAGAATTCTACACACTCATAGCCAATAGAGACGTATACCTCAGAAGGTGGACATAACCCCAACGCCTCAATTCTCATTGTTTACAACTTACGTAACAATATTTCTCTTTTACTTTGCTATTTTCAGCTTTTATTTAATTGTTTTGGTGACACATTACAATCCCCCTTTTTTTACGAGACTTGCACCAAAAGTTTAGTAATTTTGCTTACTTGTTGGCCAAGCTATTCCCTGTGGGATCGACACCCAACCCTGTTGGGTTCTATATTTGCTAAAGACCGCTTTACACTCCTACGAGAGCTGTAGATTGAGCGTTATCAAAAATCAGTACCGTGCCACTGGTAAAGACAAGTTTTTGAGTCACTCTCATCTGGAAGGTGCTCTGAACGAGAATGGTGGCACCCTTAACTAGTAGGTAAAATACCTCATCAACCCTCAACTAGCAGGTTGATGTCTCAACCTACACTGGATACGTAGTTCGAGAACAAAAGGACTGCTTCTAAGGATTATACCCTCTACTGGCAGGTGAGTTCCCATCCTAAGGTTCACTCGGTACTGAATTCTGCTCCCACCTGAATAGACACTGAACTGATTTCTAAACTATACTAAGCTGGACTGAACTGTCACTATTCGTGTTAACTGACTGAACTGGACTTAGTTCACTAAATTCTGAACTGATCATTGAACTGATTACAGAGTACTACTGTTCGTGACACTACTGAGATAGTTCTGTAACTATTGTAGCTCTAGGTAAATAGATAGATTTTTTGACTATTGAATACCCCTAGAGCTTAATAGCATGAGAAATAAAGCATAGCATAACTTGAAAAGTATAATAATATTCACTTGCTCACAACTCATTCATAGAGGAATTTTATCAAACACTTGTAAGATATAAGCTTGCACATATGCTAATATGTCATGATTCTCACATTTAATTCACATGAGCAATTTATCAAGCACTTGGGGATCATAATCTATACACATGGGCATCGTACTTTCAAATCCTAATTTACAAATCAAGTGCTTTTAACATGAATTCACATGATACTACACACATAATAAATAATTTCACATGAAACTTGAAATAAACCAGGGATTAGAACACAATTTATATCATAATCATGAATACACTTAAATCCAACATGAAATTCATGAAATCAATTAACTTGTAGTTAAAAAGAGTTTCTTAAACTCCAAGGGTGGAAGGAAACCCTTGGTTGAACACTTCACATACCTTGGTGCTTGAATTAGTGAATATTGATGGTGCGTTCTTGAAACTTGAATTTGAATTTAGATCACCTAGGGTTTGTTCTTGAGTAAACTATGAGAAAAAATAAGGGATTTTTCCTTATGAGAGGCTTAATCTCATGTTTTGGGGGCTGACATAAGGTGAAAAATGACCCATTTACCCCTCTGGACGCAAATTTTTAATAACTGACATCGCACCCAGTGATACGTAGCTCGACACACCAAGTCGGTGGGATTGACGCAATAGATGATGCATCACGGTGAGTCTCCATTAATTCACTGAAATAACACTCTGAAGCTGGGGAAAAATATCTATCGACATGATGGGCAACACGGTGCATCAATATCACGTCGACCCACTATTTTGGTCATCCAAAATTGATTCAAACGAGGTCCAAAAAATCTAAAACTCACTTGAAGTGACCTATTGACACCCCTGGTCATGATTCAATCCAAAGATCAATATTTTAAGGTCGTAAGGATAGAGAAATAAGATTTCCAACTTATGAAGGCTAAAATAATTCTAAGTATGGACACTTAGCTGAAATTTCTAAGTCTGGGACCTCCTTTCATGTTCTAAGGGGCTGAGTTAGGCTTAGAATTTTACGGGTCCTTACAGTTTGACTGGAAGGGTGCTCCTAGTTTGTGTTTCATTGGGGCTATATTTTTTCTTCGTGCTTGTCACTTGGTATTAAATGTGTGTGTAATACCCTAGGTTTTGGACTCTAAAATTTTTTAGATTTTTGTCAATACTGTCCGGAGTATGACTCAGGTGATGTGTCGTAGTCTCTTGTCATGAGTCGTACTATGTCACTCATTGATAACTAGTATGGTTTCTCAATTTTTCTACCTTTATCATGGCTAGACTCCACGAGTTATAAGGTGAGGTTACGAGTCGTGGTGAGGGACTCAAGACCCTGACAGTGAAGAATCCCAAGTTTCTACCTATACCACGAGTGGACGTCACGAGTCATGATGTTTGGTAATGAGTCGTGATGTATGACTTGGTGTAATAACAATGTCGTTTCCCTGAGTTTCTGCCCAGACCATGAGTCTAGGCAATGACTCGTAGCCAATCATCATGAGCAGTCACCTGACTTATAACGACTAGCGACAGTGTTTTTACATGTTTTTGTTAATGGAATTTTTGTTATTTCCTCTCATCTAACTAACATTCCATGACTTAAAATACCTTAAGGGTCCCTTTTTCATCATTTATCAAATTATGAATGTTATTCTCTCCTCTCAAACTCCCAAATCAAGAACAATCTAGGGTTTCAAGGGATTGATCATCTAATCTCCAACTTGTGAATTCTCTTCCAATTTCTTTGGTGTTTCAGGCATGACTCTCTTCCTTAAATTTCTTTTATGTAAAAGCATTTGTTTAATTATTGTTCATTTGGATTTGATTGTTGGGTTTTAAAATTTGGGTTGAGGTAATGGAATGGTTTTCTTATGGACTATTTCCCCTTGGCTTTGAACTTTGCATTCATGCTTAATCTTATGGTTTTTAACTAAATAAATGCATGGGCATGGAAATTGGAATGAGGAATAAAGGTTTCCCAAAAAATATGGATTTGGGATTGGAATTGGCTTTAACCTCAACCCGTTTTCTAAAATTGGTTTTGGAACATGGATATATACATGGTTTAACCCACTTTTGAAACTATTGACATTGTCTTAAAGTATAAATAGATATAAATGGTTTTGAAAGACCTTGGTAGCCAGGGTTTTGTTTTAAGTTAGAACTTGGGTGTAAATTTTTTTTAATTGATTTGGAATAGCATAACGAAATGTCTTGTAAGCTTAATTTCTATGACGATACCAATGGTAAATGACTTAAAAAAGACTTCTTAGTTTAATGGATTGGCTTATATGCTAAATGATTTTTAATTTGAGCTTAAAGGATGTTTTATAGCTTAGGGTAAAAGGTGGAGGTCCCAGGGGGACCGATACTGGAAACAACATTTACCAGCATGGGGGTCTTAGAGATCGTGTGCAAAGTTCACATATTATATATATATATATATTTTATGGCTTAAGACTTGGTGTCTTTGGACATACCTCGAATTTTCTCAATTCATGCGACTAACACGTACTTGGGCCCCTTTCTATAGGAAAGCTAAACCCATATAGCCTATGGGTGCCTTAAGGATGGTTAGAGCTTCAAATTCCAAGCTAATGTTTTAAATCTCATATTTGAACTCTGTATTCTATCCTGACATCCTCTATATAAGTATACATGAATGTGTGTATCTGATGTGGTTTCACTGATTTTGGATGTGGTATTATTTTATTCCTTTTCTGAGTTACATGCCAGTACTCATCCCACTGACTGTCCCTGGATGCTGCATTATTTTATGATTTAGGGTCCTAGGGGTTTTTTTGTTGCCTTGTGCAGTGTTAGATAATCAGGTTTATTAGTTGGTCTACATTGAAGCCGTAAGCCTCCATCTTCTTGAAGGCCTGTTATTTCTTTAGTTTTGATATGTTTTCTTTAACATCATATTTTAAATTCTCTTGGTCATGGTTGGGGGCATGTCCCGGCTAATTTGGTATTCTGGTATTGTAGAGGCTTTTGTGGACAAGTGTGGGAGTCATTATTTCTTTGACTCCTATATTTCCTTTGAGCTACCTTATCTAGGTTTCTTATGAAAAATTGTCTTCCACTATTTGTATTTGATTATGCTTGATTGGACTGGCTAGGGGATAGTCTACTGCCCTCGGTGGGCTTAGGATACCTGTCATAACTAGGCCCTGATTTGAGTCATGACAAGCATGGTAGCAGAGCACAGTTCAGGGTCTTTAGGTGTCCATAAAGTTGTGTCGAGTAAAGTCCTTCTTATGGGTGTGTAGCATACCACACTAATAATGGGGAGGCTACAAGGCATTTAGGAATATTTCCCTTTCTTTTGATCTAGTTTGGGCTATAGAGTTCGGTATCTTGAAATTCCTCTAATTCCTGGTTTACTCATATTTTAGATGATGCCTCCCCAAAGATCTGATACTCGTAGAAACTCTTCTAGAACCTCTTTCCTACTTGAAGACAATATGGATGGAACTCACCCTATCTATGGAGTGCAGACCTAGTCTAGGTTTCTCCTGATTGCACTGCCCCATGTGGATTCCACCGATTCCTACTAGTCCTCCTAGAGCTTTCCAAGATGATGATACTCATGCACAGATGCCTTAGGGTGATCTTTCTATTTTCAATTTATTTGCTTACTCAGTTGGTGGCCTCTCAGTCTATCCAGTCTGATCATGTTGGTTATGTTGCTCCTTATATGTGGTCACTTGGGTTGGCGAGTTCTTGAGGTTGAATCCCCCAACCTTAATAGGCTCTAAGGTTAAGGAGGATCCTTAAGGATTAGATGATGTTAAGAAGATTTTTAGGGTGATGTATGCTACAAATTCTAAGGATGTGGAGTTTGCGGCCTATCAGTTAAAAAAGTAGCTTATCAGTGGTATAAGGAATGGGAGTAGATGAGGGGTGATGATATTGATCCGACTGTGTGGGATGAGTTTTTAGGTGCCTTTCTTGATCACTTCTTTCATCAGGATTTGAGAAAAGTTAAGGCTGAAGAGCTTGTGAATCTGATGCTAGAGATGATGAGTGTGAAGGAGTATGCTTTGAAATTTCAATTATTGTCCTGTTATGCTCCAAAGTTGGTGTCTAGTATGAGGGATTAAGTGAAGAAGTTTTATTTTATTTTGTCTCATGACTTGGTGTTAGAGTGCAGGGGTGATGTTGTACAATGATATTAATATATCCAGGCTTGTGGTTAATTTGCAGCAAGTGGAGGATAAGAAAAAAAGGCAGGCAGAGATGAGAGAGAGGAAGAATAAGAAGTTTAGTTATTTAGAGCAGGACATGAATAAACAAAATAGTAGAAGGGATGGTAGACAGGGGACCAAGAAGAAGAATTGAGAAGATTCTAATTCATATTCTTCGGATAGTGCTCCTTATCCTAAGTCATCTGGTGATCATCATTTTCTGACTAATAATGTACTAAGTCATAGGGTTCCTAGTTGTAATACCCCATATTATTCTTAGCTTAGTTCATCCCCTAGTGCATGCATAAGAAGCTTAAAGCCTGAAAAGTTAGAGTTGGGGGACTTAGCCATTTTTAAGACCTCCTAACTTCAAGGATTTTTAAGTTGACCTACCAGACTCCAAGATAATGGATTTTTAGTTAATTTATGTTCAGGGGTGTAATGAGCATATCTTAGAGAAGTTTTAGAATTTTTGGACAAGGTTTAGGTCATGTTTGGATTTCGATTCTAGAAGCTCATCACGATTGCATCGTGTCACACCGTATATAGAAATGGACATATCACCCCATCGTGCTATCTCTCTAATAAGAATTCCAGTTATGAATTTAATCTTCTGAGGGACATTTAGGTCTTTTCCCATCACCCTAAGTCATAAAAACATGAGATTAAATGTTGGTTAAGGCATTATTTGCCCATTGTCCTTCAATTTTATCTCAAAGAAACACTAACCTCCTCCCAAGAACATCAAAACTCAATTACTTTCTCTTCAAGATAAATAAGAATTTAAGTTTCCTAATCCAAGATTTTAAAGAAAAACTTTCAAGATCATCTCCAAAGCTTTCAAAGTCAAGCTTTCTACACCAAGTCAGGCCTATCAAGGTATATAGGGTTATGAACAGGGTACCCTTCCACCGTTGTGCAAAATCACATGATCTTAAGATTCAATTTACTTGTTTCTATTTAGGGTTCATACCCAAGTTTATATATTATTGAAGCATGTGATTATCATGATATTTAAAGCTTTAAGTATATCAAGAATTGCTTATGTGTATGTTTTAACTTATAAGATTCATATTATCAATGAGATTGCACTATATTGACTTGATATTGTTGAAGTATTTCAATATTTATATTGAGAAAGAGGCTTTGGTTATGAATTACCATGAATTTAAAGCATGAAATTTTAAGCCCTAAGTTAAGTGTTGAGATTTCAAGAAGATTATGCTCTTAAGCATTCTTTGACAAGTTTATACCAAGATTTAAAGAAAAAATTGATCTTTTGATCCTAAACTAAGATATGGAATCCACATTTGTTTATCTTGATAATGATTTGAAGCAAAGAGAAGCATAAACGGTTTCATTATATAAACCCTTATGCTATTTTTAAGGTGGAATTCCTAAAGTGTGAGCATATAAGTAATGAGGGAATAGTATTTAGCACCAAGTTGGGTATGAGTCCAACGTCACATGCCCCAGAACTACATACTATCATAGGTTCAAATCCCAATATGGGTTAAGTATAGTGATCACTTAAGTTAAGGTTCGATTCCGATGGCAATGGTAGAACAGCTCTCCCCAACCTAGGTAACACGTTGGACACCGTGATAGCTCACATGGTTTATGTTGGTTAGAAGAACCTCCATAAGAAAGAATAAAAGTAAGTATTTTAGAACTAAGTGTTATGGATCACAAAGTTTATCAATATGCTTTATTATTCATGTTTATTATTTTTAAGTTTTGGGTTTCATTGAAGTTCAAGATAAGTCATTTACACTTAGCAGGCATCACCGGAAAGTTTATTTGAATATTGAGTTATTATTTAACTTATGAATTCACCCCCACATTCTCAGTAAATTCCAGAAGTACTGATCCACATATATGTCTATGTGTTACATTGTCTTATAATATAGGTCCTAGTGCTCAGTTCCAGTAGTGTGATTGATTACGAGCATATCCCCCTACATCTCGATGTTTGGTGAGTACTTATAGTTTGAGGAACTATTTTTATTAAACTTTGATATTGATGAAGTATTTTAGCCATTTGATTTTTGTTAAGTTCAAGTTAGCTGGGGCTTGTCCCAGTGGATCTCTAATTAGAAGTAGAGGTTTGTCCAACTGGTTTTTGTTTTAGATTCAAAAGAGGTTGTTTTTTAAGATTTCCAAGTTCAAGACTTTCATTTAATATATTAATTCTGTTATTTGAAGATTCCATATGTTAATCTTACCTTTACTATAAGTTCTAATGTTTTTAGAAGGCTAAAAAGATTGGGACTACTCGTAGTCTTGAGCACCATGTGACATCAAGGGTGTACTTCCTGGGTGTTACAAACTTGGTATCTGATCCTAAGATTTTAAAGATTCCTAGAGAGTTAGACAAGATATATGACACAGAGTCTTGATTATGGGTGTGAAGCAAGCCACATGTATGAGCAAGTGGATACGGAATGAGTCAGGAATCATCAAATTGTTGATGATCTATTGTTCTTACAGTTGTCTCTATCTTCTATAACTTGTGCTTTAACGTGAAAGAATATGCCTCCTCGCTGAGCCAATGTACGCAAAAATGGTGGCCAACCACCCTTGCCCGCCGACCCTCTGAATAAGAATATGTCTCATGCTGAATTTGGGGTTGCCTTTCAAGTGTTGGCCCAAGCTATGAATGCTAATGTTTAGGGAAACCAACACGCGGCAGTCCCACTTCAGCAAATTAATAATCTAGCTGCAACTAGGAATTGTGATTTCATAAGAATGAATCCACCTGAGTTCTTTGGGTCAAATGTTGATAAGGATCCATAACTCTTCATTGATGAGGTGAGAAAAATCACTCAGATTATGCATGTTACAGAGGAGGAGAGTGTAGAACTGGGATCCTATAAGTTAAAGGATGTTTCTTATAATTGGGTTATGATGTAGAAGGATGGTAGAGGTGAGAATGCCACTCCTATGAGTTGGCAGGTGTTTTAGGATGTATTTCTGGATAGGTTCTTTCCGTGTGAGATGAGAGAAACTAAGATTGAGGAGTTCATGAGCCTGAGTTAAGGCTTGATGATAGTGAAGGAGTACTGCCTTAAGTTCACTCAGTTGTCAAAGTATGCTCCCGAGTTGGTAGCTGACCCTAGATCTAGTATGAGTAAGTTTGTTACTGGAGTGTCTAATTTGGTAGTCAAGGAGTGTAGGACTGCTATGTTATTGGGGATTTGGATAATGCTAGGTCAATGACTTATTCTCAGTAGATTGAAGCAGAAAAGATGAAGGAGAGAGAGAAGAGAAATAAGAAAGCTAGAACTGGACAGTTTGAGTATGGCCAACCAAGGTATGGAAGGGGAAACCATTTGCAGTTTTAGGGTCATTCATCTGTGCTAGTGTCATCCTCATCTAGTGTCCCTGCACCTAGAACTAAACACGAGTAGTGGGGAAGGACTTCTATTTCTAGGTCTCAGAATAGTGTGGATGAAAGGCCTGGTTATCTTACATGTGTAAGCGTAGCAGAAGTCACCCCGGAGAGTGTTTGATGGAAAAAGGAGTTGTTATGGTTGTGGCAAGTTGGGCCACAAAATCTAAGAGTATACGTATGCTAAGCAGGGAAGTAGGGAGGCTTGTTCCCAGACTCAGGGTACTAGCGCACCAGCTCCTCTAGGTCACCCAGTTCCTCCTCAGGGCGCATCATCTAGTACCGGTGGCGACCATCGCCAGAATCATTTCTATTCTTTATTATCCCGACAGGAGTAAGAGAGTTCACCAGATATTGTTACCGGTATGTTTTGTTTCTTTAATTTTGATGTATATGTGTTGTTAGACTTAGGGTTAAATCTATCTTATATGACTCCATTAGTTACGGTAAATTTTAGGATAGGTCCTGAAAAGCTCTCCAAGTCCTTCTTAGTTTCCACCCAGTTGGTGAGTCAGTTGTTTTTAGTCAAGTCTATAGGAAGTTTCCTATCAATGTTATACCTATGATCATACTAGAATACCTAATAGAGTTAGAAATAGTAGATTTCGATGCCATTCTAGGCATGGATTGGCTCTACTCATGCTATGCATCTATATATTGTCGTACAGGTGTGGTCAAGTTTTAATTTCCTGATGAGGTAGTTTTTGAGTGGGAAGGTAGTTCTAAATCTCTCTAAAGTCATTTTATATCTTATCTTAAGGCCAGAAAGTTGATAACAAAAGGGTGTATTTATTATTTAGTTCGAGTCAAAGATGCTAAGTCTGAAGCTCCAACAATTCAGTCAGTCCGTGTATTCAATGAGTTTCCTAAGGATTTGACACGGGCACCTCCCAATAGAGAAATAAAATTCAGTATTGATCTTCTCTTTGAAACTCAACCCATCTCCATCCCTCTATATCATATGGCTTTGGTCGTGCTTAAAGAGTTACAAGAATAGCTTAAAGACCTCCTAGATAAAGGTTTCATAAGGCCCAGTTTTTCTCCTTGGGGTGTTCCAGTCCTGTTCGTGCGTAAGAAAGATGTCTCTCTCCAAATGTGCATTGACTAACGCCAGTTGAACAAAGTCACCATCAAAAACAAATATCCTCTTCCTAGGATTGATGACTTATTCGATCAGTTTCAAGGTGCAAGTTATTTCTCTAAGATAGACCTCAGATCAGGCTATCATTAGCTTAGAGTAAGAGAATGTGACATTTCAAAAACAACCTTTAGAACCCAGTAGGGTCATTTCAAATTTCTAGTCATGTCCTTTGGACTAACACATGACCCAGAAGACTTCATGGACTTGATAAATAGAGTGTACAAATAGTACTCAGACATGTTCATCATAGTCTTCATCGATGATATTCTTGTCTATTCCTATAGCAAAGACGATCATGCAAACCATCTTAGATTTGTATTACAGACTCTTAGAGACCATCAACGATTCGCCAAGTTTAGTAAGTGCAAGTTTTAGTTAAGATCAGCAGCTTTCCTTGGCCATATTGTTTCCGATTATGGCATTAGAGTTGACCCTCAAAAGACCGAAGTAGTGAAAAACTAGCCCAGGCCTATCTCTCTGTCAGATATCAAGAGTTTCTAGGGTTTGGATAGCTATTACTGATGATTTGTTGAGGGGTTTTCATCTATTGCATCCCCTATGTCTAGATTAACTCAGAAGAAATTCATGTTCAGTGGTCATATTCTTATGAGAAGAGTTTTTAGGAGTTGAAGACTCGACTCACTTCAGCCTCAATTTTTGCGCTACCAGATGGTACAGATGGATTCATTGTTTACTGTGATGCTTCCAGAGTTGGTAAGGATTGTGTTTTGATCAAAAAAGATAAGGTCATAGCCTATGTCTCTAGATGCTTAAACCTCAGGAAATGAATTATCCTACCCATGATCTTGAGTTATCAGCAATTATTTTTGCCTTGAAAATTTGAAGGCATTATATTTATGGGGTCCACATTGATGTGTTCATGGATCACAAGAGTTTGCAATAAGTGTTCTCGTAGAAAGATTTAAATCTTCATCATAAAAGATGGTTGGAGTTGTTAAAGATTATGATATGAGTGTTTTGAATCATCCGGGAAGACGCCCTTAGTAAACTGTCTATGAGTAGTGTTGCTCATGTTGAGAAAGATAAAAAGAAGTTAGTTTAGGAGGTTCATCAGTTGGCTAGATTAAGTATTTGGTTGGTTTATTTAGCTAATGGTAGTGTTTGGGTTCAGAATAGTTCAGAATCTTCTTTGGTTTCTGAAGTGAAGGAGAAACAAGATAGGGATTCTAGTTTGGTTAAGTTGAAGGAGTCAGTCAAAGATCAGAAAGTAGAGGTTTTCACCCAAGGGGGAGATATTGTATTATGATACCAGGGTAGACAATGTGTACCATGTGTTGATGGTTTAAGACACAAAATTTTGGCTGAAGTTTACAGTGTGTGTTACTCCATTCACCCAGGAGCCACTATGATGTACCGCAATTTGCAGGAAATCTATTTGTGGAGTGGCATGAAGAGGGATATGGCAGAGTTTGTATCTAAGTATGCTAATTGTCAACAGGTTAAGGTTGAACACTAAAGTCCTAGTAGAACTATGCAGGAGTTCAGCATTCCTACTTGGAAGTGGAAAGAGGTGAACATGGATTTTGTGACAGGGTTGCCTTGTTCACATTGTCAACATGATTCGATATGGGTTATTGTAGACTGAATGATCGAGTTAGCCCATTTCTTGCTAGTTCATACTTCCTATTCAGCTGAGGATTATTCCAATCTCTATATTAGAGAGTTGGTCAAATTGCATAGAGTCACATTGTCTATCATTTTCGATAAGGGTACACAATTTACCTCCTACTTTTGGAAAGCTTTTCAGAAGGGTCTTTGTACCCAAGTTCACCTCAGTACTGCTTTCCATCCTCAGACAGACCATTCAGACCCTAGAAGACATGCTGAGGGCATGTGTCATTGGTTTTGAGGGTAGTTGGGATGTTCATTTGTTTTTTATCGTGTTTGCCTACAATAATAGTTACCACTCCAGTATTCAGATGGCTCTGTTTGAGGCTCTCTATATAAGAAGATGTAGATCTTCTATTAGTTGGTTTAAGGTAGGTGAGACTGTATTGATAGGGCCAGATATGGTGTTTAAATCTATGGAGAAAGTTCAATTAATTTGAGAGAGGTTAAAAACAACCCAAAGTCGTCAAAAATCCTATGCAGATGTAAGAAGGAGAGATCTAGAGTTTAAGGTTGGTGATCTAGTTTAATTAAAAATCTATCCCATTAAGGGAGTGAAGATATTAGGCAAGACAGGGAAGCTTAGTCCCAGGTATATTGGCCCTTATAGTATCTTGAGTTGTTTTGGGAAGGTGGCATATGAGCTTGAGTTTCCTGTAGATTTGGCATCACTACATCAAGTGTTTTGTGTCTCCTTATTATAAAAGTGTATTGGTGACCCAGCTGCCATAGTTCTTTTCAAAGGCATAGATGTTTAGGATAGCCTTTTTTATGAAGAAATTCTAGTTGAGATCCTTGATCGCCAGATTCAAAGACTAAGGAACAAAGAAAATCCCTTGGTCAAAGTTCTTTGGAGGAACCAGTCCGTTGAGGGAGTCACTTTGGAAGAAGAAGCAGATATGCGAACCAAGGTGATAGTTTTCCATGGATTACTTCTTTTCCATTATCAGTTCAAGCTTTATATAATCATCTTTATGTTATTTCATGCGTTCACGAATTAGTTCAGTCTTGTAATCATTGTTTTTAGTTATGCAAGTTTAGTACATAATATCAGTTCCTCGATATTGTCAGCTTAATCAGTATCATTCAAGGACGAATGATCCCAAGGGTTAGATATTGTAATACCTCATATTATTCTTAGCTTAGTTTAGCTCCTAGTGCATTTATAAGAGGCATAAAGCCTGAAAATTTAGCTAAGTGTTGGGGACTTTGTCTTATTTTTAAGATCTCCAAACTTCAAGGATTTTTAAGTTGACCTTCTGAACTCTGAGATGATGGTTTTTGAGTTAATTCATATTCAGGGGTTTAAGGAGCATGTCTCGAGGAAGTTTTAGATTTTTAAGATGAGGGTTGTATCATGTTTGGATTTTGATTCCAGAAGCTCATCGTGATTGCATTACATCGCGCCATGCATAGTGATGGAAACATTACTTGTAACGCCCTGAGTATACACCCTGGACGTCACATGGTGCTTATAATCCCGAAGGACCACAAGCTAACCTATTACTGGTACCTGCTGTGAGCACTAAATAATGATAATACTGAAAATATATGCGGAAATTAGGCTGAAATTTCCATAAGGTTAATAAATTGAAAATAAATACAGAATAATGATAATAATACTAAAAAATTGAACATATCTATTAAATAGTCTAGTCTAAAAGCCTCTAACTATCTGAATAGGGAGTTGATGGGACAAGTCCCCAACAAACTCCGACTACTGAACATACTGAACTACTGAAATACTGAAATAATAACTATGTCCTCAAATTATGAGGACTCACCACTATATCTGTTGCTGATAACCTGAGCTGCTAAGTTTGGTCAGGAGCTCGTGTGTCTGACCCTATGATATGAGACATCATACTGCAAAAGAAAGAGTATGCATCAGTACATTAAACGTACTGGTATGCTAAGTGAGGTAGGCTGGTATACATGGGTTCATATTCATGAGATGATAACTGACTTAATAAACATCATGAAACAACTGAATAAGAGTACATGAGTAACTGAAACTACTGTAAATACTGGTTATGCAATACTGTGCATATGCATATATATATATATATACATATACTGTATCTAAGATCATACTAAAACTTAATAATAAGTTCTGATAACTGAGTGATTGATATATGATTTTACTAATAACAGTATTACTGATAACTGGGTGACGGTTCCTAACAGTGATGATTCTGTAGAACTGAACTGAGTTCTATACTGAGTCTAAAACTAAAAGTGTGGGAGTGTTCATCTAATCAACATACCATGATTATAAACTGAGTTAGGGTCCAACCTGTGACCCTATTTGGAAGGGTGTTAGCACCGTTCCATAGGTACTAATAATGGCTATGTGGATTAACTAAAGAATCACCCTCATCTGGCAGGTAAGATATGTGTTTCCCTCAACTAGTAGGTGAACACTTTATCAACCCTCAATTGGTAGGTTGAAATACTTAACCTGCGCTGGCTACATAGTTCTGGAACTAAGGGACTGCTACTAAAGATCACACCCTCAACTGGCATGTGAGCTCCTATCCCTAGGTTTGCTCGGTGCTGAATTTTACTCCTAACTGAATAGACACTGAACTAATCACTAGACTGTACTAGGCTTGACTAAACTTTTACTGATCATGTTGACCAACTAAACTGGGTTGTTCACTAAGTTCTATAACTATCTGAGTACTACTGTTGTGACATTACTGAGACTATTCTGTAGCTACTATAATTCTAGGTAAACAACTGGATTTTTGGGTATTGAATACCCCCAGGACTCGATAGCATCAATAGAAAAACCTGGCAAAATCTTGAAAGCATTATATTATCTACTTATTCACTATGCACTCATTTAGACATTTTGTCAAACACTTGAGAGGCATGAACTTGTACATGAATGGGACCACATGATAACATGTTATGAATTCACTACACAATTTACATAGGCATTCTATCAAAAACTTGGGGAGCATAATTAATGCACATGGAATTCATCAAGGTATAAACATCATGGCAACGACATTCATCTTGTAAATTCAAAGGTTTAACATGAAAATCACATAATTCTACATACATGCTAATTAATTCACTTGTAACTTGTAATGAATCTTGATTTGAAAACCAAACATCAATACATACATGAACATAATCCAATGCAAATATGTAAATCATGAAATCAATAAAAATTTTGTTTAAAAAGGTTCTTGAACTCCTAAGGTGGAAGGAAACCAAGGGTGAAAACCTAACATACCTTGGTAATTAAATTCGTAAAAATCATTGGTGCGTTTTTGAAGCTTGGACTTGAAATTGAATGACCTAATGTTTTGTTCTTGAGAGAATTTGAGAGAGAGTGAGTGATTTTTCCCTTAGGATAGCTTAATTTCATTTTTAGGGATGAATAAAAGTGGGGAAATTGACTTAAATACCCCTCTAGATGCGAACTTAATTATAGAAAAATGCGCCCAGCGACGCGCAGACTGACGCGCCGCGTCGTTAGTATCTATGATATAGGCGATGCGTTGCATTGAGTTCACGTCAGTTCACTATTTTAGCGATGCAATCATTGACCCATTGCATTGAGATCGCATTAACTCACTATTTTGGTCATCCAAACATGCCTCAAATGACGTTCAAAAAATTTAAAACTCATCCAAGAACACCTATTAACATTCCTAATCATGAATCAACTTAAAAGTCGACATTCTTAGATTGTCAAGACAAAAAATAAGATCATCAAATTATGAAGGCTAAAAAAATAATTCTAAGTATAACCACTTAGCTGAAATTTCTAAGTCTGGGACCCCCTTTTACATGCTATATAGGACTAAATTAGACTAGGACTTTTATGGGGTCTTACAATATCTACCCCTTGGGAACATTCATCCTTGAATGAGACTGATTAAGCTAAGAATACTAATATACTGAGTTTACATACTTAACATGCACAACTGAAGGATGATTACATGACTGAAACTACTGATAAACTGAGTTTTCACACTGAACATGCATAACCGAAGATGATTACATGAATGAAACTACTGATAAAATGAGTTTTCACACTGAACATGCATAAATGAAGCATGATTACATGACTGTACTGATTCATGAATGCATGACTGTCATGGGGATGATATGCAATGGTAATTGATACCAAGTTTGTAAAAGAAATTTGAGCATGTTAATGAGTAAATATATGGAAGAATGTTACCTTGATCTAAGTCTGAGTTTGCGAAGAAGAGGTGGGGATACTTGTTTCATATATCTTCTTCTGTTTCCCAAGTAGCTTCCTCAACGGACTGATTTCGCCAAAGAACTTTGACCAAAGAAACTTCTTAGTCCTCAGCCTGTGAATCTGTCAAGGATTTCGACTGGGACTTTCTCATATGAGAGACTATTCTTAACATCTATACTGTTTATAGGGACTACAGTTACTGGGTCACCTATGCACTTCTTTAGCAAAGAGACATGAAACACTAGGTGTACTGAAGCTAAGTCTGAAGGAAACTCAAGCTCATAAGCTATCTTTCCAAAATGATTGAGAATTCTGTAAGGACCGACATATCGAGGACTGAGCTTCTCCTTATTGCCAAACCTCTTCACTCCCTTTATGGGAGAGATTTTCAAGTACAAAAAATCACCAATCTCAAATTCAAGATTTTTTCTTCTCACATCTGCATATAATTTTTGTCGGCTCTAAGCAGTCTTAAGCCTCTCCCTGATCAACTAAACTTTTTCTAAGGCGTCAAACACCATGTCAGGCCCTGCCAATGCAGTATCACCTACCTTAAACCAACCAATGATAGACCTATATCTCCTCACATAAAGCACATAACTTTCAAGAGTAAGTTTCTGGAAGAAAGACGGTCGTGCGCGAGTCGGCTGATAGTCAATTTTTCTACAAAAAAAGTGATGCAAGAACGTATTCTTTTATCTAAGCTTAACAGAGAAATCTGAATAAAGGTATGATAATTGTTAATATACAGAAACTCAATCAAAGTCAAGTGGTCATCCCAACTACCCTTAAAGTCAATGACACACGCTCTTAACATATCTTCTAAAGTCTGAATGGTCCTTTCTTCTTGACCATTTATTTGAGGGTGGAAGTCTTTACTGAGGTGAACTTGGGTACCAAGACACTTTTGGCAGGCTTTCCAAAAATGGGAGGTGAACTGCATACCCCTATATAAAATGATGGACAATGGGACACTGTGCAATCTGACCAACTCTCCAACATAAGGCTTGGCATAATCCTCGGTTGAGTAGGAAGTATGAACTGAAAAAAATGGGCTGATTTGGTCATTTTGTCCATGTTGACCCAAATTAAATCATGTTGACGACGAGTACGAGGAAAACCTATCACGAAGTCTATGTTCACTTTCTCCCACTTCCAAGTAGGAATACTGAACTTCTACATAGACCCACAAGGCTTCTGATGCTCAATCTTAACCTGCTGACACGTAGATCACTTAGCCACAAACTCTGCAATATCTTTCTTTATCCCACCCCACCAATAGACTTCCCACAAATTGCGATACATCTTAGTAGACCCTGTGTGAATCGAGTAACGCGCACCATGTGCTTCTAGAAGAATCCATTGCCTCACTCCATCCATACATGGTACACATAGTCTACCCTGGTAACATAATACACCATCTCTCTCTTTGAAGAAAACCTCTACTTTTTAATCTCTGATTGACTCTGGTCTTAACTAAACTGGGATCTCTGTCTCACTTTTCTTTCACCTTGGAAACCAAGGAAGATTCTAAACTATCCTGCACCCACACACTACCCTCAGCTGAATCAATCAAACGAACACCCAACCTGGTAAGCTAATAAACTTCCTAAACTAACTTCTTCTTACCATCCTCGACATGAGAAACACTACCCATGGACAATCTACTGAGAGTATCAGCCTCTACATTGGCCTTGCTTGCATGATATAAAACACTCATGTCATAATCTTTCAATAACTCTAACCGCCTTCTTTGATGCAAGTTCAGGTCTTTCTGAGAGAATACATACTACAAACTTTTATAGTCTGTGAACATATCAACATGTACCCCATAAAAATAGTGCCTTCAAATCTTTAAGGAAAATACTACAACTGCTAGCTTAAGATCATAGGTGGGGTAATTCTTTTCATGGGGTTTAATCTATCTAGAGGCATAGTCTATGAGCTTACCTCTCTTCATCAAAACACACCCCAAACCAACTCTGAAAGAATCATAATACACAACAAACCCATCTTAACCATTGAGCAAAGTCAAAATTTAGTTGTAGTGAGTCGAGTCTTCAACTCCTAAAAAATCTTCTCACAAGAATCTAACCACTAGAATTTGACTTTCTTCTGAGTCAATCTGGAGATAGGGGATGCAATAGAAAAAAATACTTCAACAAACCATTGGTAATAGCTAGTGAAACCTAAGAAACTCCTAATATTTGATGGAGAGATGGGTCTGGGCCAATTTCTCACTGCTTCGGTCTTTTGAGGATCAACTCTAATGCCATCAGCGAAAACTATATGACCAAGGAAAGCTACTGATCTAAGCTAAAATTCACATTTACTGAATTTGGCGAACAACTGATGGGCTCTAAGGGTCTGTAATACTATTCTGAGATAGTTTGCATGATCATGTTCACTGCGGGAGTAGACAAGTTTGTCATCTTTGAAGACTATGATGAACATGTCCAAGTACTATTTGAACACTCTATTTATCAAGTCCATGAAAGTTTTTAGGGAATTGGTAAGACCAAATGACATGACTAGTAATTCGAAGTGACCATACCGAGTTCTGAAAGTTTTTTTCAAAACGTCACATTCTCTGACTCTGAGATGATGATAGTCTGATCTGAGGTCTATCTTAAAAAAGTAAATGGCACCCTAAAGTTGGTCAAACAAGTCATCGATTCTAGGAAGTGGATACTTTTTCTTGCATATGACTTTGTTCAACTGACGGTTGTCAATAAACATTCTGAGAGACCGTCTTTCTTACGCACGAATAAAACTGATGCGCCTACGGGGAAACACTATCCTGATGAATCCCTTATCTAGGAGATCCTTCAAATTCTCTTTTAGTTCTTTGAGTTCTACTCAATCCATTCTATATGGAAAAATAGAGATAGGGTAAGTATCTGGAAGAAGGTCTATTCCAAAGTTAATTTCCCTTTCGGGAGGAACTCTGGGAAAATCTTTAGGAAACACATCTAGAAATTCACATGCTACTAAAAATGACTCAAGATTAGGGGTCTTGGAACTAGAGTCTTTAACTCGAACAAGATGATAGACACACCCCTTGGATGTCATTTTCTCTTTCTAAGGTAGGAAACAAGCTGACCCTTAAGTGTTGTAGTACTACCTCTCCATTCTAGGACAGGTTCATTCGAGAACTAAAAATAGACAAATTTGTTTCTATAGTCAACTGAAGCATAGAATGAATGAATCTAATCAATTCTAAGAATGAAGTCAAAATATGTCATATCTAACTCTACTAAGTATGCTAAAGTAACTTTCTAAGATACCATAACTGGACAGAACCTCTATACCCGCCGGGCTATGATAGACTTACCCACTGAGGTAGAGACTGAGAAGGGCTATAATAGGATTTTGGGACTGACACCAAAGTCAACAGCTATATAAGGAGTTACTAAGGACAAAGAAGCTCCTAGATCTAGAAAAGCATAAATATGTAAATGATAAACTTGTAATGTACTAGTGACCACATCAGGAGAACTTTCCTGATCCTGTTGGGACTGAAGTGCATAGTGTCTATTTAGGTGTTGCCTAATGGTGGCACTGGAAGTAGAACCCTACTGAGATGAGCGACCAAACTGAGCTGGGTGATAATTGTACTGACCTTGTGAATCTGACTGAGAAAAATCTCTAATTCTATAACCCGGCTTGCAGCACCCAAAACACACATCGATGCTAGATCTACAGTTACCCTGATGGTTTTTTCCACACTTATAGTAAAAAGGATTTGTTCAAGCACTGCTAACACTACCCTGATACTTAGAGCCTGGTGCCCTATCCTTATTACCATTTCTAAACTTAGGCACAGGAGCACTGGCTGAGGAAAGGGCAGAAAATAAAGATTTCAGGAAGAACTAAGGATGATTACCACCCTCTGACTTAGGCTGAGTGAAGTTAAAGCTACCTGTTCTAGCTTTCTTTCTCTCCCTCTCTTTTTTCTTAGTTTTTTGCTCCTCTATCTGCTGAGCATGAACTATTAATCTAGCCAAGTCTATCTCCTTGATCAGCATCGTAGTCCTACACTTCTTGATCACACTGTCAGACACACCAGACACAAACTTACTCATCTTAGATCTTCTATCAGCTACCACATGAGGAGCATATCTAGCTAACTGAGTAAACTTGAGAGAGTACTCGTTCACTGTCATGCTGTCCTACTTCACATTAATGAATACTAACACCTTAGATTCTCTCAAATCCAATGGTAAGAACCTATCTAGAAAGGCAGTAACAAGTTCTTCTTATTCTATAGGCCCTGCATCTACGACCATATCTACCTTTCATTGCTTAAACCACGTATGATCCATATCCTGTAACTGATATGCAGCTAACTCAGCACTCTCACTATCGGTTACCCCCATAATATTTATGACCTTCTGCACCATGTCAAGGAATTCATGTGGGTCCTGTTCAGACTTAGACCCTGAAAATGAAGGAGAGTTCATTCAGGTAAAGTCCCAAATTCTAGCTGCAGTAGTATTGGCCACTGGGTTGGCTTGAATAGCAGTTGGGCATTCATTTTGGGCCACTACAGAATGGGCTAGAGTAGTTAAAACTACTTTAAATTCTACATGGTAAACATGCTCATCCAGGGGATCTTCCTGAACAGGCGGACGTGTTGGCTGGTTTCCAGTTCTTCTTCCATTAGTCTTTTTGGGAGGAATATTTTGTAAATAGAAGGGGAACTTGGATTAGAAAAAGAGTTTAACTTGAGATCATTCTCACTCGCATGACATGAATTCTGAAAGAAGGGAAACTTTTCCTAAAAATGACTCATAGCTCTTGTCCATAAGTGTGGCGCGCTACACACCCATGCACAAGACTCCACTTGATGCAAATTTAAGATTCCTTAGGACTCTATTGAACCTTAGAATCTAATACCAAGTTTGTAATGCCCCAAGTCTACAACCTGGATGTCACATGGTACTTACAATCCCGAAGGACCACAAGCTAACCCATAACTGGTACCTGCTGTGAGTAATGATTATTGATAATACTAAAAATATATGCGGAAGTTAGGATAAAATTTCCATAAGGTTCATAAACTAAAAACAAATACTTGATAATGATAATAATACTAAAAAACTGAACATCTATATGAAATAGTCTAGTCTAAAAGCCTCTAACTGTCTGAATAGGGAGTTGATGGGAAAAGTCCCTAACTAACTCCAATTACTGAATATACTAAACTACTGAAATGCTGAAATAATAACTCTGTCCTCAAAATAACAGGATTCACCACTATAAATAATGTTGATAACTTGAGCTGCTAAGTACGATCAGGAGCCCGTGCGTCTGAACCTATGATATGAGACATCATACCGCAAAAGAAAGAGTATGCATCAATATTTTGAATGTTTTGGTATGGTAAGTGAGGTAGGCTGGTATACATGGGTTCATATTCAGGAGATGATAACTGACTTAATGAACATCATGAAACAACTAAATGAGAGTTCATGAGTAACTGAAACTGCTATAAATACTGGTTTTTCAATACTGTGCATATGAATATATATATATAGAGAGATTGTATCTAAGATCATACTCAAACTGAATACTATGTTCTGATAACTGAGTGACTGATATATGAGTTTACTAATAACTGTATTACTGATAGCTGGGTGACTGTTTCTAACAGTCCTAATTCTGTAGAACTGAACTAAGTTCTATACTGTGTCTAAAACTAAAACTGTGGGAGTGTTCATCTAAATGACATACCATGATTATAAACTGATTTGGGGTCCAACCTGTGACTCCAGTTGGAAGGGTGTTAGTATCGTGCCATGGGTACTAACAATGGCTATGTGGATCCACTAAAGAATCACCCTCATCTGGCAGGTGAGATATGTGTTACCCTCAACTAGAAGGTGAACACTCTATCAACCCTCAACTGGCAGGTTGATATACTTAACCTACGCTGGCTACGTAGTTGTTGAACTAAGGGACTGCTACTAAAGATCACACCCTCAACTTGCAGGTGAGCCCCTGTCCTTAGGTTTGCTCGATCTTGAATCCTTCTCACAACTGAATAGACACTGAACTAATCACTAGACTATACTAGGCTTGACTGAACTGTTATTAATCGTGTTGACTGACTGAACTAGACTGAGTTCACAAAGTTTTGTAACTGTATGAGTTCTACTATTCATGACATTACTGAGACTATTCTGTAGCTACTGCAATTCTAGGTAAACAGCTAGATTTTTTGGTGTTGAATACCCCCAGTACTCGATAGCATCAATAGAAAAATCTGGCAAAATATTAAAAATATTGCATTAATTACTTATTCACTATGCACTCATTTAGACATTTTGTCAACCACTTGAGAGGCATGAACTTGTACATGAATGGGACCACATGATAACATGTCATGAATTCACTACTCAATTTACATAGGCATTCTATCAAATACTTAGGGAGCATAATTAATGCACATGGAATTCATCAAGATATAAAAATTATGGCTACAACATGCATCATGCAAATTTAAGGATTTAACATAAGAATTACCTAATTCTACATACATGCTAATTAGTTTCCTTGAAACTTGTAATTAATCTTGATTTGAAAACCAAACATCAATACATACATTAACACAATCCAATGCAAATATGTAAATTATGAAATCAATAAACTTATAGTTTAAAAAGGGTTCTTGAACTCCAATGGTAATAGGACACCCAAGGATGAACACCTAACATACCTTGGTAATTAAATTTGTGAAAATTGTTGGTGCATTCTTAAATCTTGGACTTGAAATTGAATGACCTAAAATTTTGTTCTTGAGAGGATTTGAGATAGAGTGAGTGACTTTGACCTTTGGATTGCTTAATTTCATGTTTTAGGGCTGAATAAAAGTGGATAAATTGACTTAAATACCTCTATGGATGAGTACTTAATTATAAAAAATGCGCCTAACAATGCATAGACCGATGCACTGCATCATTAGTGTCGACGCAATAGGCGACACGCCGCATCGAGTTCATATCGGTTCACCATTTTACCAATGTAATCATAAATGCATCGCAGAAAGATCGCTTTGACTCACTGTTTTGTTCATCCAAACATGCCTCAAATGATGTTCGAAAAATTCAAAACTCATCCGAGAACACCTATTGACATTCCTGATCATGAGTCAACTTAAAATCAACATTTTAAGGTCGTCAAGATCAAAAATAAGATCATCGAATTATGAAGGCTAAAAAAATGACTCTAAGTATAAACACTTTGCTGAAATTTCTAATCCTGGGACCCCCTTTTACATGCTATATAGGACTGAATTGGAGTAGGACTTTTACGGGTTCTTACATCGCCGTGTCGCGCAAGTCCTCTAATAAGAATTCCAGATATGAATTTAATCTTCTGAGGGGTAGTTGTGTCTTTTCCCATCGCCCCAAGTCATAGAAACACGAGATTAAATGTCGGTTAAGGAATTATTTGTCCATTCTCCTTCATTCTTATCTCAAAGAAACCCTAACCTCCTCCCAAGAACATCAAAACTCAATTACTTTTTATTCAAGATAAATAAGAATTTAAGTTTCCTAATCCAAGAATTTCAAGAAAAGCTTTCAAGATCATCTCCAAGGCATTCAAAGTCAAGCTTTCTACACCAAGTCAAGCCTATCAAGGTATGTGGGGGTTATGAACAAGGGTACCCTTCCACCCTTATGCCAAATTGTATAATTTTAGGATTCAAGTTACTTTTTTTTGAATTAGGGTTCATACCCAAGTTTTTATATTCTTGAAGCATGTGGTTATCATGATATTTAAAGTTTTAAGTAAATCAAGAATTGCTTATGCTTATATTTTAACTTATAAGATTCATATTATGAATGAGATTGCACTATCTTGACTTGATATTGTTGAAGTATTTAAAGATTTATATTGAGCATGAAGTTTTCGTTATGAATTACCATGAATTTAAAGCATGAAATTTTAAGCCCTAAGTTAAGTGTTAAGATTTCAAGAAGATTATGCTCTTAAGTATTCTTTGACAAGTTTATACCAAGATTTAAACCAAGAATTGATCTTTTGATCATAAGCTAAGATATGGAATCCTTATTTGTTTATCTTGATTATGATTTGAAACAAAGAGAAGCATAAATGTTTAAATTATATAAACCCTTGTGCTATTTTAAGGTGTATTTCCTAAAGTATGAGCATATAAGTAATAAGGGAGTAGTATTTAGCACCGAGTTGGGTATGAGTCCAAGTTCGCAAGCCCCGGAACTAAATTCCACCATAGGATTAAGTCCCAATATGGGTTCAGCATAGTGATCACTTTACCTTAGGTTCTATTTTGATGGAAAGGGTAGGACAACCCTACCAACGTGGTGCGAGACATTGAACTCCATGATAGCTCACATGATTTATGTCGGTTAGAAGAACCTCCCTATGAAAGAATAAAAGTAAAGCTTTTAGTTCTAAGTGTTATGGCTCACAAAGTTTAACAGTATGCCCTATTATTCATGTTTATTATTTTGAAATTTTGGGTTTCATTCAAGCTCAAGGTGAGTCATTTACAATTAGCATGATTCATTTGAAAGTTTATTTGAATATTGAGTTATTGTTTTAATTATTCATTCTCCCCCATATAATCAGTACATTCTAGAAGTACTGATCCATATATATGTCTATATGCTACATTGTCTTATAATGTAGGTCCCAGTGCTCAGTTCCAACAGTGTGATTGATTACGAGCATCTCCGCCTACATCTCGGTGTTTGGAGAGTCCTCATAGTTTGAGGACACATTTTTATTAGACTTTGATATTAATGCATTATTTTAGCCATAGTCAGCTGGGGTTTGTCCCAGTGGCTCTTTAGTTAGAAATAGAGTCTTGTTCGACTGGTTTCTTTTTTAGATTCAAAAGTGGTATTTTTTATGATTTCCAAGTTCAAGACTTTTATTTAAGATATTAATTCATTTATTTGAAGATTTCATAGGTTAAGTTTACCTTTACTATGAGTTCCAATGTTGTTTGAAGGCTAAAAGGGTTAGCTTTGGACTACTCGTAGTCTTGAGCACCATGTGACGTCTAGGGTATACTTTTAGGGAGCTACACTAGTATTAGGTTAGTGGAGATTAGTTGGATCCACCTTATCCGCCTTGTAGATTTTGCCAAAAACTTCACTGTAGTTATTGTGATTAGGGGAGGAATTTGTGCTTCAATTGTGGTCATCCTGGACATATGCAAAGAAACTGTCCAACAGCTAAGGTTGCCACTGGAGCTAATAAGGTTCCGGTCACCACTTCTTTGGCTCCTACACTAATGGGTGCCACTTTTTGTACCGACACTGGACAAAATTATCTCTATTCTCTTTCCACTCATTAGGAATTAGAGGCATCTCCTGATGTTGCTATTGGTATGTTACAACTTTTCTCTCAGGATGTTTACTATTTCCATTATCCGGATTCTACCCTATCCTTTTTGACCCCTTATGTGGCTGTGCATTTTGGTTTTGGTCCTAAATGTATTTCTGACCCCTTTTCTATTTCTACATCGGTGGGTGATACACCCAAATTACACCTCTCTTATAAGAGTGTAAGCGATCGTCATCAAATATATAACCTTACAAAGGTTGGGTTGAATCCCACAGGGAATAATATGCTAATTAAGTTGTATGCAAATTACTTGAATTTTAATCATATATTTCCTCCAAATAAAGGAGGTTTGATTCAAATGATAATTTAGTAATTTTAAGTTGAAAACAATGAAAAACTTTGTGTAATATTTGAACATAGAAATAGTAAACTAGGGTTATGGTGACCTTGTTATATCAATACTTTGCAGCTATGGGTTATATGAATTCATAAACAGATTCTCTTTATAGAGAATGTGTTCCGAAGTTCATTCCAAGTGTTAGTAAGCCTTCAAGGAAAGAGTTCACTTTAATTCTCACAAAACTAAAGCGATAAAGATAAATTACACGTAATTTCCAAGATATTAATCTAGTTAAGGAATTAACTTGTCAGTTAGAGCTTGAAAAATCTAACTACTTGTCACTACTCTCTTTTCCAAACAACAACTTGTTTGTTCAAGCAAGTTGTGTTTTATGGCTCACTCTCAGGTTATCAACTATGAGAATTCATTGTAGTTGAAGAGAATAAGATATAAAACAACAACAATATAAACTCAAAAACCCATAGTTTAGATTGTTGATTACAAGGTCCCCATAATCCTAGCTAAAAAGCTCAGCCACTCATGATTAGGAATAACATCAAGGAAATCAAATTATTAACACCAAAATCCAAGATTGTTTTGAGATTACAAGATGAACCCAAATGAAAATATTTATCCTCCACTTATCTGCTTCAAAAATATGTAATGAGTATTGAAACTGAGATTGGGGTGTTTATAATAGTCTTGAGAAATTGACCCCAATCCCTAGGCTAAATTTACATGAATATCTCACCTCGAAATATGACATTGCAGTATACACCTCAACACCTACCCCAAGGGTTACAGAACAAAGCTAAACACACAACCTAGGGGTCGTGGCACGAAGCTTAGCGCAGAGCCTAGGGGTTGCGGTGCGAACCATGTCTCCAATATGCCATTTGTATTATGTCTTGTGTTGTCCGCATTTCATGATCCCTCTGTGTCTTCCATATGCTTATTTTACTCCTAAAATGGTACTAATAATGTATGTTATCTCATTTACATCAAAAGTATGATAAAACATATGAATTTAGATACTTTTCTCTCAAAATATAGCTCGTGTATGGATAATATATAGTGTTTAGGTGTATAAATACACCCAAGATCACGACCCTATACTTAAAGCTTTGTTTGTCCTCAAACAATTATCTAGTTTACGCACACTAGACAAGGCTCTAATCTCATCAATTAAAAAAAGATACTCAAGTTAGGATCACACAATACATATGAACAACAAGTCTTGCTTTTGAGCATGTTATTAAATTTATGAATAACTAATCGAAGCTTTCTACCCTCAAGAATATAATCCTCAAAAACTTGCAATTCATGCACATTTTTCAATTAAGAAACTACAACAAGTCTCAATCCATCATTAAACATGTGCCCCTTACCCTAAGAGAGTACCCCCACATTTCTTAGCACATGCAAAACATTACAAAATTTTGGGGGTACGGATGAAAATTTATTCTCACTCTCTTAAAGAATTCACATGCATATTAGGTGACCCATAAGCATGCCTTTAGTGTAATACTATACTAAGGATGTTAAGAAATAAGATCAAGCAGGACTTTAATGGGTTGTAATATAAGCTAAGGGATGGGTAGGTACTATTTTGGATAGAAATAGTAACTAACTTCCATAAGCGCTTTAATTCGTCACCTTACTATGAAACTCATTTCAACAACATTTCCTCTCTACCACTTGTAATTTATACTTCTTTCATTTCAGCCTCATCTCCTTGAATTAGACTACAAAATAGATGTAGGATATTTATTTCATTTTAACAGAACCATTCTTTCTCTTTTCTTCTCCTTTTTTTTTATATATCTATTATACACTCCCACTATGCACAATGCATAATCGCTTTGCCAAACCAAACACTACTATGTTGTGCTTTATTACCAATTCCTCTTTGGAATACCAACTCCCATCCATTAAATTTTTCAACTAAATCGCTAGGGAATTTTTGGGATCAAAACATGGTCAATAAACAAAATGAAATCAACTAAAAATAAGGCTACCAAATAATAGGCTTAAGTCTCGACGAGACTTACTAAGTTCATAAATAGTAGGTAGTTAGAAAAGGCATTCAACAAGGCTAGCCAAAGAAGGCCTATATCATTTCCTAAACCTTACATACTTCATTTTTCTTTGTACACATACTGGGAGAGTTCTACACACCAAAATTTAACATGGAATAAGAAAATACTCACTCACACACGACACATGCTCAAATCAAGATTGACCTATATTGAATTCTTACTCAAGCCATGAAATGAATTTAACTTCAAGCTTAAATTACCAAAGAATCATATAGTTGAGCTTAGGAGTTTCAAAAGTAATCATTCATCTACCCACTAAACATGTTTTGTTTCAAATGTATATCATGCTTGTGCCATATGGTCATGTAACCCACAAGAGCACTTAAGTTCGATTTTATGAAAAATGGGCTCCACTTGTTTTTCTCTAAAAATGACTAATTATCTCATAAGACGATCATCATCCATCCATCATCAAGAAAAGCACCTAACTATGACTTTATTTCACAACTTTTAATCCAAGCATAAAAGAACATAAAACATAAACGAATATATAACTTAAAAAAATAACAAACCAAAAGACCAAACTGATTACTCCTTCCAAATTAAACAAATCTACTAAAGTGAAGATACTAGTTATTACAGACCAAGATATAAAGTAAAGTCATCAAATGTAGTTTCATGAATATATCCATGAAGTACTTTTTATCCAACAACCCCATGCTTAAGCATAGAACTGTACCAAGTATAAATAAAACAATAAAGAATAGACGGGTAAAAGAACTTCCTGGTCCTAATAGCACTCCTCAACATCAGGGCTCATACCACCTACATCAGAATCAATATCTATGTCAAAGTCCACTATCAACCTATCCTCATCAATTGGTACATCATCATCCATGAGCTCTCAAAATGTGTGACCCACCCTACACATAGCTCTTACATGCTCATTCATTGGATAATCATAATCCAATTTACGCAACTCATCATTTGTAGGTACATGGTTGCCACACATCATCATTAGCTTCATCATGTCATAGAAATAGCGAAAGAAGTTGTCATCACGTGCATTTTTTCAGTAGTTGTTAGGGTTGGCCCTTGGCTTGAATCTGATTTTTTAACCTTAGTGACATCGATGCCCTTCAAACTTTGCAGCGACTTATGATCAGATGGATCCTCCTTAATAGCATTTGCTTTCAAGAATTTGGTCAACAAGCCCCCAAAACTAAATCGTAACATTTTTTGTAACCTAGCCTTGTCCATAGAAGCGCGGATCACTGCACCAACATTGATACGAATAATAGTCATAATAGCATATACTAAACATACCCGATCATGAGAGATGTTTGTGAAGTGTGACCCCAAAATAAGGCAAGCACCGACTATCTTTAACCAAATGTGTGCTTCCTTGTTTAGGAAAGCATAAGGACAAGTATTATGGTAACCCTTTTCTTTGTGATGGTCCAACCTATCCATGGGATGTACCCTACACAAAGTGTGCCTAATATCACTGTAAAGAGGTCAGCTATACAGTTCTCGTAATATGGAGTGGTTCATGTCTAGAGTTCCATGAATGGAATTTAGTGCCTCAGCCGTCATCTTTAGAATGTGTCCTCATATCTTTACCCGTTCCCTTGAGTGTTAGGGAACTAATTGTCCTAAAACTACCTTACTAAGTCAAAATTGCATTCACCCATATACTAAAAAATGAAGTCAAGTTTAAGATGCCTGATATGGGCTAAGATGCGAGGTTAGTATCGTATCAAAATCTCCTTGTAAATCATTCTGTTGGTTGGTAATAATGATCTTTATTAGCCTTATACTATTGGATTCCTTATTTTTCAACCCATTTGATACCAAATGTACGATGAGGAACTTAAAGAGTTGAAGATGGATCATGGTTAACCTCAAAATATTGCCCTTTTCATGACCTTTTCTGACCTTGATAGGAGCTAGATACCACTCCCTTTCCTTTGTTAACCTTTGGAACCATGGTTCCTGTAATCATCATCAACATTGAACATTAGTAAAGCATAATGTGGCTAACTACAACACCCAACACTGAATTTGTCAGCATAACCCACTTAAGTGATACTATCGGATACTCAAACTTTACCGATATACACTTCGAAAGAGAGCACCAATATTCTGCACAATATCATTAGTATATCATTTGTTGCCTCAACTTTCTCAATATCATTCCACAATTTATAACATTATCCCATACACCACATGAATTTCACAATAAATTTTTCAAATTAACCTTGCCTTAATGCCATTAACTAGGACAACAACCATGCCTTAACAACACACCATCATTCCACAAAATCACATCATTAACACCATCATTCTACAAAATTATTCCATTAACAACACACCATCATTCAACAAAATCATGCCTTGATACCTCAAATATGTCAGCAAGCATAACACACCATTAACTTGAACAATTTAAGTAACACAATGTTTATGATAACTTGGAATGTGAACTAATGGAAATCACACCAAATTATGCTAATTATGAAAAATTAAAACTCAAACACAAGATTTATCAACTATAAACAAGGTGTTCATCCTCGTAAGATTACCAAGAAATTAATTTCTTCTAGCTATGGTGTGTATTCCCCCACAATAGACAAGAAACTAAGTAAATACTAACAACAAAGTAATAAAAAAAGTAACAACAAAGAAAGTGATTGAAAAAAGGGACATGATTAGCTGAAATTAGATCTCAGAGCACGTTTAGTCGAGAGAGGCTAACGTACACTGAAGATGGTAAGAGGGTGGAATAAGGTGACTTCTACAGCGACTATAGTGACTCCATCAATGAGACAATGTTAAAGTCTCTCTCCACTCACTTTTGGTAGCTTCTTCCCTACTTAATTTCAAATAATTAAAAAGGAGAAAAGTTGGAATATGAACGTATAATCAAGTGCAATGGTGTTTGACCTAATTATTTGAAGAAACCTATAACTAAACTGGCGAATCTCCCTAGAAGGCTACAATTTTCTGATATGAGTGCCTCTACAAGCTCAAAATAGGATATAAAACTAATTGATATGTATGGTGCAGTAGATCTGAAGCACAGTAGAGAAGAGGGGAAATGAATTGATTTGTTATTCAGTCCGCCTAATCAACGGGATGGATAAATAATGGTGAAATTAATTTTGGAAGACATTAAAGTGACAAATGAACACTGGTCCACTGCGCTTATTGGCTATGTACCGGATGATACTGCATATTAGAATTCCATGGATAATTTTTTGACTAATGTATAGAATTTCATAATGAAGCCCCAAATCCTCTGCCACAATAAAGGGTATTGTGTATTTAGATTTACAATAGTAGGGGATCAAGCAGAGGTACTTCAAAAGAGACCTATGCATATCATAACAAGCCATTTATACTAAAGGCTTAGGTGGTAAATTTTGTGTTTAATGCAGAATCTATCACTACGCTTTTGTTGTGGGTAAATTTTCATGGATTATAGATAGGGTACTGGTCCCAAGAAGCATTAAGCAAGGTGGCTAGTGTTGTAGGAAAGCTATTGTACACTGACAAATATACTACCGACATGACTAGAATTTCCTATGCACGGGTCTTGATCGAGGTAGATATATTGCAACTGATGGTTGTTACTATTGTGATTGAAACTCCTTGTGGATCATCAATTGATTAGACAGTAGAGTATAATTAGAAGCCAGAATTTTGCAATTACTGTACTTGGTATGGGAATAACACGGAGGAGTACTAGAGTAGGAATCAAGAAGAGAAAATGGAAATTCCACAGTGTCGTGTAGAAGGGGAGTTCAAACAACCCCCTAAAAGAAAAAAGAGGCAGAAGAAAAAGGAAAGTAGTGCAAGCTTGGAAAGCTCGACAAGAAGCTCCACAAGGAAATGAGACTAACGAACCTGTAGACCCATAAAGAATAGTGAATCAGGATAAATCTGGTGCCTAAAAAGCTGCAACATCAACTACACACACAAGCTCAAACCCAATAGAGAATCTAGGTAATTATTTTATTGTATTGGTGAGCACGGATGAGAGTAGGCCAAGTTTCCCAGTTCATACACCTTATAAGGTATTTAAACCACAATAACCCTTTGCACTTGTAATATAAGTGGGCTAAACCAGACCTTCAAATAGAAAGAGGTGCTCCTCTTTCTGAAGAAGAATAAAGTTGATGTGTTTAGTTGTTTAGAGACTAGAATAAAGGAGAGAAAATCTAAGACTGTGCTGATGAAATTTTCCAAAGAATGGAACTACTTTTGTAATTACCCACATGGTGAAAATGGCAGAATATGGTTGCTCTAGAGGAAACATGTTCATATACAAATCCTAAATGTGCAGGAACAATTTGTTCACTGCAAGGTTAAGGATATCAATAGCAACTTCTCAGCTATTATTACTGTGGTTTATGCAAAGAATGTGTTGATTTAGAGAACAGAATTATGGAGTGAGTAGTTGAATCTTAGGGAAAATATGCAAAAAGTTTAGCTGCTTAGTAGGGATTTTAACAATGTCCTCACGATAGATGGTAGAATTAGGCAACCAATAATAGAGGCTATAATGCAAGGATTTAAGGAAATAGTTAAGAATCTACAACTCACACCACTTAGATCCAAAGGGTTCTTCTATACATGGTGCAATAAACAACAGGGGCCTAACAAGGGTATAGCAAAATTGATTGGGTATTCAAAAATTATGAGTGGATGCAATAGTTTGGGCATATAAAGGAAGATTATTTGCAACCAAATATATCAGATCACTCATCAACATTAGTCCAGTACATACAAAGAATCATCTTAAAACATAGATCATTCAGGTTATATGTTACAGTACTTGAGCATCCTGAGTTTAAGGAAAATATGCAGAGGGTTTGGCAGAGATCAACAAGTGGAAACGCAATGCAAGGATTGTGGAACAAACTGAAGAAACTAAAAGTGGAGTTACAGGAATTGAATACCTACATGGTCTCATATGCATAGAAGCTCAATAAGGCTAGGCAACAACTAGAGACTATACAAGCTCAAATTAATAACCAATTATTCGGGTCAACTTTAATTGAGCAAGGGGAGGCAATATTAAGAGAAATCTAAAAATGGAGTCTCATTGAGAAGAAGGTACTAAGACAGAAATCAAGAGTGTGGTTGATTGATAGTGAGGATGCTAATACTAAGTACTTTCATGATCAAGTGATAATCAGAACAACTCACAATGCTATCACTGCTATATATACTGAGAATGGAGTAAAGTTGACTAACCCTAAGAAAGTGGAAATAGAATTTGTGTCATTCTTTACATTGCTCAAGGGGGATAGTGTTGAGGAATTGCCTTATATAAATGCATTAGTGATAAAAAATAGGTCCATGTCTTGACAGGAACCAACAATTGATGTATATACAAGAAGTTAGTGTAGAGGATATTTATCATACAGTCAAAGGCATGCCACTATACAAAAGTCCTAGAATAGATGGTTTCCCTATTGAGTTTTTCAAAAGAAACTGGGAAGAGGTGAAGGCGAGTGTGTATGCAGCTGTACAATAGTTCTTTTTTGAGGGTAAGATGATGAAAGCCTAGAAATACACTTCCATAACTTTATTCCTAAAGTTCCTTCACCTATTAAGGTGAAGGATTATAGACCCATTGTTTTTTGTTCCACTCTATACAAACTGGTTGCAAAATTCTCACCAACAGGATGCAGATGGTGATAAATGGATTGATAGAAATGTCCCAATCAGATTTTGTGAAGAGAGGATCATCTATGATAATATGCTGCTGAGTCATGAGTTATTTAAAAGAAACACAAAAAAATGGATATCACCTAGGTGTATACTAAAGGTGGATACACTAGAGTGGCAGTTTTTAAGAGATATGCTAATAGAACTAAGGTTTCCTTAGAAGTTCATTAACTGGATAATGGAATATGTGTCAACAATCACTTATTCATTAATGCTAAATGGTGGACTAACACAACCATTTCAAGCTAAGAGACAACTGAGGGAAAGGGACCCCATGTCTCCCTATCTCTTTATTATAACAATGGAAAACCTGCATAAGGAATTGACACTATTGGTGCTCAGTAACCAATTTCACTTCCATCCTAGATAAAAGATATTTGGAGTGATACATATGCATTTTGATAATGACCTACATATGTTTTGTAAGGCCTATTTAACCTCTATCACCTTGATACAAGATACCTTTTGAAAATTCTCTAATGTATCTGGGCTGAGAGATAATCAGGAGAAGAGCTCAATCTATATAACAGGTACTACTAGTAGCTTGAAAATATATATTATACAAAGATTAGGTTATGTGGACGGATAACTCCCATTCAAGTACTTGGGGGTTCCTCTTTCCACCAAAAAGCTGACAGTACCCCAATGCCTACCACTAGTTGAGAAGTTTACAGCCCAGATAAACTACTGGTCAACTAAGTTACTATCATACTCAGGAAGAATTTAGCTCATCAAGTTTGTATTTTTTTGAATGCAAATTTATTGGACATAAATTTTTGTACTTCCACAAAAAGTGATCAAGATGCCGGAAACAATATGTAGAACCTTTCTATGGATAGGTAAAGGTGATATATCAAGGAAGGAAATAATGGCATGGGAAAGAATATGTTGTCCAGGTTTAACAGGTGGACTGAATGTAATTGATCTCAAAAGATGGAACAAAGCAGCCATTTTGAAGCACCTGTGGGCTATATCTATGAAGAAAGACACATTATGAATTAAGTGGGTGCACTATTACTATTTCAAGAATAATGGATTGGAAATGGTACCGAGTCCTAAAACTACAGCTTGGGCGGTGAAAAAAATTATACATAATAGACAGGTGGTGATTTTACAACAACAATACCAAGGCTCAATTCAGTATTTCCTGGAGAAGATGGTGCAAAGTAGCAAGTTCAAGATTAAACAAGCATACCAAACCATGATGTCTCAACTACCTAAGGTTCCATGGAAGAATATATCCTTACAAAATCAAGTGCACCCAAGGTTTAAGTTCATGCTATGGATGGCAGTACAAAAAAGGTTGGTAAATGTAGCAAGGCTTCAAAAGATAGGAATCCACGTACCAATGAATTGCATCTTTTGTGATAAAGATATAGAGTCTTTTGACCACCTGTTCTTCAGTTGCACTTATAGCAACCAGGTATGGAGAAGAATGTTAAATTGGCTGCAAATCAGAAGAACCATTAGAACATGGCAGTAGAAAATAAAATGGATGTGCACAACAGCAAAGAAGAAATGAGCTTATGTTGAGGACATTCGCGGCACATTTGGAATGGTTATCTACAGTATATGTCTTGATAGGAATACATTGAGGTTTAATAATGGACAAGCAATGGTTAATCACATATTTTATGGCATAGTAATGCACTTACACATTCAAGGAAGACATAGAGCATCCTGGAGGAATTTATTGAGCAAGCTAAATTACTTTCCTTAGGAGTAGAATGCTAAAACTGATGTATGTATTCTTTGAAGTGCTATAGGTATTTGATATGTAGATTGATGTATAGTGTTAGATTAAGGAGATAGATGGTGAGTTTCTATTCGTCTTTAGAAAGATAGCTTTTTGGTTATTAACAATACATGATCTTTGAACCCAAAAAAGAGAAAGAAAAAAAAACCTTAAAGTTAAGTACTAGAAGAAAAAGAAAGGAAAAGTCTTGTAGATTTATATTAGGGCGCAACTTTCAGTACAAGAAAATGGTATGCAACTCGTATAGGGCTCAAAATAAAAGAATAATGAGGATTTAGGGTGTTGATTTCTTATATATTGGAAAACCAGGTTGGTTGACCCAATTTTAATTTCGGATTTAATTGGGAATTTAGTGGGTTTACAGCACGGACGAAAAGTGATTTGAAGGTTTTGCATCGCGTACATGGATGCAGAGGTTAGGCAGTAAGGGTATGTAAGGTGGGGCATGTTATTTAATATAAACAACGTGTAATGTAAGGTTTGCACTGCAATGTCCATCTCGGACTAGGGGCTTCACATTGTAGTGTCCATTGCGGACTAAGGGCTTTGGGTCGCAATGTCCATCGCGGAATGAGGGATTTGTAGCATGGTGATGTGTACAATTTTGGACCCATCATTATTAATTGTGCATAGTGAAGTGTGGATAAAAATCAAAGGCATAGATTTTCAGTACAATGTTGGTTCGGGATAAAAATTTCACAGCATAAAATTACCTGTAAAGATCCATTAAGTCCAAAGACCTACCATATTTGATTAAACTTAATTTTAAGCCTAATTTGTACCCATCACACCTTCATATCACTTTACATATACAATTAATCAAAAATAAGTAAAAAATATTAGAAGGATGGGTTGCCTCCCACTAAGTGCCTTAGTTTCGGTCATGGCTCGACTTTTATTTTGGTATTTTTGTTTTTCTAATTTCTATTTTTTTATGTTATTATACCACACTACAACCATGGGTTGCCTCCCATGATGCACCCGATTTAACATTGCGGAATGATTCGATTATCTTGACTACTCAGACTTTGTCAAGATATATTATTGATACAATTTTTACCTTATCCATTAGACCAATGTAATTCTTGATCCTTTGTTCATTCACCATGAATATACTTCCATCTTTGTTCTCAAGTTAGACCACACCTGATGGAAAGACTTTGGTTATTTTGAATGGTCCCGAACACTTAAATTTCAACTTTTTAGGAAAAAGCTCAAATCGTGAGTTAAAGAGCAGCACCCAACACCCACTTGAAAGACTCATTTCAATTCATTGATCATGGTAAAAATACATCATTTCCTCATAAATATCACCCCTTTCATTGTCTTGGATTTGAAACTCATCCATATCATTCAGTTGCTCTAGCCTCATATCAACCGGTTCTTTCCAAATTAAGTTTAACTTCTTTAGTGCCCACAATGGTTTGTGTTCTAACTCCACTGGTAGATGACAAGTTTTGCCAAAGAATAGTTGGTAAGGAGAATTCTAATGGGCATCTTGAAAGTCATTTTATACACCTACAAAGCATCGTCAAGTTTTCTCGACCAATCACTTCTATTTGCATTAATAGTCTTGGCTAGAATATTCTTGATCTCTATATTTTACATGTCTACTTGCCCACTAGTTTGTGGGTGATAAGGTGTAGATACCCTGTGCTACTTTACTCCATATTTTTCCAAGGCACCCCAAAAAATTTTGTTACAAAAATGAGAACCTCCATTACTTGTTATGGTGAGAGGCATGCCAAAATGAGTGAAAATATTCTTTCTAAAAAATGCCACCATGCTCTTGCCTTCATTATCTGCTAGAGATATAGATTCTACCCACTTGGACACGTAGTGTACATCTACCAAAATATATTATAGACCATAAGGACTTACAAAGAGCCCCATGAAATATATGACTTATACACCAAACAGCTCGGCTTTCAATATCTTAGTCATCGACATCTCATGATGCCTAGATATAGATTCCTGCCGCTGACATTTATCACTAGCCGACACAAATTCATAAGCATCTTTATAAATTGAGGGTCAATATTAATCACTTTGCAAGACCTTTTTAGTGGTCCAATCACTTGCATGGTGTCCCCTAACTGGGGAAGAATGACAGGACTCCAAAATATTTAAAATCTACACTTTTCTTATGCATCTCCTTATAGTATTGTCAGCATAGTGGATGAACAAATAACGTTTATCCTAGAAATACCTTTTTACCTAATGTAAAAACTTATTCTTGTGATGAAAGTTAAGGTTGTCTGGAATGATATCACTAACCTATAGTTTGCAAAATCAGCATACCACAACACTTGATCAAGAGTAGTAGTAAGAAATTGCTTATGAGGAAAAGAATCATTTATTTTTAACTTTGCTGAGTTCTTCCCTTCATTCTCCAATCGTGATAGATGGATTTACACTTGATTTTCACACCCTTTTCTATCTTTGACTTTAAAGTTAAACTCATGAAGTAGCATAACTCATCTTATTAATCTACTTTTGGCATCCTTCACTGCCATTAAGTTCCTTAGTGATGCATGGTCTGTATGCATTACCACCTTCATTCCAAATAAGTACGCTTGAAAGTTTTCAAAAGAATAGACCACAGCTAGGAGCTCTTGCTCTGTAATCGTATAGTTCTTTTACGCTCCAGTCATTGCTTTACTGGCATAGTAAATAGGATGAAAGAGTTTTTCCTTCTTTTGTCCAAGAAAATCCCCAAGTGCAACCCCACTTGCATCATACATCACTTCAAATGGATTTGACCAGTCTGGGGCAATCATAATGGGAGCAACAACTAATTTCTCCATAAGGCATTGGAACTCCTTTAAATATCCCTCATCAAACACAAACTTGATTTCCTTTTCCAACAATTTGCAAAGTGGGTTTGCAATTTTGGAAAAATCTTTTATGAATCTCCGGTAGAATTCTGCATACAAAAGGAAACGACACACTTTTTTCACTAAGAAAAGAGGAGGTAGTTTTTTAATTCCCTCCTTCACCATGATGTGGCATTTTTCCTATTTCATGAAAATATTAAACTCCTCACAACATTTCAATGCATTGCCTAATTTCACCAAGCAACTCTCAAATGAATCACCAACGATGGAGAAATCATCCATGAATGCTTCCAATGTGTCTTTCTCCATGTCCTAAATGATGGACATCATGCACCTTTGGAATGTGGCTGGTGCATTAGAAAACCCAAATGACATTCTCTTGAAAGCAAATGTTTTGTATGGACAATTGAATGTCATTTTCTCTTGATCTTCAAGCGTAATCGATATTTGATTATATCTTAAGTATCCATCTAAGAAGCAATACCAGCCTCTTCGTTCCAACTTGTCAAGCATTTGGTCCATAAAGAAAATTGGAAAATGACCTTTCAAAGTACAAGAATTCAGTTACCTGTAATCCATACACACATGTCAACCAGTCACCGGCTTGAGTAGAATTAACTCATTCTTCTTATTTTCTACTACCATCATTATCTTTTCTTGGTCACACACTGTACTGGGCTTACCCACTTACTATCCAAAATTGGGTAAACTACCCTAACATCCAACCACTTTACTATCTCCTTTTTTACTACTTCTTGCATCAGTGGATTTAACTCGTGTTGATGCTCAATAGGGGGTACAGTCCTCCTCCAGCAGAATCTTATCAATATAGATGCTAGGTAGAATGCCTATGATATCGGTAATTATCCACCCAATACTCTTAAATCACCTCAATATAGAAGTTAGAACCTTAACCTGATGCTCCACCAAATCCACTGCGATAATAACGGATAAGGTATTTCCATCACCTAGAAACATATACCGCAGATGCTCGACAACTCCTTTAATTATAACACTTGTGACTCTTTAATAGAAGGCTTGGAAGGTGGTGATGTATGATTTTTAAGTCCAAATCCATTTTATTAAGAGAATATGAATACGACTCCATCCCAGTAATGCACACATAGTCTCATCGTACTCATCAATTCCCTTTACAGTCAAAGTTCATCAACATTGCGGCTAAGGTTTCCACAACAAACCTTTCCTCAACTGGAACAATAAGATAATATTCATAATCAAGACTACACTTATTTCCCTCAATTTCTTATTATATTGACAAATATCAAAGCTAACTTCTTCATCATTGAGCCTAAATTTCATCTCATTCAGCTCCAGGTCAACTAGCACTCTCTCAGTTGCTAAAAGCGGCCTACCCAAAATTATGGGTACTTTAAATTCCATTTCTCAATAAAGAATTATGAAGATTGCAGGAAATATAAAATTGTCCACCTTCATAATTACATCATATAGAATTCTCACCGGTCTCTTCATCGATCGGTCTGCCATCAATAGTGACATATTAGTTAGCATAGGATCCCCTAAACCCAATTATTTAAAGATCTCTAATGGAATAAGGTTAATGCTTTCTCCAAGATCACAAAGCACTTTAGCAAAGCTAAATGCTCCAATTGTACATGTGACACTGAATGCTCCCAGATCAACTTTCTTATATACTAGTGACTAGTAGTAATAACACAATAATGATGAAGGTTATCCACAAGCTCATAGCTGACTATCCTTTTCTCCATCAGGAGGTCCTTCATAAATCTAGTGTATCCTGACATTTGCTCTAATGCCTCAACTAAAGGCATATTCACCTTCAACTGATTCAGCATATCCATGAATTTTCTAAACTTACCTTCATATATTTTCTTCTTCAATCTATATGGAAATGGGGGTGGTGGATTTGGAATTCTTATTAAGGAAGCCTCCACCTCTTTTTCTTTGTTCTGCTCTACATCATTTACCTATTTTTGCTTAGCTGATTATTCCACTTCTATACTCTTCTTTTCTAAATCTCCCAACTTCTTAGACTCCACTGGTAACTCATCATATACCTCTAACTCTACATCATCAATATGAGAAGGTGCTCCTGGACATAGACCAGGTAATATCTTACCAATCCTAGTTGTAATAGCCATACACAAACTATTATTTCTTAGGTTCTGGACTGTGTCACTTGGTAAAGTCTCACTTTTTCTTTTATTGAACACGACTGATAATTGACTCATCTGTTGCTCTAATTGTTGAATAGATGTGGAGTGTTAGTCAATTTACTGACTCATAGTTGATAAGTCACTCTTCATTTCCCTAACTCTGGCATCTTTTGACTCCACTCTTTTTAATAATTTGGCCATCATATCCTCCATGACATCTTTCAAGAATTATTTGAAGCATTGTCACGACTCCTAGGTGGTACATATAATCCACTCCTAACATTTTTGTTCTTCCAGATTCCTTGGTCACGATCTTTATAACTAGATTTATCATAATAATTCCAACCTTGATTTACTTGGCCACTGAACCAAAACCCCCCTAGTTATTCAAATAGTTTGCCTCCTCCTCATAATAGATTCAACTTCCCTACTATGTGACCCCATGGCTTTAACCTTCTTTACATTTCTCAAAAGCAAATGCTTTATGAGTAGATTCATCTGTGTCCTTATGTGGGCCATATCTTGGTCCTATTCTTCTTCTCTCTAACATTGCCCCACCAATATCTTGCTAGAATAAGTATTGATTTCTACCTTAGAATCCCTAGTATTCCAAGATCTACTTGTCTTATTTATTTTCTACAACATCTCTGGAGCCTCAGCAAAAGTGAGATCCATAAAAGCTCTTCCTGAAGCATTTTCTACGGTTGGCTTTATAACTGAATTCGAAGCCTTAGAATGTCTCTATCAAATGCTCATCAATTAACCTTTGGTTTGGACACTGCATCATCTTCTTTTTAAACACTATTCATGTTCCATGAAGGGCATCATTAGTCAGTTACCTAAATTTATTGATTTCATACCTCAACTTTAACATCCTGGAAGGCGAAAAGAACCTTTCTAGGAAAGCTCTTTTTAGTTGCCTCCAATTTGTTATAGAATAGGGTACCATCTTATTTACCTACAGAGTTGTCTCCCCAGAAAAAGACAGTAGAAATAATCTCATACGAATGGCATTTTTCTCACTCCAGGATTGTCAATTGACTTACAAATATTGAGGAAGTTCACCAAATATAGATTCATATCCTCCCCAGACAATCCACCAAATAACCCCTCCAAGTTGAGAAGTTGGATCATCGTAATCGTGATATTGTATCTTACCCCAGTAGAAAATGGTTGTGGGATGATTGCTCTTGTATATCCATCTTCATCCAAATCAGCATCATTATCATTATCTATATCAAACTACACCATATGTTGTTAGTTCACTCTACCTCTTACTTGTTAATTTTGATTTTTTGGTATGGCATTTTAAGCCCATCACCTATTCAGAGAATCAGCCAACTCATCATCACCCAAGTCGTCATCATCTACATTAGGTACCTTCCTAGGTATTTCAATATTCTATTGGTTAACCTTTCCATTTGTACAAGCAGTCAGTCTTCCAAACTCTTATTGCTCAGTCATGCTCCTTATTCTTTAAGGTTCTCGGTTGAAGGGTAATAATGGCCCACCTGACCTTCAAGTTCATGAAATTCATAATAGATAGCCTGTAAGTAACAAAAACAACGAATAAAAGTAAAATTAGGGAACTTGACTAAGATTCAAGTAACACACATATACTTAATTGACAACTATATTCCCTGGCAACAACACCAGAATTCAATACGCCCAAATTACACCTCTCTTATGAGAGTGTAAATGATCGTCATCAAAGATATAACCCGACAAGTTGGGGTCGAATTCCAAATTGAATAGGGTGCTAATTAAGTTGTATGCAAATTACTTGACCTTTAATCATATATTTCCTCAAAATAGAAGGGGTTTGATTCAAATGATAATTTAGTGATATTAAGTTGAAAAAGATGAGAAACTTCATGTAATATTTGAATACAGATAAATAATAACCCGGGTTATAGTCTCCTTGTTATATCAATACTATCCAGCTATGGGTTATATGAATTCATAAACAGATTGTGTTTATAGGGAACGTGTTTCAAAATTCATTCTAAGTGTTTGTCAACTTTCAAGGAAAGATTTCACTTTATTCTCTCAAACCTAAAGTTATAATGATAAATTACAGCTAATCTCGAAGATATTAATCTAGCTAAGGCATTAACTAGTAAGTTGGAGCTTGAAAACACTAACTCCTTGTCACTACTCTCTTTTCCAAACAACTTCTTTGCTCAAGAAAGTTTTGTTTTATGTTACACTCTCAATTAAGAACCATAATAATTCATTGTAATTAAAGAGAATAAGATATAAAAGCAACTGTAATATAAACTCAAAAACCCATAGTTTAGATTGTTGATTACAAGGTTCTCATAACCCTAACTAAAAAGTTATCCAGTTTCGATAGAAATAACATCAAAGAAATTAAATTATTCATACCAAAATCAAAGATTATTTTTATATCACAAAATGAACCCTAATGGAAATGTTTAGCCTCCACTTCTCTACTTTAAAAATACGTAATGAGTATTCAAATTCAGGTTGGGGTATTTATAATCGTCTTGATAAATTACTCCCAAATCCTTAGGCTAAATTTACATGAATATTTCTTCTTCAAATATGACATTATGACACATTACTCAATGCCAACCCCCAAGGGTTGCGGCACGAAGCTAAACCCGTAACATAGGGGTTGTGGCACAAAGCTCAGTGTATACCCTAGGGGTTGCATTGTGAACTGTCTCTAACATGCTATTTTCCTTGCGTCTTATATTTTCCAGATTCCATGATCCCTTTATGTCTACCATATGCTTCTTTTACTCCTAAAATAGTACTAATTATGTAGGTTAGCTCATTTACATCAAAAAGCATGATAAAAATATATGAATCTATATAATTTGCTATCAAACCTTAGGTAGTAGATGGTTAAAACATGGTATTTAGGTGTATAAATACACCCAAGATCAATGGGTAATTCTATTATTGCTTGGAGAGTCTATAACGATTGTGTGGTGTCAATTCATAATAGTGAGACATTGATAGATCTGATATAATTAGACATGGTGGATTTTGATGTTATCTTGGTGATGGATTGGCTCCATTCGTGCTATGCTTCTCTGGATTATTGGATCCAAAAGGTTAATTTTTAGTTTTCAAAAGAGTTGTCAATCGAATGGGATGTAAGTTATTTAGTATCCAAAGGGAGGTTTATCTTTTATGTTAGAGCACAAAAGTTAATTTCCAAAGGGTGTCTATATCATCTATTGTAGGTTAAGGATTCTGACTCTAAAAGTCCTTCTTTACATTTTGTCCCTGTGGTTAGAGTGATTCCTGAAGTATTTCCCAATGATTTTCTCAAAATTCCTCCCGATAGGGAAATAGACTTTGGGATTAATATTCTACCAAAAGCCTATTCTATCTCTATTCCTCCTTATAGAATGGCTCTAGTTGAGCTAAAAATATAATGGAGTAGTTAAAAGATCTTTTGGATAAGGGTGTCATTCATCCCAGTGTGTCTTTGTGGGGTGCTCCTGTGTTTTTCATGCATAAAAATAATGGGTCCTTCCGGATGTGTGTAAACTATAATCAGTTGAGTAAGGTGACAGTGAAGAATAAGTATCCTCTTCCTAGGATTGATAAGCTTTTTTATCATCTTCACGGTGCTAGGTGATTCTCTAAGAATTATATTTCTTTGGGTTATTATCAACTGAATATTAGAGAGATGGATATTACCAAAACTACTTTCTAACCCAGGTCTAGTCACTGTGAATTCCTTGTTATGTCATTTGGGTGAATTAATTCTCAGGCTGTTTTTATAGATCTTATGAATTAGGTGTTTAGGTAGTTTTTGGATTTACTTGTTATCGTATTTATTGAAGACATTTTGGTGTATTATAAGAGTAAGGTGGATCATGCCAATCACCTTCGAATTGTGTTACAGACTCTTAAGGATCAAAAATTGTATGCAAACTTTTCTAAGTGTGAGTTTTGTTTAAATACTGTGACTATTCTCGAGCATGTTGTTTTTAGTGAGGCGATCAAGGTGGATCCATGGCTATAGATCCAACTGACATTAGGAGCTTCTTGTTCTTGTTAGGTATTATAGGATATTTTAGAGAGTTTGTCTTTTATTATTGCTCCTTTGACAAGGCTGACTAATAAAAAGGTGAATCTCTTGTGGTTTGATGCTAGTGAGGGTAGCTTTGGGAAGCTGAAGGATAAATTAAATTTTGCTCCTTTGACCCTACTCGAAGGTATTGATGGGTTCGTTGTGTATTATGATGCATTTTATGTGGGACTGGGTTATGTTCTTATCCAGCATGGTAATATTGTGGCCTACGCTTTAAGGCAGCTTAGGGTTCATGAGAGGAATTATCCAACTCATGATCTAGAGTTGGCGTATGTGGTTTTCGCTCTTAATATATGGCACCATTATCTTTATGGGGTGCACGTAGATATTTATTCAGATCATGAGAGCTTGTAGTATGCGTTCACTCAAAAATAGGTGAGTCTCAGGCAGATGCGATGACTTTAATTGCTCAAGGATTATGACATGAGTCTCTACAACCATCCAGGTAAAGCTATTGTGGTTGTTGATGCTCTCTGCAGGTTGTCTATGGGAATCTTATCCCATCTGAATGAGGAGAAGTAGGGCTCGAAATATTTTGGTTTAAACCAAAAGAATCGAAAAAACGAACCAAAATTTAATTTTGGTTTTTCGGATTGGTTTTAGTTTCAAATTTTAGAAATTTGATTAAACGGTTTGGTTTTTGGATTTTCAAAAAAATAATTCAGATAAACTAAAAACTGAAATTATATAAATAATATATTATAATATATATATATATGTATATATATGTATTATTATATATGTAAATATACAAAAAATATAATATAATCTAATATAACATATAAATATTAAAATTATAATCATATAGTAACCCTAAATTCTAATATATTGCTTTGCTTTAGACCCTAACATTAACGTGAACGCTGCAGTGGCGCTCAGTCATCCTCAATTCATCAGTTCGTTTGAAATTTCAATATTGCCAATGGCAGTCAGCAGTCGTTTGCTCAGTTTGTCACTGTCGTCGGCAGCTGCTTCTGAGTGTGGCCACTGCTGTCATGCCAATGGAGACAACTCAGAGAGGTTGATATTTATGGTTATTTCATATGTATTGAATTAATTTTATTTGGGAATCAAAAATAGGTTTGAAAAAAAGAGTATTTTTCTAGAAAATTACCAATTTTAAATGCTCACTACTTTAATCTTTAAAACTAAAATAAAAATTCTAAATAACTGAATCGAATTTGTAAAAATCAAACCAAACCGAAATAATTCTGGTTTGGTTATGGTTTTCTTTTTCATCAATCCAAAAATTGAAAAACCAAACCGATATTCAACAATCAAACCAAACAAACCGAATGCCCACCCCTAAGAAGAAGTGAGAATTGGTGAAGGACATTCATCGATTGTCTAAATTAAGAGTTCATCTCTTGGACTCCAAGGATGGAGAAATGATTGTTTAAGTGGTGGTTAGGTTATCTCTTGGTGCTGAGGTAAAGGAGAGGAAGACTTTGGATCCCATTCTTATTCAGATTAAAGAAGATGTGGTTCAAAAAAAAGTTATGGCATTCGAGATTGAGGGAGATGGCATTTTGAGGTATCAAGGTAGGTTGTGTGTTCCTCATGTTAATGGGTTTTGGGAAAATATCTTGACTAAGGATCATGAGTCTAGATAATCAGTTCATCCAGGTTTGACAAAGATATATCATGACTTAAAGGAGATCTATTGGTGGAACAACATGAATAGATATGTGGAAAATTTTGTTGCCAAGTGTATGGTCTATCAACAAGTTAAGGTAGAACACTTGAGGCCTGATGGAATGTCTCAAGATATAGATTTAACCATGTGGAAGTTGGAGATGATCAACATGAATTTTTCTACGGGTCTTTCACGGTCTCACAATCAATATGATTAGATTTGTACTATTGTGGACAGGATGACTAAGTTTTCTCACTTCTTGCCTATGAGAAATACCTACTCTGGAGAGAAGTATGCTAAGCTATTTATTCAAGAGATTGTCAAGTTACACTGGGCATTGGTTTCTATTATTTCAGATTGAGGTAAGCAATTTTTTTCTCACTTTTGGCATTTGTTTCAGAAAGGTTTGGGGACTAAGGCGAACCTTAGCACCACTTTCCACCCTCAAACGGATGGACAAGAAGAGTAGACTATTCATAATTTAAAGGATATGCTAAGGTCCTGTGTGATTTAATTTAAGGGTATTTGGGTTGATCACTTACCTCTCATTGAGTTTGCATACAATAATGTTACCATTCGAGTGTTCAGGCTCCTTTTGAGGCTCTTTATGGTTGGAGGTGTAGATCTCCTATTAGGTGGTTTGAGGTTGGTGAGATTAGGTTATTTGATCCTGACTTGGTTCACCAAGACATATAGAAGGTGAAAGTTATTAGAGAAAGACTTAAAAGTGCCCAAAGTCACTAAAACTCTTATGTGGATATGAGGCAAAGGGACTTTGAGTTTGAAGTAGGTGATTGGGTGTTTTTAAGGTTTCTCCCATGAAGGAGGTGATGGGTTTTGGAAAGAAGGGAAAGATCAGTCTCTGTTAGGTTGGTTCATACCTGATTTATCTTGATTTCTATGTGTCGATGTTGAAGAAGTGTGTGGGTGATCCTTCCTTGATAGTTTCGTTGGGGGTGTTGGTATTTTTGATTTCTTATCTTATGATGATATCCTTGTCGAGATTTTGGATAGGCAAGTTTGTAAATTAAGGACTAAGGATATGGCTTTGGTGAAGGTTCTTTGGAGGAAATGATGATAGGCGAATTTACGCACCTATATCAATATATTTTGCCCATATTTTAGCCTAGTTTTGAGAACAAATTATATATTTCATGCACTTTTAGTCCCTTTTCCTGTAAATGAGCTAACGAACATGATTAGTAAAGTTTCAGGTATAAATGATGCATAATTCAGCATTTTATGGCTTACTTGACGCTAAAGAAAGCTCACGAAGGAAGGGAAGGGAGTTTACACGCCTAAGGACCAAAACTGCTGCATGAAAAATCTGTCCCGGGCTAAAACAGCATTTCTGAAGACTTTGGGGGACCAAAACTGCTGCATGAAAAATCTGTCCCGGGCTAAAACAATAATTCTGAAGACTTTGGGGACTTACAGACACAAAGCTGGATTTTGACAATGATACATTAACCTAGTACAATTAGGTTATGTATTTCATTATTTTATTTGGATTATGATAATGTTACATTAACCTAGTACAATTGGGTTAAGTATTACATTAGCCTAGTACGATTTGGTTAGATATTTTATTTATCTAGTAGGAGTAGGATATGGGTATTATAAATACCCTATCATGCTAGAGATTTTAAACAAGGAGGGAGGAAGGAGGGAGAACACAATACTTCCTTCCATCCCTCACATCTTCTATCATCTTTTTACATCTTCTAACATCTTCTTAACTTCTCGTCTTATAAATCAATTCTATTTTCTTCTATTCTTCTATTCTTAAATTCCGCAACAAGAGAAATGTTACTTTGCAAGAAATCACACCTAACGCCTACCACTCTTGTGCTACACAAAATTGATCATTATTGTGGTATAATAACAATGTCAATTGTGGTTTTCTTCGCATTCATGGGTAACTAAACTTCTCTGTTGGGGTTATGGAAGCCGTATGAGATACTATCTATTGCTGTGAGTTTGTGAGTTCGAGGCACGTATATTGCTTATATCATTATTCTCTTCATCTTAATCTACATTCTTTGCGGTTGCAAACGCAAGAATACGCCAGTCTAACATTTAACTTGTTCGAGAGAAAAGTTATTTGTCTGGAAAAGAGATAATGTCAAGGTAGTAGGACACCCTTTCCTATTAAAAAGCTAGTGCCGTAACTGGACTAACCTCTTGGAGAATTCGTACCGTTAGACACGCTTTAAGCTCGAGAGAGTTAAAGTGAAATAGTCCTTGTTTAGGTCGAGAGACGCTTGGATTTACCATCGACTACAATCCTCTATAAGCAATTGCATGTCAGAATTCTACACACTCATAGCCAATAGAGACGTATACCTCAGAAGGTGGACATAACCCCAACGCTTCAATTCTCATTGTTTACAACCAACGTAACAATCTCTTTCTTTTTACTTTATTATTTTCAGCTTTTGTTTACATTACTTGCAAAACAAGAATCCCCCCTTCTTACGAGACTTGCACCAAAAGTTTAGTAATTTTACTTACTTGTTGGCCAAGCTATTCCCTGTGGGATCGACACCCAACCCAGGTTGGGTTCTATATTTGCTAACGACCGCTTTACACTCAAACGAGAGTTGTAGATTGAGCGTTATCAAAAATTGGCGCCGTTGCCGGGGAATACAAGTGTCAATTAAGTTCGTAATAATTACTAGACCCTTTGGTCGAAGACTCTCGTACTTTTACTTTTAGTTTTTGTTTTTGTTTACTGCAGGTTTTTGTTCAGTGCATCAATGGATGCACAACGTGAGATACCGTTCGATGATGATGATGATGATCTTGATGGTGTCGGAGCCACTGGAGCTATAATTCCACCACCATTAGCGCCCGGAGCCAAGTTCAACATCACAAGCACCATGATTCAGTTATTGCAACTCAAGGGATTGTTTGGTGGACTAGCAGGCGATGATCCGAATATGCATCTCATCAACTTTATTTCTACATGCAAGTCTTTTGACAATCCTGGTGTTGGTCAGAATGCAATTCGATTACGTCTATTTCCATTGTCTCTGTCTGGGGAGGCAACACTATGGTTGAATGGGCTGACTCCTGATTCTATTACAAATTGGAGGCAATTGAGAGACGCTTTCCTAGAAAGATTCTTTCCGCCTTCCAAAAGGGCACAATTGAGAGATGAAATCAGCAACTTTCGTCAGCTTCCAACTGAAGCTCTTCATGAAACATGGGAGAGGTTCAAGACAAAGCTAGCGAGATGCCCAAACCATCACATGACTAATGTTCACCTCATGGAGATATTATATAGAGCCTTGAATTCAATAACTAAGCCAGTGGTGGATAACGCAGCTGGAGGATCTTTTATGGACCTCACCTTTGGTCAAGCAAGCAATATGCTAGATCGCATGACGAAGCAAAGTAGAGCTTGGCATACCAGGGATTCTGAGGTAGCAAGCTCCACTTTATCTATTGGCCTGACCACAGAGCAGAGGCGTAGACAAGAAGAACGTGATCAAGATATGGCACACATGAAAACACAAATGGATCTTCTTACAAAGCATTTATTATCAGGGAAGACCGAAAAAGTGAAAGCTGTGGCGCTAAAAGGAAGAGACGAATCTGATTCGGAAGAGGAGGCCAACTACTTGAACACTCAGGGGGGTTTCCGTGGGAATACCCAAGGAAACCAAGGTCGGAACTATTATGATAAATCTGGAAGCAAAGACCAAGGTAGTTGGAATAAAAACAATGAAAAGAGTGGTTTGTACGTTCCCCCTGGTAGACGTGATACCACCACATCTAATTCTGGAAGTATGGAAGACATGATGGCTAAATTATTGAAAGGAGTGGAAGCAACGAGCGCGGGAGTTACTGAGGTAATTAATGATTTGTCCTCCATGAAACAACTAGTTGATTCTCATTCCACTTCAATCAAGCAAATAGAGCAGCAATTGAGCCAACTCTCAGCAGCACTCAATCAAAGAAAGGCTGACACTTTACCTAGCAACACCGTGCAAAACCCAAGGAATGATGGGTCATGCATGGCTATTACTACCCGAAGTGGTAAGGTGCTGGAAACCTCATCTAAGGGCAAGCAAGTGGTTGACGAAATAGTGGACATTGATGATACGGCGAAAGGGGAAGATGCCACAGCAGCTGATCCTGACGTCCATAACGTCACCCCTCACGATTTGCAACCTGAAAAAGCTGAAAAATGGAAGCAAGAGGAGAAGAAAGCCGTGGAAAGAACAATTCCATACCCACCACCACCTTTTCCTCAAAGATTGAAGAAGGTGGCGGATGATACAAAGTTCAGCAAATTCATAACCATGTTGAAGCAGCTGACCATTAATGTTCCGTTGGTAGAGGTGCTAGAAAAAATACCTGGGTACGCTAAATTCATGAAGGACCTGTTGACAAAGAAGAGGGCAGTAAGCTATGAGCCGGCAGATAATATTCATCATTGCAGTGCAATTGCCACAAGGTCCTTAGTACAGAAGAAGGCAGACCCTGGTGCTTTCACTATTCCTTGCACGGTTGGATCTATGAATTTTGCTAAGGCATTGTGCGATCTGGGTGCTAGCATCAATTTGATGCCACTATCCGTCTACAAGAAGTTGGGGCTAGGAGATCCAACACCAACCAATATGAGGCTCGTGATGGCTGATAGGTCAGTAAAACGACCTGTGGGTATCTTGAATGATGTGTTGGTGAAGGTATCTTCATTTATCTTTCCTGCAGACTTTGTTATTCTGGATTGTGAGGTGGATTCTGACGTTCCCATAATCTTGGGACGCCCCTTCCTCGCAACTGGAAGTGTGCTTATTGACATGAAAGATAATGAGCTTTTGTTTCGAATTAATGACGAAGTGGTCCGCTTTGATATATGCAAAGCCATGAAGCAGCCCAGCGACATGAATGAGTTATCTGTAGCTGATGTTCATCATGAGGATATGAAAGCATTATCTATAGAGAAACAACCTACTGTTGAGCCATTGCCTGCTGCGCCACTGAAAGTTGAACATGAGGATAATGAAGATTATGAAGAACTTATGGGTGCTCTAACAGAAATAGAGTCTTATACTCCTAAGCAACCGGATTGTGATCCCAAGAATCAACCAACAGCGAAGACTCTCATTGACGAGACACCAACACTAGAATCGCAAGAGCTCCCCGATTATCTAAGGTATGTGTTCTTGGAAAGTAGAAATATACTTCCGGAGAGTGCAGATGATTTAAGTGAACAGCACGTAAAAGCTCTCATCTCTGCTCTGAAGAGATACAAGAGAGCTATGGGTTGGACTATTGATGATATAATTGGTGACTCTCCGAGGAAATGTATGAGCCATCTCGAAGAAGATCGCATACCCACAGGTAAGCCTCATTGTCGTCTAAATCCTTTTAGAAAACGATCCTCCATTTACCTCGACGAAGTCTGAGTACTCGAGGTAACCATGTCGTGCTACGACAATAAATAAGGCGCTAGATGGGAGGCAACCCATCATTTATCGTTTTTCATTTATCGTTTATCGTTTTTTATTTTTCATTTTGTTCTAGTATGTGTTTTGCTTTTGATAAATAAAAATCCAAAAATAAGAGTCGTGCCACGACCAAAACTAAGGCGCTTGATGGGAGGCAACCCATCGTTCTAATCGTTTTTATTGTTTTTGAGCAAATGTAGGTGCAAGAGGTATTCAACGAGGAGATTGATTTCAATTGACGATTTGGACGCATTGTATGGTAAAGTTGGTAAGTTAGGAATAGTGATGCATAAGGCTATGGATTGAGCATTGCTCATGCCAAACTAGGCATCGAGGAAGGCTAGGCCTAGGTAAAACTAGGCCACGAATGATGCACAACCTATCCTATAGCCTAAGGTCTCGGAATCTAGTGTGCTATACACTATGCGCCGCCTATTCCTAGGTATGCTTTTGACTATGCGCCGCCTATGCTATGGCATTTGGTCTCAGTATCTCATATGCCATAGACTATGCGGCGCATATGTCTACAAATGCCATAGACTATGCGGCGCATATGTCCCATTATGCCATAGACAATGCGCCGCATATACCATGACTATGCCAAGCATTATGCGCCGCATATGTAGCATTTTTGTCTCCAAAACCGATTGTAAATGGGTCAAAACCCGACCCATTCTCTTCCTATATAAAGGAGACTTAGTCTTGAAACACAAACACATTGAAAACTTGACCTAGGCGCCGCATATACTCTCCAAATCATCTCAAAACTTTTCTTTTTGCTCTCCCACTTCACAAGAACATCTCCAAAGGCTTCAATCACGTAAGTACTCTTTTGTTCTTCATCTATTTTTCGTAAGTACTACGTTGCTATGTCTATTATGAATTGCTACATCTTGAAGAAATATTGGTGATGTTAATGTGTTTGAATTGTTGATACAAAACCAAGTGAGTGAACATGAACGTTAGGATACTCTTAACTTGTTTCCAACTAGAAATTGATGTTGATGCATTGTTATACTACTTGCGGAATTTCTATAGTCATGAACATTGCATGCTCTTGTCACTTGAATACTTACATGTTGGGATGTCTCGCTCATCGGAATAAGACTTATAGTTGCCTACCGACATAGGAGATTGTGATTATTGATAGAAACTATACCATGATGTAATCCCTATGAAGAAGTCTTGATATACCTAACATGAAAGTATTTCAAAGATTGCAAGAAGTGTTACATATCTGAATTTCTTGTTGGAATATAGCCCCTAAAACGTATGTCGATGAAGTCTAAGTAATCGACCACTTTCACTTCACTAGTCTGTACCAACAAACTAATTGTGGGGTGGTGCCACTACTTCTTGTTTATAGATTGTATCCATCGAGATGATGCTAACATGAACATTTTTTTTAAGTCTCAGGTACAATGGCACCCAAAGCAAGACCACTTCACAAAAAGGCAAGAAAAGAGGCTGAAAAGAGCAAGGAGAACCCTCCTCGTTGCAAATACCTCGACTCACTCTTGGAATTAAGTGGGATACTTATGAGGAACTTCTGAGAATGACGACTCTGATGATGATTTCGATGCAAAGGGTATGACCTCCGAGGACGAGTCCGACTGACCAGGTTCTTCGTATTTATTCTCCACTGAGGACAGTGTCCCGACTAAGTGTGGGGTGGTGTTATTTCATGCTATACTTCTCTACTCGCATCTATGTTTGCTTGCGTTGTTTTTGTTTCATTTTTTTTAGTAGAAAATTTTTTCTAGCTTCGCATGAAATTATTTTGATAGGCAGCATGAGATTATAACAAGAGTATGTGCTACAATTGTGACTATTGAGACGTTTAGGCTCTAGTTGTGACTCATTATGTGATATTGTGTGGTTCAATTCCTTCACTTGTTGGGTCAAGAGTCTATATTACCTCCAATAAAGTCGACCATGTGCCTTGTGTGTGTGAGATAATAGTATATTCTATGTGTGTGGCTGATGCTAGAACTTGTCTGGTATGTATGCAAAGCGAAAATAAGGAGTGTAAGTTTAGGATATGATTTAGGCATTTCTTTGGCAACCTATACATGTTTACCTTCAGTTTTACCTACCCATGGACATCATCCTAGTTAACCCTTTTGAGCCTTTAGCCTATTTCTTTGACAACCTTGTATGTAAGCCTAATCCATTTCTTTCAAGACCGTAATTTGATCCCAAAATCTAAGTGCTTTAAAGTAAAAAAGTCATGTGACAACATAAAAGGAAATTGGGTGAGTATAATGCTATAAATTGGAATGGTTCTTGAATGTGTTATGAAAAATAAAAAAAAAATGCTATCATAAGAGGTATGTTGTGAAAAGAAAAAGGAAAAGAAAGCTGAAAAGTGAGTTGTGCTTAAAATTGAAAAAAGAGGAGAACAAGGGTGGTAGAAAAAAGAAAGAAGAAAGGTTGAAAGAAAAAAGTGTCAATGATACAAAGTGATGTATTAAAGCGCTTAGGAACTTAGTCACTATTCCCGGCCAAAATAGTCCTACCCGTCCCTTAGCCTACATTACAACCATCAAAAGACCTACTTGATCCTAATCTTAACATTCCAACATTTAGTAGAGTATTACATTAAGGTCAAGCCTATGGTCATCAGTCGCTACATATGAATTCTTTGTGAGAGTGAGAGCAAGGACATTTTGATACCCATGTTTGAAAAATATGCTATATTTGTGAGTGATTATGGGTACTATATGGTGAGACACACATGGTTGATGAGTTTTGGGTAGTTATATATGATTCCTTGTACCTTAACGTTTGCATGCGAGTTGATCACCATCACGAGTCTATACTTGAGGTTAAATTATTTCTACTTATAATCGGAAAGCTACTCTTGGTTGATAATCGTTGTGCTTGTCTTAATAAATGTTTTGTGTTGATTCTGTAAAAACCTTAAGTTGATGCTTAGAAGGACATGATATGTTGTTCGAGGACGAACAAAGCTCTAAGTGTGGGGTGTTGATGATAGGCGAATTTACGCACCTATATCAATATATTTTGCCCATATTTTAGCCTAGTTTTGAGAACAAATTATATATTTCATGCACTTTTAGTCCCTTTTCCTGTAAATGAGCTAACGAACATGATTAGTAAAGTTTCAGGTATAAATGATGCATAATTCAGCATTTTATGGCTTACTTGACGCTAAAGAAAGCTCACGAAGGAAGGGAAGGGAGTTTACACGCCTAAGGACCAAAACTGCTGCATGAAAAATCTGTCCCGGGCTAAAACAGCATTTCTGAAGACTTTGGGGGACCAAAACTGCTGCATGAAAAATCTGTCCCGGGCTAAAACAATAATTCTGAAGACTTTGGGGACTTACAGACACAAAGCTGGATTTTGACAATGATACATTAACCTAGTACAATTAGGTTATGTATTTCATTATTTTATTTGGATTATGATAATGTTACATTAACCTAGTACAATTGGGTTAAGTATTACATTAGCCTAGTACGATTTGGTTAGATATTTTATTTATCTAGTAGGAGTAGGATATGGGTATTATAAATACCCTATCATGCTAGAGATTTTAAACAAGGAGGGAGGAAGGAGGGAGAACACAATACTTCCTTCCATCCCTCACATCTTCTATCATCTTTTTACATCTTCTAACATCTTCTTAACTTCTCGTCTTATAAATCAATTCTATTTTCTTCTATTCTTCTATTCTTAAATTCCGCAACAAGAGAAATGTTACTTTGCAAGAAATCACACCTAACGCCTACCACTCTTGTGCTACACAAAATTGATCATTATTGTGGTATAATAACAATGTCAATTGTGGTTTTCTTCGCATTCATGGGTAACTAAACTTCTCTGTTGGGGTTATGGAAGCCGTATGAGATACTATCTATTGCTGTGAGTTTGTGAGTTCGAGGCACGTATATTGCTTATATCATTATTCTCTTCATCTTAATCTACATTCTTTGCGGTTGCAAACGCAAGAATACGCCAGTCTAACATTTAACTTGTTCGAGAGAAAAGTTATTTGTCTGGAAAAGAGATAATGTCAAGGTAGTAGGACACCCTTTCCTATTAAAAAGCTAGTGCCGTAACTGGACTAACCTCTTGGAGAATTCGTACCGTTAGACACGCTTTAAGCTCGAGAGAGTTAAAGTGAAATAGTCCTTGTTTAGGTCGAGAGACGCTTGGATTTACCATCGACTACAATCCTCTATAAGCAATTGCATGTCAGAATTCTACACACTCATAGCCAATAGAGACGTATACCTCAGAAGGTGGACATAACCCCAACGCTTCAATTCTCATTGTTTACAACCAACGTAACAATCTCTTTCTTTTTACTTTATTATTTTCAGCTTTTGTTTACATTACTTGCAAAACAAGAATCCCCCCTTCTTACGAGACTTGCACCAAAAGTTTAGTAATTTTACTTACTTGTTGGCCAAGCTATTCCCTGTGGGATCGACACCCAACCCAGGTTGGGTTCTATATTTGCTAACGACCGCTTTACACTCAAACGAGAGTTGTAGATTGAGCGTTATCAGGAAACAAAAGGTAGAAGAAGCTACATGGGAAGCTAAATATGTCATGAAGTTCTTGTTCCCCGCATTGGTAACGAGTTTTTATGTACAAATCTGGTTGCTACCCTTCTTGTAACGAGTTTTTATGTACAAATCTTAGTCATAATAATGTTGTTTCCCTGAGTTGCTACCCAAACCATGAGTCAAGGCAATGACTCATGGACAGTTATCACGAGTCGTCCCCTGACCCACAATAATTGGCGGCAATTTTTATACACGTTTTTGTTAAGGGAATTTCAGTCCTTTCCTCTTATCCAACTAATATTACACAACTTAAAACACTCCAAGGGTCTCTTTTTCATCATTTATCAAATCATAAATATTATTCTCTACTCTCAAACTCCCAAATTAAAAACAAGCTAGGGTTTCAAGGGATTGGTCATCTAAGCTCCAACTTGTGAATTCTCTTCTAATTTATTTATTTTTTCAAGCATGTCTCTTTTCCCTAACTTGATTTTATATAAAATCATGTGTTTAATTATTGTTCATATGGATTTTATTGTTGGGTTTTGATATTTGGGTTGAGGTATTGGAATGGTTTTCACATGGATTGTTTTCCCTTGGATTTGAACTTGGAATTCATGCTTCATCCTGTGGTTTTGAACTAAATAAATGGATGGGTATGGGAATTGGAATGGGGAACATGGGTTTCCCCAAAAATTATGGATTTTGTCTTGGAATTGGCTTTAACCTCAACCAATTTTGTGAAATTAGTTTTTTAAAAATGGATATATGCATGGCTTAACCCACTTTTGAAACTGTTGCATTGCATTAAATTCTAAATGTATGTAAATTGTAATGAAAGGCCTCAGTGGCCATTGTTTGGTCCTAAATTGGAACTTGGCATTCAATTTGGTTTAATTGGATTAGAATGGCATAATGGAATTGGCTTGCAAGCTTAATTAGTCTGAGACACCAATGATAAATGCCTTAATAAAGACTCCTTATTTTAATGGATGGGTTTATGTTCTAAATAGTTTTTAATTTAGTCTTAAAGAGGGTTGTCTAGCTCACCGTGGAAGGTAAAGGTCCCAGGGGGACCGATACTAGAAACCACATTTGTCACGTAGGGTTCTTGGTGATCGTGTGTTCAAAAATTATATATATGTATATATATATATATATATTAGGATGGTTAGAGCCTTGGTGTCTCTTACCCACCCTCGGATTTCCTCGATTTGTGTGGCTAACACGTGTTGGGGCACTTTCAGTAGGGGAGCTGAACCCATATAGCCTATGGGTTCTGTTAGGATAATTGGAGCTATACAGTCTAAGCTAATGTTTTAAATATCACAGTTAAACCCTGTACCCTATCCTAACATCCTATATATAACTATACATAAAGTTTTGCATGCGATGTGGTTTTACTAATTTTTGACATGACATTATTTTATCCCTTTCCTGAGTTACATGCCAGTGCTTATCCCACTGACCATCTCCAGATGCTACATCATTCTATGATGTAGGGTCCTAGGGTTTTTCTATTTCCTTATGCAATGTTAGGCTATCCGATTCATCGATTGTTCTGTTTCAAAGTAGTGATCCTCCATCTTCTGGAAGACCTGTCATTTATTTAATTTGCTATGTTTCTTTAGCATCTTATTTTGGATTATTTTGGTCATGGTTGGGGGCATGTCCTGACTAATTTGGTATTCTGGTATTGTAGAGGCTTTTGTGGACAAGTGTGAGATTGTTTATTTCTTTGACTCATATATTTCATTTGAGCTAGCTTATTTATCTTACTTATGGTTGATTGTAGTCCGCTGTTTATATTTGATTATGCTCGGTTTGATATGCTAGGGGTGGTCTTCGGACCTCGATGGGATTAAGATACTCGTCATGACTAGGCCTTGGTTGAGGCTTTTGTACAAGTGTGAAAAGTTATATTGTGATGAGTATCTCAAGCCCTGCTTGCCAAACCATCTAATAGGAGATCTACACTTCACTCTAGTATTCAGAAGTCTCTATTTAAGGCATTTTATGGTATGAAGTATAGATCTCCTATTAGATGGTTTGAGGTTAGTGAAGTTACTTTTATAATACCTAAATGATGCTATTATGTAATTTCATCTAGTTAGAGAATGGTTGAAAACAACTCGGAGTTATTAGATATTTTATGTAGATATGAGAAGAAGAGAGCTTGAGTACATAGTTGATGATTAGGTGTATTAAAAAATTTAACCTATGAATGGGGTAATGAGATTTGACAAGAAAGGAAAGTTTTGTCCCTGATATGTTGGTCTTTACAGAATTCTGAGGCATAATGTTTTCAATGAGTTAGAGTTTCCCCTAAATGCATTAGTGCACCCAATCTTTCATGTGTCCTTATTGAAGAAGTGCATTGGTTATCCAGCATCAGTTGTGCCATTAATAAGTATGGGTATGAAAGAGAGTCTCTCTTACGAAGATGTCCTAGATGAGATACTTGACAGACAAGTTCGTACTTTGAGGAATAAGGAAGTTACTTTAGTGAAATTCCTTTAGAGAAATTAGCTATTTAATAGAGATACTTGAGAAGTAGAAGCAGATAGGATGACATGGTACCCTCACATTTTTCCTTTTTTCTTTGCTCCAGCTTGAGTTAATAGTTTCCTCTTAAGAAATTTTTTCAGTCTCATGTCCCATAAGTTGTTCTCATACATTTAGTATGCATACATGTCTCATGAATTCAGACCAGTTATGCTTTAGTCATAAATCAGTTGTTATAACAAACATTCAACTCAATGTAGGGATTACATCTCTTTTCCTACCCTTTTCAACTTAGTTAATCTCATTAAAGGACGAATATTACCAATGGAAGATATTGTAATACCCCAAAAGTTCCTATGATCATATATCAAATTTAGCATATAAAATAAGTTTAAAACCTATAGAATTACCTTGTACGGGTTTTATAGTGAGGCCACTAGTTATGGGTTGATTTGTTGTAAATTCTCAAGTCTAGCAAAGCTCAATGATCATGATTTCAAACCACGAATCATGGCTAGTACCGATTACTCGTTAGGTGACCTGTTCTAAGCATAAAATCAAAAGTTCTAAAAGATAACATTTTCACTTAGTAACTATGACGAAGGGATACGAGTTGTTAGGTTAGACCACGAGTTGTTAGGCTACATATTTTGGCAAAGGACCAGAGAGTGGATATTTTCCTTCAGAGGACATAAGTCCCTAGCCACGACTTGTTAACAGAACTCGCGAGTGGTGGGATGCCAAATCATACCCAAGACAATATTCCAAATCAAGGACCAAAAGTCAGGGAACGACTCGTTGGTCCAGGGAATAATTCATACGTAGAGCTGTGATGATTATTTCCAACAAATCAGTTATATTTTATGTAATACCCCAAACTTTCCTTAAGCCTAATTTCGTCTCTATAAGATTGAGAAATGACTTCCAAAGTGAATAATGTTTAAAGCATATAGAATTCTCCTAATTTTGACTTTTTATCATGTGAGAAATTGAATTATCTTTCCAATGATATAAGATTCTCCCAAATCTGATAGCCGGCAAGAAGTTATGGCTAATTGAAGTTCCTGTCATAAAGCACCGTCATTCAGACCATTAGTGCATTGCGGAGAGGAATAATATCCCAATTGTCAGTTTCCAGTAGACTAGCACAATTATGGTGCATCGCGCTAAAGTTTAAGGTTCCAACCAGTGGGACAACGTGATGGCTCCGCATCGCGGTGACCCTCAAATTCCCATTCGTCAATTTCCAGTGAGCCACCGCGATGTGGCGCATTGCGGTGGCCCATAAAATCGGGCTTCCAATTATATTTTTCCAGTTTAGTTCATAAGTTAAAAAGGATATTTTGGACTTTCTCCAAGCCACTTAAATCGTCCAAACACCTGATTTAAGGTCATTACAAGCATCATATACCTTTTTTTTTTCAAAAACCCTAGTTCATCAAACTTCTCCTCCAAGAAACTTAAGATTTCTCCATTAATTCTTCAAATTGAGTCAAGATTCCAAGTGTTTAGTGCAATAATTCCAAGAAACCTCATTCAAGAGTTCCAATAACATCACAAAAGCAAGTTGTTCATCCAAGTTTATCAATTTAAGGTATGTGGGGTTTGAACAAGAACAATTCTTGCGTTCTTGTGCCCAAAAACTCCTTTTAAGATATAAATTTCTGAATTTTACTATGATTTCCATTAACATCAAGTTAGGGTTTATACCCATACCATTATTTGCAAAATTATGTGATTTTTCATGGTTTAAAAGTTGAATTACATGATTTTGTTTATATTTCCGGGCCTATTTCTGAATTTTCCAGATTTTAAGATGATTATGAATGTTTTGTTATAAAAGCATGAATTTTGAGATGTTGAAATCATGAGATTCATATTATGAGTTATTTTCCAATATCTTGATTGAGATGATTGTAAGCTTTTTAAGATGATGGTTGAGCATGAAGTTTAAATATGATTTTGATGCATTAAAGTTTTACATTTTGAGACCTAAGTACAAGTGATGAGTCTTAACTTGAGATTGAATAATGGCCACTAAGCCCTACTTGAGAATTGCAATTTAATGAACTTCTGTGCTATAAGCACCTATGATTTGAGTACTTTGAGATTATTGATAAATATTTGACCTTTTTCATCCTAATAGAGTTAGAATCCAAAATGATGTTCTATCAAAACAAATAGTAATACATGTTGGTCTTCAGTATAGACCCTTGAGTTATTTGAGGTAAATTTCCTAAGAGTTATGAGCTGAGTATGGGAGTAGTATTTAGCATCGAGTTGGGTATGATTCCGAGGTCTCATACCCCAGAACTACGTGCCACCGTAAGACTAAGATTTATGGGCCCGAGGTCGAGATAGTGATCACTGAGTTGAGGTTATACTCCCTGGCAATAGTATGACGCCTCTCCCCAACGTGAGGTTTCTTTCTTAGGAAGACAAGACGTTGGACTCCATGTAGCTCACACGGTTTATGTCAGTTAGAAGAAACTCCCGAGTGTCCAAAGGTATGTAATTTCAAGAGTCACAGAGTTCCCAAGTCTTAAAGTTTCAAAGAGTCCTGAGTCCTTGAGTTTCAAAGAAGTTTTACTCTCCATGAGATAAGAGTATAAGTTTTGAAAGCTATCATTTTAAGATTTCTCTTTCTTACAAGTTTTGAGAATACGATGGAGAACACATATTTTAGAAGTAAATATAATGACTCATGATATTTGTACTATATGCATCATTATACATGATTTATGAGATTCAGATTTCAGCTTTTGCTCAAGCTATGTGAGTTATTTATATCAGCATGCAGACTTTCCATAAAGATTGATGATATTATTTAATTATTGCATTGCACCTCCATATACTCAGTACATCCTAAAAGTGCTAATCCACATATATGTCTATGTGCTACATTGTCTCATAATATAGGTACAAGTTATAGTATGTGCAGTACAAATCAGACAGTTGCAGATTCCAGCCAGCAGATGATGAGTCCTCCTATTTTGGGGACTTCAGTTAGATTTACTATTATTTTTTACTTACTTATTCTTATGTATTGATTAGTGATAGTTGGGGTCGCGTCCTAGCTATCTATAGTCAGAATTAGTAGAGGCTTTATAGACAGACAGTAGAGTTAATATATTCAGTTTCAGTTTTCTTTGTAAAAGCAGAGTTATAATCATGTGAATTCAGTTTTGTATTGATTAGATTCAGAGAAGATTTATCTTCCATTGATATTTTACAAATTTATGCATTTTATTCAGTTGCTTATGAATTTGCCAGTAGAAGTATTAGCTTGGGGTCACTTGTGACCCTAAGCACCGAGTGACGTCTCGGGCCCATTTTCAGGGTGTTACATTTTAAAAGGTTATTTTCATTTTTTTTCTAAGTTCTAATCTTAAACTATGCCATTTTAAGGACTACTAAGAAGGGGTTAAAAAGGACTTAGATGCTTTCTTTCCCATTATTTTCCCTAACACTTAAAAAATAGAAACAAAAGGCTATTAAAATCCAAAAGGTAGAAAATAGGGTTCTTCCCACAAAGGCTTCAAGAAAATCAAGTTCTAAGCAAGAACTTTGTATCCAGGTATGTGTGATTTCACTAATAGGTATACTTTCACCCTTGTTCCCAAAATACTTCATCAAATCACAACTTTTCAATGAATTAAGATTTAGGGTTCATACTCATCTTTTTAATTTTTGTTAATCTCCAGTGTCCTCATGATCTGTGTGCTACTATGGCATTTTCTACGTGATTTTACATCCAGTGTAGTATTATTTTATATGAATTGAATACTAGTATAATTTTGAGTAAATTCATATATTTTAGCATGTTTTTAAAGCATATTCCAAATTATTAGAATTTTAGAGTAACAAGCATGATTAGTGTCAATATACAGATTTTCAAAATATTTTTACAATATTTCAAAACATCAAATTTGAAATAAGACATCAGTATATAATATTAGTATTGGTATTATTACTTAGTATCGAACTAGACTAGGGCCTCAGTTTCAGCCAAAGTTTTGGAAGTACATGCCACCTGGGTATATTTAGCCCTCCTTATTTGGATATTAGTTTAGTGATCACGTCGGTTATGCCTTTAAACTCTTGTAAGGTATATCAAATCCCTCCGATAGGTCTTATATATTTGTTTCCACATTAGCTCACATGGTTTATGTTGATTAATAAACTCTACCCATACTGAGACTTATTAAATTTATACATGACCCTCAATTTAAGTTTACCTATAGTGTATCAAGATATTCATATTTACCTTTGCATATCAGTTTTTATGCATATTATTAGTGGGTCATTATACTATAATCCAGTTCAATTTATATCCAGTACAAATTATCAACATTTTCAGCGTGAACAGTTTTACTTCATATTTTTCATATCTCATATGCTCATTACGTTGAAAGTACTGACCATATACTTTCTTTTACATTGTATCATTTTATGATATAGGTTTGGGAACTCAGTGTTAAAACCACTGTACCATATTCCAATACCGTTTTATTAGTCATGAGTGGTGAGGCCTCATCATTTGACTACAAGAGTTTAGGATTATATTCTTTAGCACATTTAAGTTTTCATATTTAAAGTTAGCTGGTGTCCCAATAACATAGTAGTTTTTAGAGGCTTTGGGACATAGAGTTAGATTTTCCAGCTTTTAGTCTAGTATTACTATTTCATTTAGACTTGAGCATATTTTAGATATTTTGTTAAAATCAACTTAACTTTATAATTATTTAATTTATCTAGTAGATTAGTATTTTCCCATTCTATGATTTATCTTGTGGTCACTTATGAATCTAAGCACCGTGTTATTTCCAGGGTGTAGACTCGAGTCATGGGAATATCTCCTCCTATCCCTAGGCAACACTTCTTTGTTCATAATCTCAAATAAGAGCTTGTGAGAACGCTATAATTCCTCCTTCAACACCTTTTTAGGAGTTTTCTTCTCCCTCCCTCTAGTGAACTTACTAGTTAGAAAACACCCTTCATCAGTGTCCCACTAATAGCCCTCCAAAGCCTCAATAATAACTTTTAGAATTTCACCAAGCTTTATAAGATCAAACATAATATCCACCCATCCTACTGTAGAACTGACTATTCATTCCTCTAAAATATAAAGATTAATATACAATTCTATTACTCATATAGCATAGGATCAACTATCCTAAACAAATGCAACCATCTTTTAAAATCAAGCCTATCAAGAATATTTTGAACAAAAGGCTTTTCTGTTACCATAGAATCAAAGACTCCACTCATCAAGATTGATTTAAATCTATAGTATATTTTTTTATTATGTCCAAGAACTTGCCATAGTTCTTATTTATCTTTCTTTCTTGAGAGTAAGAGGAGCAGATTCATGTGGGGCCTCATCTTCCTCGATTTGAATGAGCTTATCATCTTTCCCAATATTGTTCTTTTACATAGATGTTCTAGCCTTTTCTCTAGATTCAAAATAAACCCTTTGGTCAGTAGTCCTCTTTATTATATTATGAATAGGGATTTGTATAGAAGAGGAGAAGAAAGTAATTCAAGTATTGGCGGGGATTTTAGGTTTGAGAATTTCATATTTTTGTATTCTAGAATGGAGGTGGAGAAAAAAGTGGTACAATTTTAGGTAATGACAGTATCTTTATCATTACCCTCATTAATGGGGAAATAGGGAATAGGAGAGGGATTTGTTACTTAGTGATAATGGTGGATTTATCATCTTGAGAAGTCCAACTAATTACTAGATAGATAGATTTTTATGGTTGGGAAGGGGTCTTTAATGAGGTAGTGTAGGAGTATTTTGGTGATGGTGCAAATGAAAGGGTCGGTGATTAGGATTTTTAGAGGAGAATGAGAGTAGGTAAAGCAGATCTAGACAAAGATCCCCATAGTAATAGTTGTTGAGAATAATAAAGAGTCCTTTTCATCAAAGTAATCCATCTGTGTATGCTTTGGATGAGAGGATTTTTGCAAATAAAAGAACTGGGGAGGCTATTGAAGATAAAGAAAAAGAATGGAGGATTGGTGGATATAAAAGTGGTATTAGTGATTGAAGAGAGGAGAGAGGGATATATTTCCTTAGATTTGGAACGTATATGGTTGAATAGAGCGAGGAAGGCTTTTTAGTGTTTAGGAAGATTAAAATAATTGTAATACCCCACACGATTCTAAGCTTGTTATAGCTTCTAGTTGAAGGATTAAGGAGTCCAAGGCTTGAAATTATCACTAAGTGTTGAGGACTTAGTCATTTTCAAGACCCTAAAACTTTATGGATTTTTGTTTTGGCCTTCCCTACTCCGATTTGTTAATTTTTGAGTTGATTCATGTTAAGGGAGGTTAAAGGTATATCTCGATAGAGTTTTGAGATTTTTTGATAGAGTTTGGGGCATGTTTGGATAGCTGAGACAGTGAACCCTCTCGATATACCCATGGCTCATTGGTCTCTCGCACATTAATGCGGTCTACAAAACATTACCCTCTCCCCTAGAACAAGATACACGGCGCATTGATCTCTTCCCTGGAGCAATGGACGCGACGCATTGGTGTTTTTCATCCAGCTTCTTGAATAAAGAGATCAAGGGGTAATTGAGTCTTTTTCCCTTAACCTAAGTCATCCATAACACAATTAGGGACATTCATAGGGGCATTATTTTCCCCTTTCTTCTAAAATTACTCATTAGAAACCTTCCTCTTTCCAAATAACAAAATACAAGATCTTTTCCCCAAGAATCTAAGAGTTCAACCTTCCAAGTTTAAGCAATCTTCAAGAATCTAGATATTGAGGTATGTGGGGTATTTATCAATGGGTTTGTTCCACCCATTGAACCCAAAAACCCTCTCTTTGATTAAAATATGGGTTTTTCATTCATTATGGAATTTCATTTGTTCAAAATGAGTTTAGTTCATGCTTTTTCTTAGTAATTTGAATTCAATCCATGTCCTTATATGATCCCCATGAAAAATTAGTTTGTTTCATGATTTAAATTTCAATTTTCCATGTCATATTCAAGTGATTTCATGTTACAATATCGAACATTGTACTAAACCATGTAGATATCTTGTTCTCTTTTTTTAACATGTCCCCATGTTTGAATTCATGCTTCTCACCTATTTGTTTAAATGTATTATGTTTTGGGTCTTTAAACTATGTTTTTATTCCAATGTTTTAAGTCTTGTTATCAAATTCTAGTAGTCATTGTTGGGGGGTTATGAACACCCAATACCTATTTTTTAATACATGTCTATATTTTAAAGTTATAAGTCTGTCAGATCATGTTTTCACTATTATGTTTAGATTTTTAAGTTCACGTCGAGCACTTATCAGTACAATATTGTGTCATGTTAGGTCCATAATAACACCAGTGTTCTCTAGTTGGGATTAAGATTTAGCACCAAGCAAACCTAGGGATAGGGGTTCACCTGTCAGTTCAGACTGGGTCCTTAGTAGTAGTCCCTAAGTTCCAAATATATGTAGCTAGCATAGGATTATGAGATTTTACCTGCTAGTTAAGAACTGACACTCTATTTGGGGTCACCTTCTAGTTTAGGACGGACTACCTAGTCTTTCAGGACACAAGATTAGTGGATCCACACAGCTAGTGTTGGCACCCGTGGTAGGGTACCGACACTCTTCCAACTAGGGTTACAAGTTGGACCTCGATTATCTTAGATTAGGGAATGTCAGTTACATGATAGATCCCACAGTCTTAGTCAGTATTCAGTGTACTTCAGTTCTGGTCTGCTTTACCAAGATATTAGATTTTCAGTTGTTCAGATATTCAGATCGTTTCAGCGCATTCTTTACTTGGTCTTGCATTTTCAGTTTTACATGTCCATGCATTCATGTTCAATTGTCATATGTATTTCAGTTAGTCCTTAACTCAAGTACTAGTAGTTCAAAGTACTGATCGCATACTTTTCTCTTGCGCTATGTTTTCTTATAACATAGGTTTGGATGCTCAGTTTCTCGACCATTCATAGACCAGCTCAGCAGTTTTCCCACAGCAGTATTGAGGAGTCCTCCTCCATTGAGGACATGATATGCTTTACTGTATTTCAGTATTTCTTTATGCTCAGTCTATTGAAGTTAGTTAGGGATCTATCCCATCAACTCCTTATGATTCTTAGAGGCTTTCAGACAGTTAGACGGTCAGTCAATTTTTAGTTTTATCAGTATTTTAGATGAATCGGCTAGTTTCTAATGTTTATCAGATACTTTAGATATGTCTCTTACTTATTTTAGTATTCAGATTGACAGAACCTTATTAGTTTATTTTCCTCATATATTGCTTTACTTTTATTTTATCCAGTACTCATAGCAGGTATCAGACCATAGGTTATCTTAAGGTCACTTATGGATGTAAGCACCGTGTCAGGACTAGGGGGTAGCCTCGGGTCATGAAAAAACTTGGTATTAGATCCTAAGGTTTTAAAGTATCCTAGGGTATCTGAAAGTCATATTTAGTAGTCTTTTACATGGGCGTAAAGCACACTACACTTATGGACTAGAGGCTACGAGACATTTTAGTAAAGTTCCCCTTCTTTCAATGTTCATGTCGTGCGAAAGAGCATGAGATCTATTGAAATCCTCTCTCTAAATCATCCATTATTCTATTTACAGACAATTCCCCTATGAAAAAACAACAAAAGAAGGAAGAGGGATCAACCCGTACCACCTCTAATCCAGGAAGATCCCCTGAATGGCTATGTTTCTCATGCTGAGTTTAGGGCCGCTTTCATAGCCATGTACCATTCTTTAGTTTCTTAGAAAAATCAGTAGGTTGTTTCCCCAGCCAATCCATTGATGAATACGGCTGCAGCTAGGGTCTGAGACTTTAATTGAATGAATCCCTCCTATTTTCTGGATCTAAGTCTGAGAAGGATCCACAAAAGTTTTTGGATAGAGTGCAAAGGGTGACAAACATCATGGGGGTCACTTCAAATAAGATCATAGAGTTAGCTATATATTAATTACAAGGAGTAGATCACACATGGTTTAAGTAGTGGAAAGAAAATAGGGGTGTGGAACTAGAGCCTATAGAGTGGGAGGAGTTTTTCATGGATTTCCTAGACAAGTTCGTCAAACTAGAGTTAAGGGAAGCTAAGGTTCAGGAGTTCATAAACTTAAAGCAAGGAAGTATGAGAGTAAAGGAGTACTCACTCAAGTTCATCTCAGTATGGCTTTCCATCCCCAGACAGATGGTCAGTGAGGACCATTTATACCTTAGAGGACATATTGAGGGCATGTGTGGTTGACTTTAAAGGTAGTTTGGATGACCACTTACCTTTGATTGAGTTTGCCTATAACAATAGTTATCACTCTAGTATTTAGATGGCTCCATTTTGAGGCTCTCTATGGGAGGAGATGTAGAGATCATATTGGTTGGTTTGAAGCAAGTGAGGCTACTTTGATAGAGCCAAATTTAGTATTTTAGGCAATAAATAAAGTTTAGTTAATTCGAGAGAGCCTAAAAACAGCCTAAAGCCATAAGAAATCTTATACAGATATGAGAAGAAGGGATCTTGAATTTGAGGTTGGTGACTTGGTCTATTTGAAAAGGGAAAGCTCAGTCCCCTCTATATTAGCCCATATAGAATCTCGAACCATTTTGGGAAGGTATTTTATGAGCTTGAGTTTCCTACAGATTTGGCATTAATACATCTGGTGTTCCATGTTTCTTTTTTAAAGAAATGCATTGGTGATTCGGCTTATATTATTCCTTTAGAAAGTATGGATGTTAAGAATAGCCTTTCCTATGAAGAAGTCCTAGTTGAGATCCTTGATCAGTAGATTCTTAGTCAAAAGAATAAAGAAGTTTCTTTGGTTCAAGTTCTGTGGAGGAATGAGTCCGTAGAGGAAGCTACTTGGGAAGTAGAAGCATATATGCGAAACTAGTATCCTCATCTTTTCTTTTCAAATTCAAACACAGCTTGAGGCAATGATTTTCCTTAAATTGACTCTTTTCATTCTCTATTTCAGCTATACAACTATTCTCTGGTCAGAGCATGCATTCATTAAGTTTGTTTAGCCCATGTGATGTTTGAGCATATGCTAACACATTTGAGGCTTTTAACTCTAAATAATTGCAAGGTCTTGAGCAAATTTAGTTATTTTTGATTATTTAATGTTTGATTTTGCAGTTTAAGCTGATATGATAGAGAAACAACGTGAAATGAAGCAAAGAAGTTGAAATTTAAAGAAATCTGAAGACAAGTGTGGCTGACGATATTTGTGATAAGTCGTCACCCCTGTGATAAGCTATCAAGTTGGTAGTTATCAGTAGATAGAGAATTGGCCTAAAGTGGAAGTTGTGACGGCATTTTGAGATAAGTCGTCATAATGGTGATAAGTCGTCAGGAATGTCGTCAGACTTAGGCAAAACATGAGAATTGGAGCAAAGGTGTGATGACATTTCTGATAAGTCATCACAGACCTAATAAGCCGTCAGAATTTTTTGTCAACCTAAGACAGGACGAGTGCAGATTTGGAGAAGACCTGATGACATTCTTGATAAATCGTCAGGATCCTGATAAGGCATCACCAATAGTCCTCATCGTTTATTCTGAGAAAAAGCTGTAACCTTGATTTTGTTTCCTTATTTAGGGTAAACTATTTAAAGTTTGTTTTAGGGGTTTCTAGACATTATTATTCTGTACAAGGTCGACACCTAGAGTTTGGGACACTATATTTTGATATTTTCTCTCTTTACTTCTTGACTTTAACAACACAACTATTTCTGAGAGATTATTATCAGTATTTTGGGATTTTTCCTTTGTGATCTAATCTGTGATTCACTAGTTATTATTCATCTCTATAAGTTTATTTTTCAAATCATGAATTCAATTATGTGTTTCGTCCGTTACGTCATGAGTGGCTAAACTTCGTTAACCTGAGTTATGGGATCTAGGGTTAGGTCTTGATGAGGTGCTAAGTATTCAAGATTCAAAAGGTGGTAGAATTTCTTGATAATTCTAAAGTTTTAATTAACGTATGTTGGTTGCAAACAGTAGACACACCATCTTTGGTTTTCTTGAGAAAGAAATCAAATTTAGTAGGAAGTGAATTATCAACAGGGACTTGGAAATACTTCGTTTAATAATCAGCACTGTAACAAGGTTGGTTAACCTGAGGTAAAATTTGGGCGGTAAATAGAAATTTCCTAAGTCTGAGAGGATTAGCGAATTAAATGCTTAAGTAGGTTGAGAGACATTTAAGCATAACATCGATAAAGATAGCTTGTTATCCTACCCACCAAGAGAATCTTGAACCACTTTTAGCATCTGTCATGTACCGGAAGCCCTAGTGAACATAATTCTGGTTATTTCATAAACTCTTGATTTACTAACACCAAAAGTAAAGTGACAAATAACAATTTGTTAAACCTAAACCCACCATTTCAGGAAACATTAAACTATCAGTGGATTAAATCGCAAACAACTTGAGTTCACACCATATTTCCTGTGGGATTCGACCCCAACCTAGTTGGGTTTTATATTGACAAGGATTGCTTACACCCATTCAAGAGTGTAATTTGAGCGCTATCAAAAATGTCGCCGTTGCCGGGGAACAATTTGGCGTATTGAGTTGGTTTGGAATTTTAGTTTACTTGCTTGAATTCAAACTTGTAAATAATTGTTTAGTTTATATTTTTTTCTTATTTTCTTTTATTTTTATTTTTCTCACACCTTTCTTGAGATGTCAGCCTGGATAGATGGTTTTTTAAGTGATGATGATTCTTGTGACGATTCTTGTTATTATTATGGGGGACCATATTTTGAGGGTTGCTATCCAGATTTATCTGGAAGTGCATGGATGGGACCTTCACAATATGATGCAGATACTGTCCTATTTACTGTAACTTGGTGTCTGTCCTATAGTGAAAGTGATCATATTGAAGATATGTGTGCTGTTACGATTCAAGCAAATAAATTTTAGAGAATCAAGGAAAGTTGTGGGAAGAGCTAAAGGGGTTACCACTCCCACCATGTTTATAGTGGCTAAACAAAAAAGAATATAAGGAGGACATTAGCCAATTTGAGGAGAAAACTCAAGAATCACAACCACTCGATTGTCATCTTGATCTTGAGACTGACATTGAGAAGATGAATAAAAGTGAGTGGTAGTAGATAGTGTAAATTTTGAAGTAGAATTAGTTGGGACTCACTCAAAATATTTTTCCACATTATGTTTAGATGATATCTTGTCTTTGGAATCATCTAAAATAGTGGAAGAGTGTGAAGATGAGGAACAAGAATCCTATATTCTTTATTTTACACTCAATATGCAACATAAAAACACACCTCCTTTTAAGACCAAGTTGTTTACCATGCATCATCCAGTACTTGGCGCCTTAATCTTTGTACCACCCCCTATGATCGAGGTAAGAAGATAGACTCTAAGTTGGGGGTGAAATTTATATCTTCAAGGTGGGGGGAAAAGTTGAGTTGGGTTGTGCCGCGACACTAAATCAGGCGCTTCTTGGGAGGCAACCCAAGGTATTTTGTCGTTGTATTCGTATTATGTGATTGACATCAAATATTTGCACCCATGGTGCCACAGGTATGTTTGTAACTCTCTTATTTTTGTTTGACACATTAGGGACACTGCATGATTTTTAAGTTGAGGGTAGGGCTACTTATGGGTGTTGATATCCTCTTGGGGGTTTTGTTGTCGTGCCTCTTTTCTCCAGAGTTTTGTTCTTAGTAGAGCCGGCATGTTTAGGCATATTGTGTCTATTTTGTAATGTGTAATATTTATCTGGGAGAAAAATAAGTATCTACGGCAGTTGAAATATTTTTGTTGATTTTTGGGAATGATAAATACCTCTCCAATTGTCTATTTTGTAACTGTGTGATGTGCATCTAAGTGTGACCACTGTGCATCGTTGTATGACATTAGTTCTAGTGATGCAATAATCAGTGCTAAATAGCCGCATGAACTGAATGAGTAGTAGTTTGTGATATACTTGTGTGCCATGTGCGTGTGAGATCTTACTTAGTTCCCTCTGTATGTTGGATTCAGAACTTGCTCGATTAGTCTTACCTAGATTGAAGGATAGGGGTTAGGAAAGGATCATAGGCCGTTTTGATATTAGCTCACTTTTGCCTAAATGACCTTCCCTATGTATATCATATCCCTTGATCCCTGTTTTGTGCCTAATTTGCCTATTTCTTTGAATGACACCTGTCACCTTCCCGTTTACCTCACAATGAACCTGTTTTGGACTTGGTCCTCCTTGGACACTATGCCCCTTGACTTAGGAAAATAGCCTAAGTTGAGGGTGGATATCATAGAGGTGTGTGATGAAAAATGAGCATGAAGAGAGGTAGAATAAGAGAAAAGAATAAAAAGTCAGGTGCGGTGAAAAAAGAATAAGAAAAGAGAAAGTTGTGTTAAAGATGATAAAAAAGATAATATGATGATTGAAAAGACCGCATCCATCTTAAGCATGTGTGATCAATAAAATAAGAGGAAGAAAAGAAGGTTGGGAAGTGAAACCCTCATAGTTTAGTGTAGTGTCAAGGAGGCATAGTCACTTTAAAATATCCATGAATATCATACCAGCCCCTAGCCTATATTACAAGCCTAATAAAATCCCTAAAGTGATCCTAACTGACCTACTTGAAGATTTGGGTACTGACTATAAGGGCAAGCCTATGGCATTTGACATGTAGTATTTGGAACTTCATTCTGAGAGTGAGAATTGTGATTATACCTATGTTTATGTATGTGAATTCTGATATGAGTGAAAAAGGGATTTCATTGTTGTGAGGGAACATTGGGTATGTTGCTAAGTCACTGACTTGTTTAGATAGTGTGATCTTGGTATGGCATGATTGTTATTGCTGAATTTTTGCCGTATCTTGATGCTTGTGAGTTCCATGGTTGTTTTTCAAAACATCAACAGTGAGTTTTAAATTGACTGACCTTGGAGATGGTGAAATTGTTGTGAACTAATGATGTGTGAGCCAACACTAACACATTTGAGGCTTTTAACTCTAAATAATTGTAAGGTCTTGAGCAACTTTAGTTGTTTTTATTAGTTTACTTTGATTTTTGCAGTAAATGTTGAGATGTAGGAGAACCAAAAATAATGGAAGAAAAAAGGCTGAAAAGTGAATCAAAATAAAGGACAAGTGTGGCTGATGATATTCATGATAAGTCGTCAGCCTGGTGATAAGATGTCAAGGATGTCGTCAGCCTTAAATAGAGAATGGAAGTTGAAGACATTTTTGTGATGATGTTTGTGATAAGCTATCAGGTTGGTGATAAGGTGTCAACGTCGTTGTCAGCCTTAGACAGCAGAAGCCAAAAGTGTAGAGGAGCTGACAACATCCGTGATAAGCCATCAGACTCCTGATAAGCTATCATGGATGTCGTTGTCTATTCTGAGAAAAAGTTGCAACTTTAATTTTATTTACTTATTTAGGTTGAACTATTTAAATCTTTGTTTTAGGGTTTTCTGGGGGGATTGATTCATCATCATCATTATTCTAAAGAGAGTTCGATACTTTGAGTCTTGGAGAATATTCTCTGATATTTCTTTCTCTATTTTTTTGAATTCGAACAATACAACTATTTTGGGGATTTTTCTTTGTGATCGAATCTACGATTCACTAAGTATTATTCATCTCTGTAAGTTAATCTTCTCAGGTATTAATTCAATTATGTGTTTCATTTTTTGCATCATAAGTGGCTAAACTCCGTTAACCTGAATTATGGGATCTAGGGTTAGGTCGGGATGAGGTCCTAAATACTCAAGATTCAATAGGTGTTTGGATTTCTTGATAATTTGGAAGTTTTAATTAACATCTATTGGTTGCAAACATTAGACACACCTACTTTGATTTGCTTGAGAAAGAAATCAAATCTAGTAGGAAGTGAATTGTCAACAGGGACTCAGAAATACTTCGTTTAATAATCAGTGTTGTAACAAGGTTTATTAACCTGAGGTAAAATCTGGGCTGTGAATAGCGATTTCCTAAGTCCGAGAGGATTAGAAAATTAGACGCTTAAATAGGTCGAGATACATTTGAGCATATCATCGATAAAGATAGCTTGTTATCCTAACCACTGTGAGAATCTTGAGTCACCTTTAGCATCTATCATGTACCGTAAGCCCTAGTGAACATAATTCTGGTTATTTCAGAAAATCTTGATTACAAACATTGAAATTAAAGTGACAAACAATTATTTGTGAAACTTCAACCCCCATTTCATGAAACATTAAACTATCAGTGAATTAAATCGCAAACGACTTGATTTTACAGCACATTCCCTGTGGGATTCGACCCCAACCTAGTTGGGTTTTATATTGACAACGATTGCTTACACCCATTAAAGAGTGTAGTTTGAGCGTTATCAAAAATGGCGCCGTTGTCGGGGAATACAATTGTAAACTAAAAGTTATGTGCGCTAATTGACTGTTAGTTAGGTTTCCTAGATTTACGTTTATTTATTGTTTTTGTTTATTACAGGTTCCTTGTTTTTTATGCCAAAACGGAGAACCATTATTACAAATTAATCTGGAACGTCAGCTGATCGGGAGAATGGCAGAACAACAAGAGTTTGATAGACTGGTAGCCTTGGCTAGGGCTCAGGTGAACGTATTGAACCAGGGTCAAAAAGTACGTCATCTGAACCCTGATGATGAAGACTTAGGTGATGAGGAATTGCTGAATCCTCAAAACCCAAGGCGAACTAAGAAAATTGCTGCACTAATGCAGAAAAATTTTAATAGAAACCATCCAGTCAGAGAAAGGTATCATTCATCCACCATTGGCACCTGCTGCAAAATTCAGCATAACAAGTACAATGATTCAACTCCTGAATCTGAAGGGGTTTTTTGGAGGCTTGCCTTTTGATGATCCAAAAATTCACTTGGTGAACTTTATCACCATTTGCAAATCTTTTGATAATCTGGGAGTGAGCCAGAATGCGATCCGATTGAGATTGTTTCCATTGTCTCTGTCTGGGGAGGCAACAATGTGGTTAAATGATCTAGAGCCCGATTCTATAACCAACTGGAGACAGTTGAAAGAGGCGTTCCTAGAACGGTTCTTTCCACCCTCCAGGAGGGTACAGTTGAGGGATAAAATCAGTAACTTCAGGCAGCTCCCGACTAAAGCATTGCATAAAACTTGGGAGATATTCAAGAAGAAGATGGCACAATGTCCAAACCACAACATGACAGACTTACACTTGATGGAGACTTTGTACAGAGATTTTAACTCTGTGACAAAGACAATTGTAGATAATGCTGCAGGTCGTTCGTTCATTGACCTTTCTTTTTAAGATGCTTCAGACATGCTGAATAGAAAGACCAAAGAGAGTCAGGCTTGGCATACCAGGTATTCTGTGGTAGCTAGCCCGACTGTTTCTGGTGGTATGACTGCAGAGCAGTGCAAAAGGGATGAGGAGCGAGACCAAGACATGGCCCACTTAAAGACGCAGATGGAATTGCTGACCAAGCACTTGCTGTCAGGCAAGACTGAAAAGGTTAAGGTTGTGGAATCTCAGTGCACTGTTGCTATTGATGCAGATGAGGAGGCAAATTATGTCAATAATTAGGGGGTTTCTGAGGCAACAACACAGGGAATCAAGGTCGGAATTTTTATGACAAGCCTGATTATATATATAGGGAGCAAGGAAACTGGAGAAGCAATAATGATAGGAGTCGTTTGTATGTTCCTCCTGGAAGTCAGGATGTTGCACCAACTAGATCTAGCAAGATGTCCATGGAGGACATGATGGAAAAATTGTTGAAGGGAGTTGAGGCTACCAACTCGGGGGTAACCACTATGAAGAGTGAATTCTGTACCCTGAGTCAGTTGGTTCGTTCACACTCCACTTCTATCAAGCAGTTGGAGCAGCAGATGAGCCAACTTTCTGCAACACTGAACCAAAAAAAAAGTGGTACTTTACCTAGTGATATGGTTTAGAATTCGCAGAATGATGGCTAATGTATGGTGATTACCACTAGGAGTGGTCAGATCTTACCTGGCCTTTTTGTGGGAAAATCTGTAGATGGTGAGTGGCTGTTGATGAATCCAAAGAAAGAAAACCAGTGGAGTCTGAGAAGCTGGTTAGTTCTGTTGATGCTTTGGAGAAAGAAAAAGAGAAGGAAGAGAAAGTGGTGTTGAAATATATCCCAAGACCACCACCTCCCTTTTCTCAATGATTGAAGAAAAAGGCAGATGATGAAAAATTCAGCAAATTCATGGCCATTCTCAAGCAATTGACAATTAATGTGCCTTTGGTTGAGGCACTTGAGCAAATGCCAGTCTATGCGAAGTTCATGAAAGACCTTGTAACCAAGAAATGGAAGGTTATCCATGAGCCGGAGGACAATATTCTCCATTGTGGCGCTATCTCTACAAGGTATTTAGTGTAGAAAAAGGCAGATCTGAGAGCATTTACCATCCCGTGTAATATTGGCCCCTTGAAGTTCACAAAAGCACTATGCGATCTGGGAGCCAGTATAAACTTAATGCCACTTGTTGTGTACAAGAAATTGGGTTTGGGGGATCCTACCCCAACAAATATGCGGTTGGTAATGGCAGATAGATTTGTGAAGCGGCCTGTGGGCATACTACACGATGTTTTGGTAAAGGTAGCCAATTTTGTTCTGCCTGCTAATTTTGTGGTCCTAGATTGCGAAGTGGATTTTGAAGTAACCATCATCTTGGGTAGGCCATTACTTGCAACTGGGAGAGTGCTAGTAGACATGGAGTTGAATGAGCTAAAGTTTATGATACGGGAATGATCTATGAAGTTCTAAAATAGTCCACAACACAAGGAGAAACCGAGAGCAAGATAGAGACAAGTCACGACAACAACGCAAATAGATGAGATAAAGAAGACAAGATACAAACATACAAAGTGAAATAAGATAAGGGATAGGCAAGATGACATAAGATCTTACGAAACAATGAGAACCAACACATATATTGAATGAAGAGACCCTCAAAGTCGCAATAATCAAACACCAATCTTCTTACGGTGACCGCTAAGAGAATCAACTCACCTCAAGAACCACCGTTTCTAAGCAAATGTCAATATTGGCTTTTCAGAGCCCTAAACTACTATAGCTTTACCAAGCCCTAACTAAGACTACACTAAGGTGTTCTACTCTCAAAGAGAGGACTTTCAATATTTCAATATTTCATCATTCATAAAAACTAACTGGCAAATGAACTAATAGAACCTATTTATAGTCTAACTTATTACATAACAAAATGACCATAATACCCTTAATGAAAAGGGTGGTCATGGAGTGTTACTTGGACAAGGCTAAGTGTCCAAAATGCCCATAATGAAGGCCCAAAACCGTGAGTCCTCAATTTTTAATGATCCACGCAATCTTCCACACGTGGAATTTCTCTTTGGTGTACTCAAATCGTCCCCTCCATGTAGGATCTCGTGTCCTCAATGTGACCAAAGCTTGATGCCCCACGTACTGACTTCGAATGATGTCATCGAAAGCTAAGGTGGCCATTTGACTCGTATCATCCTTCCCTTCTTGAAAAGGATTCGACCTCAAATCCAGACCTTGTAAAACAAGAGAAAGGACAAACAAGCACAACTTCCTCATGGAATGAGGGTTAGAGTTAGCACAATAATAAATATCATCATGCCAAGGCGGAACATACTTGAAATATAACCATGAATCTATTGTGTTAGTCATGAAAAGCTTAGCAAAAACGTCACAAAGGGAATGGTTATGAAAAGTATCAAGAGATAAAGAAACTACAAAGGACTCAATGGTATCCCGAAGTCCCAAAGGTAAGCCTACCCGTAACTTAGGGACCATAAAGCAAAATTATTTCATTACCTCTTCAAGTGACCTCATAAAATATGGTGCCACTATTGGTCTTAAATCCCACCAAACATACATAGCATAGTCACTAGAACAAGTAGACCAACCAACAAGTTTCCTACCTCTACATAATATAAATCTAAAAATAGCATGGATGTAATCATAGGCAAAGAGGTAGTATAGGAAAGAACCAAGTGTAAAGGTATACAAGGGTAAAGATAAAGCATTTAAACGTATACACATTCTTTCCTTCAAGAAAATAGGAAACTTGGCATTCTCAAGTTGGTATTCATGAAATGTAAGCACAAGTGTGTCAAGCAAGGATGCAAATTTAGAAACATTACCCCAAGGAGTCAATGACACCTTTGCCCTCGGGTTTCCAAGATGAACTACAGATTCCTTACCCTTAAGAGTACTCTCATCTTTCAAAAAGAGATTTCCATCGTTAGAAGAAATGTTGTCACACCATAGTGGGTTAACATATAGGCTATAGCCTCCAAGACAAGCTATACCATCATTTTCACCACTAGGTTCATTAGGAGTGTTCAAATAATCTTCAAACAAGACATTATACCTAAATATAGCATGATCTATCTCATGGGCATATTTAGAACAAGTAAGTTCTTTACTCTCTAAAAGACAATTATCAAGTTTCAAAGAGGTTTCAAGTACAAGATTATCCCTATGAGCTATGCAAACTATGGAATCCATATCACAAGGATAGCTCACAGGTTCACTCCTAGTTTGTTGACCAACATTTTCAAATACTTCACTCACTTGAGTTCCATTAATTACAAAACACATAACCTCAAGTGGTGGGAAAGTTTCACAAATAATTTGATCAACACCATTTACACAAAATGATGTACTCTCATTCAACATAGTGGCTTCAACACTAGGTGGACATAAATTGATCTTACAAGAAGAGTCAATTTGGTCATCAATAGGATCAACTAGTGTATCCACACCCACAATATGTACATCATCAAAAATAGGAAAAGAATCATTAGACTCACAAGTAAGTAAGCCGCTACTCAAACTCAATGGGCTACTAGCCACACAATTCTCATTTTCACGCATAAAAGTGTAAGAGTTAGCTATTTTACCTTCTAGATCACATGATCTATAGTCTTTATCTTCAAAAGTTTACGGGCAGCCCACTTGCTCCCTTGGACCTACCATACGATCCAATCTTTCTTTCATCATAGCCATGTCTCGAGAAATAGTGTCAAGGTAGGCCAAAATGACATTGGTGACATTGTTGTCCATGGTTTGAGAGGTGGAAGCCTTGGGTTCCATTGCAATTGTACCTAACACAAACAAAGAAACAAACCTACAAAATGAATGAACAAGATTAGTAGTAAAAGATCCTCACCAACACTCATAGACACTCACCTTTGTGATCCTCACAATTGGAGCGGCGAATATTGAAAATTTCTTATACTCCGGTAGTCAATAAGATGTCAATTCTACTTAGCGGCCGGAATGGATTCTTGTTTTGATTGACTCAAGACACAAAACAAAATTCACTTACGAAATTGAAACAAAGAAGTTACTTTGAGTTAAAAATGAGAAAAACACACAAATAACGAAGACACAAAAGAAACGTATTCAAAAACTAATTAACAACCTAGTAGGTGATTACTAGTTTGTCTATTATTACTAGGATCAAGAAAATTGAAACTAAAGAAACAAGAATAAAACTTATAAATATGAAATTTTGAACCTAAGGGTCGGTTTTTAGGATGATGATGTGGCAACCTTCTATTGGACGTTAAAATTGTTGAAAGTTTGAGAAATTTTCCTCTCTTCAAATTGTATTGATCAAATTTCAAGTGGGGAATGGTGGAATTTAGGCTATGGGAGGGTAACAACAAGACTTTGGAGACTTTTTTTTAAGTTCAAAATGTGTTCGACTTTTTGGCACCTTTTTGGCTAAACACCTTTTTGAAAGACTTTTGGCTCTTTCCCTTTTTGTAAGTCTTGGTAGGTGGACTTTCTCTCTTTTGGCAAGACAACTTTTGAAACCCTTTTGCCCCTTTCCCCTTTGGATGTCTTAGAGTTGTGTATTTCAAGACTAATAACAAGACACACTCTCGTTCTTCAATTTCTAAGATTAAACAACCATTTTCTCTTCAACAAAATATGAAGATGGTGAAGAACACCAAGAACACAACTTTTGAATCTTGGAGTTCTATGGTTCAAGTTGGATCCCACACATAAACAACACATTTTTCAAGATCCAACCCTCAACAACAACATCAAAAAAACGTTTTTAAGCCACAATATCAACAACAAACTTCAACAACACTTTTTCAAGCCACCAATCCTCAAAAAACAGCAACCTTCAAAGTTCAAAAACAACTTGGAAATGACTCAAAATTTAGATCTAGACTCTATAAGTGTTAGTGAAGAAGGGACTTACACTAGAAACAACAAAAAAACAAAAAATAAAATAAAACTAGGCTTCAAATCGGCCTAAACACAAAAAAAAATGTGGACAGATTACAATTTTTGAGTTTTTCAGTTTTTCAACACCTTTTTTTTATTATTTTTCGACTTAGAGAGCCCAAGATTGGTAGTGTAGGAACACAACCAGCCTTAGATTTGATAAAAAATGATACGGAAATGATCTATGAAGTGCTAAAACAGTCCACAACACAAGGAGAAACCGAGAGCAAGATAGAGACAAGTCATGACAACAACGCAAATACATGAGATAAAGAAGACAAGATACAACCATACAAAGTGAAATAAGATAAGGGATAGGCAAGATGACATAAGATCTTACAAAACAATGAGAACCAACACATGTATTGAATGAAGAAGAGACCCTCAAAGTTGCAATAATCAAACATGAATCTTCTTACGGTGACCGCTATGGGAATCAACTCACCTCAAGAACCACAGTTTCTAAGTAAATGTCAATATTGGCTTTTCAGAGACCTAAACTACTATAGCTTTTCCAAGCCCTAACTAAGACTACACTAAGGTGTTCTACTCTTAAACAGAGGACTTTTAATATTTCAATATTTCATCATTCATAAAAAGTAACTAGCAAATGAACTAATAGAACCTATTTATAGTCTAACCTATTACATAACAAAATAATCATAATATCCTTAATGAAAAGGGGTGGTCATGGAGTGTTACTTGGACAATTCTAAGTGACCAAAATGCCTATAATAAAGGCCCAAAATAGTGAGTCCTCAATTTTTAATGCTCCACACAATCTTCCACATATGGTATTGCTCTTTGGTGTACTCAAATTGGCCCCTCCATGTAGGATCTCGTGTTCTCAATGCGACCAAATCTTGATACCCCACGTACTGACTTTGAATGATGTCATCAAAAGCTAAGGTTGCCATTTGACTCGTATCAGTTCAGGTTCAATAACAGAGAAGCATGCTTCAAAATACACCCATCCATGACTCAGCAACATGAGATGAGTATTTTATCAATCGTTGACGTCTTCTATGATGATGGTAAAGGGGTATCAACGGGTTGTCTTGGCGAAGTCTGAGTAGTCAAGACAACCAAGTCGTACTGCGACAGTAAATCAGGCGCTATTGGGAGGCAACCCAAATTTTTTATGTTTAAGCAAGTGTTTTTACTTTTACAATTAGGATTTAGTACAGAGAAGGTAAAAAATGAGGAGTTCAGCTGAAAGGCCATGATGACATCTCTGATAAGCCATCACAACTGTGATAAGCTATCAGAAATATCGTCAGATAGGCCAAACTTGAGGCAACCTCTACTTAGGGGTGACGACATTTGTGATAGGCTGTCACACTTGTGATAAGCCATCATAAGTCATCGTCATCCCAAAGCCTTAAAAGTTAAATTCTAGGCCCAATTTAAATCAAATCCAACCCGGCCCAGCACAGGAACCTTTTCAAATTTGTGCTAGTTTTAATTCTTTTGCTTTAGTTTATTTCTTTCCTTAGTTAGTTTATTTCCTACTCGTTGCAAAATACTTCAAGAAAACAAGTTCCCTTGTGTGTGGATTTGCAATTCACAATTAAGAGATTCTTCCTACTTCCTACTTCCTCTTGTGTGTGTAATCAGATTAAGGGCCCCCATCAGGTATACTCTAACTTTAACTCTTCTTTTCTTATGGTAAGTGATTGATAGATGAAAACATAAGTCCCCAAGATGCTTGAACCAAGTTTAACTGGAAAAGATGCTAAAAATCGCACCTAGGGTCTGCTGTGCAGGCCCAAGGCTTAAAAGGACAGCTCACACTCAGAATTCAAGTGGATTTTGAGAAATAATGGGGACCAAAAATTAAGTTAAAATCAAAAGTGGGTTCTGATAAGAGCTGACGACATTGATGATAGGCTATCATAATTGGAATGGCTTATCAGGAATATCGTCAAAGACTAACAAGAATAAAGTGGTTTCTGTTTAGACCTGACGACATTAGTGATAGGCTATCATAATTGTGACGGCTTATTAGGAATGTCATCAAAAGTTGTTAAAATTTTGAAGGTGTTGTCTAAGGTTGATGACAATTGTGATAAGCTATCACAGTCGTGATGACTTATCAAGAATTGTCGTCACACCTGGAACCTAAAGTATGAATAAGTCAAAATGATTAATGTGTTTGTGTTTGTGCTCTTGTGGACTAACCAATGGTTTTTCTACTGCTACAGGAACCTTAAAATGGCACCAAAAAGAAAGAGCCCCAAAGCACCAGAGAAAGTGACCAAAGAAAGTGTACGTCATAAGCTCATCAATGAGGAATCTGATTATGAGGAGGAGGAACCCCTGCTCATGAAGTAAAAGAAGAAGCAAAGTTCGAAGAAACCTTCACCACCTCCACCCATTGAAGTAGACGATAGTGATGATACTGAGACTACAACACCATCAGAAAGTAAAGCTTCTAAACATACTGCCTCTAAGAAAGAGAGTTCTGAATAGCATGAGTCTGACCATGCTGAATCTAAAGAAGAGGAACAGGAAGGGTCCGAGGATTCTGAGTCTGAGGGAACAACATCTGGATCCCCATCCATTGAACAACAAGATGATGAAGAGTCTCCAACTCGGGGAACACTTATCAAATGTCATAACCCCAAAATTCTAGATAATGCTAGGTGAAAATTCCCAGGGTAGAAAGCATCTTCACCGCTGGGCTCCGCAGAACTGATGGAAGGAGTCCTAAGAGGCCAATTCAGGAAGAAAAAATGATTATCACTAGAGGGTTGAGCAGGTAACCTGTAGTGAAATAGAAGTTCCAAGGGTATGTCTTGGGACGGACCACAAAAGGAGAAGGTTCATTCTGCCCTGCACTAGTTCGAGAGTTCTATGCAAACTACCAGGCTCAGTTGGAAAACATGTGCAGGCCAGGTGAAAGAGTAGCAGACCGGTCCCTATTAGATAGAGTGCAGGTGAGGGGCGTAATAGTTGATGTCTTAATCAAAACCATCAACAGGTTCTTGGATGGTCCTAACTTCACTCCTCAGTCCACTGTACTATCAGTCTATGCTTGGATTAGAAATTGGGAGAAACAACGTCCATGGTTGTCCAGTATCATAGCTGAAAGAGGGACAACATAGGTAACAAGCCCAAATGAAAGAATCTGTCAGTCCTCTTTGACTCAAGAGGTAAAGTTTTGGTAGGGTACAGTGCGTATCTGGTTGATGCCCACTAATGGAGAAAATATTCTGGGTGATGAACGAGCTTTTCTACTAGTGAGCATGGTGAAGAACCTTTCCCTAAATTTTGGAAAAATCATTACTGATGAGATAAAGATTAGAATATCTAGAACCAACACTGCTTACCCTTTCCCTTATCTTATCACAGAGTTGTGTCGAGATGCTAATGTGCCAAAGATTACAGGGGTTGATGATGACTTTCCTGCTCAAAAGACTCACAGCCCCATATGGTATGAGAAAAATCATCCAGGATTGAGACCTGATAGAGGTACAGAGGTTGCAACAAACCCTCCTACTACAGATACCGGTGCAGCACCTCATGTGGAAGTGTAAGATTCTGAGGTTGTGCAGCCAACTTCTTCAGCTCAAGCAGGATCAGTACCTAAGACTGAAGCCAGCTATTCAATTCCTACAGTAGCAGCAAGTTTTGTATTTCATCCGGTTGATATCTGAAAAGTGGCTAAATAATCCAAGTGGTGTGAGTAACAGCTATATGCTTTTGCCAAATAGTTTATTGCTGTAGTGGATAGGAGAATCAAGGCTTTCCTTGATCCTTTTGTGACTTTACCTGAGTGGGTTGCAGATTTGGAGAACCGATTCGATACATAGGAAAAAGAAATGTCAGGGGCTGATCTTGCTAGATTCAGAGCGGCATTGGACAAGGTTAAGGAAAATTTTGGGGTGTTGCAGTAATACCAATTTATGATGCCAACAGGTTAGGCCATGCATGAATTTGAGGAAGAATTTCCAATGCTTGACCTCACTGGAGACTCACCAAAGAAAAAGAAAAAGAAAAGGGAAAGAGAGAGAGAGGCTCGACAGTGATGAAGAGCAAAAAACAGAGAAGAGGGAAAGAAAGAAGAAGGAGAAGGAAGAGATGAAAAGGGCAGAAATTGAGTCGTTAGTTGATAATGAGAAATGGGAGGCAACCATCCAAGCTAGAGCTGTAGGTGCCTCATCTAGCAGGGCTCCAACTACTGCAAATCCAGATGCTCCCGATGGAGAGAAGACAACAGATGATGCAGTAGCAGGGTCGGAGACCCAGGATCCATGTGCTTGATTGCCTTCAGGTATACCCTAACCCTTAGAGCAGTTTATTTTTTATTTTAAGTTGAGGGTGTAGGGTAGGTTGTTGTTGTAGCATATTTAGTAGATAATTAGGAGTAATACAAGTACTTGAGGCAGTTAGCTTTTTTTGTGATTTTTTAGTACCTCTTTATTGGTCTGATATATTGTCTACTATGTGAATTGCATCCATTTGTGACCACTGTGCATCTTTTTGTGGCATTAGTCTGGAAACTGAAGAACCTTTGTTAAACAAGTACATGAACCAGATAAGTAGTGATATGCAAGATACTTGTGTGCCATGTGTGTTTAAGGTCTTACTCAGTTCCCATTATGTGTTGAATCTAGAACTTGCCCGGTTAGTCTTGCCATGGTCATAGGATAGGAGTTAGGAAAGGATCATAGGCTATTTTGGATGATTAGTCCACTTTTAGCCTAAATGACCTTCGCAATATGAATAATATCCCTTGATCCCTGTTAGAGCCTAATTAGACTATTTTTTTCTACGATACCTCTCACCTTTTCATTTACATCACAATGAACCTTTTTGGCTCTGGTCCTCCTTGGACACTGTGCACCTTGACTTATAAAAATAGCCTTGGTTGAGGGTAGCTATCATAGGGGTGCGTGATAGAAAATGAGTATGAAAAGAGAAAGAATAAAAGAAAAGAACAAAAAGTTGGGTGCGGTGAAAAAGGAATAAGAAATGAGAAATTTGTGTAAAAGATGATAAAAAGATAATGTGATAATTGAAAAGACTGCATCCATCTTGAGCATGTGTGATCAATAAAAGAGAGGAAGAAATGAAGGTTGAGAGTTGAAACCCCCAGAGTTTTGTGTAGTGTCAAGGATGCATAGTTACTCTAAAATATCCATGAATATCACACCAGCCCCTGGCCTATGTTACAAGCTTAAGAAAAGACCTAAAGTGATCCTAACTGACCTGTCTGAAAACTTGGGTATAGACTATAACGGTAAGCCTATGGCATTTGACATGCAGTGTTTGGAACTTCATTCTGAGAGTGAGTCTTGTTTTATCCCTCTGTTTATGTATTTGAATTAGGATATAAGTGAAAAAGGGATTTCTTTGTTGTGAGGGCACACTGTGTATATTTCTAGTCACTGACTTGTTCAGATAAGTGTGATCTTGGTATGGCATGGCTTTTATTGCTGAATTTTTGTCGTATCTTGATTCTTGTGAGTTGCATGGTTTTTTTTAAAAACATCAATAGTGAGTTTTAAATTGACTGACCTTGGAGATGGTGAATGTATTTTGAACTAGTATGAGTAGTTAGCTACCAAATTGTACTTTGTATTCTCTTAGTTATGCTATGGTTACTTGAGGATAAATAAATGTTTAAGTTGAGGGTGTTGATGTGTGAGCCTACACTAACACATTTGAGGCTTTTAACTCTAAATAATTGTAAGGTCTTGAGCAACTTTAGTTGTTTTTGATTAGTTTACTTTGATTTTTGCAATAAATATTGAGATGTAGGAGAACCAAAAATAATGGAAGAAAAAAGTCTAAAAAGTGAATCAAAATAAAGAACAAGTGTTGCTGACGACGTTCATGATAAGTCGTCAGTCGGGTGATAAGCTGTCAAAGATGCCGTCAGCCTTAAACAGAGAATGGGAGTTGAAGATATTTTTGTGACGACGTTCGTGATAAATCTTCAGGTTGGTGATAAGGCATCAACGCCATCGTCAGACTTAGACAGCAGGAGCCAAAAGTGCAGAGGAGCTGATGACATCCGTGATAAGCCGTCAGACTCCTGATAAGCTATTGCGGATGTCGTCGTCTATTCCGAGAAAAAGCTGCAACTTTAATTTTAGTTCCTTATTTAGGTTGAACTATTTAAAGTTTTTTTGAGGTATTTCTGGGGGGATTGATTCATCATCATCATTATCCTAAAGAGAGTTTGATACTTTGAGTATTGGAGAATATTTTCTGATATTTCTTTCTCTATCTTTTTGAATTCAAACAATACAACTATTTTGGGGATTTTCCTTTGTGATCTAATCTACGATTCACTAAGTATTATTCATCTCTGTAAGTTAATCTTCTCAATTATGAATTCAATTATGTGTTTTGTTCTTCACATCATGAGTGGCTAAACTCTGTTAACTTGAATTATAGGATCTAGGGTTTGGTTGGGATGAGGTGCTAAATACTCAAGATCCAATAGGTGTTAGGATTTCTTGATAATTTGGAAGTTTTAATTAATGTCTGTTGGTTGAAAATAGTAGACACACCTGGTTTGATTTGCTTGAGAAAGAAATTAAATTTAGTAGGAAGTGAATTATCAACAGGGACTCGGAAATACTTCGTTTAATAATTAGCTTTGTAACAAGGTTGATTAACCTGAGGTAAAATTTGGACAGTGAATAGCGATTTCGTAAGTCTGAGAGGATTAGGAAATTAGACGCTTAAATAGGTCGAGAGATATTTGAGCATATAATTGATAAAGATAGCTTGTTATCCTAACCATCGTGAGAATCTTGAGTCACCTTCAGCATCTGTCATGTACCGTAAGCCCAAGTGAACATAATTCTAGTTATTTCATAAAATCTTGATCACAAACATTGAAATTAAAGTGACAAACAATTATTTATGAAACATCAACCTCCATTTTAGGAAACGTTAAACTATCAGTGAATTAAATCGCAAATTACTAGAGTTCATACCATATTCCTTGTAGGATTCGACCCCAACCTAGTTGGTTTTTATATTGACAACGATTGCTTACACCCATTCAAGAGTGTTGTTTCAACGTTATCAACTAATATGAGTAGTTAGCTACAAAATTGCACTTTGTATTCTCTTATTTTTGTTTTGGTTGCTTGAGGACAAACAATTGTTTTAAGTTGGGGGTGTTGATGTGTGAGCATATGCTAACACATTTGAGGCTTTTAACTCTAAATAATTGAAAGGTCTTGAGAAAATTTAGTTATTTTTGATTAGGTTATGTTTGATTTTGCAGTTTAAGCTGATATGATAGAGAACCAACATGAAATGAAGGAAAGAAGTTGAAATTTGAAGAAATATAAAGACAAGTATGGCTGACGACATTTGTGATAAGTCATCTCGTCAGCCCTGTGATAAGCTATCAGGTTGGTCATCTTTAGTAGACAGAGAATTGGCCTAAAGTGGAAGTTGTGACGACATTTTGTGATAAGCCGTCATAATGGTGATAAGTCGTCAGGAATGCCGTCACACTTAGGTAGGACGTAAGAATAGGAGCAAAAGTGTGACAATATTTCTGATAAGTCATCCCAATCCTGATAAGCAGTCAGAAGTTGCCGTCAACCTAAGACAGGACGAGTGTAGATTTGGAGAAGACCTGACGACATTCTTGATAAGTTGTCAGGATCCTGATAAGGCGTCACCAATAGTCGTCGTCTATTTCGAGAAAATGCTGTAACCTTGATTTTGTTTCCTTATTTAGGGTAAACTATTTAAATCTTTGTTTTAGGGTTTTCTAGAAATTATTATGATTATTATCATTATTATTCCGTACAAGGTCGACACCTAGAGTTTGGGACAACATATTTTGATATTTTCTCTCTTTACTTCTTGACTTTAACAACACAACTATTTCTGAGAGATTATTATCAGTATTTTGGGATTTTTCCTTTGTGATCTAATCTGCGATTCACTAGTTAGTATTTATCTCTGTAAGTATATCTTTCAAATCATGAATTCAATTATGTGTTTCGTTCGTTACATCATGAGTGGCTAAACTCTGTTAACCTGAGTTATGGGATCTAGGGTTAGGTCTTGATGAGGTGCTAAGTATTCAAGATTCAAAAGGTGGTTGGATTTCTTGATAATTCTGAAGTTTTAATTAACGTTTATTGGTTGCAAACAGTATACACACCTATTTTGGTTATCTTGAGAAAGAAATCAAATTTAGTAGGAAGTGAATTATCAACAGGGACTCGGAAATACTTCGTTTAATAATCAGTGTTGTTACAAGGTTGGTTAACCTGAGGTAAAATATGGGCGGTAAATAGAAATTCCCTAAGTCCGAGAGGATTAGGAAATTAAATGCTTAAGTAGGTCGAGAGAAATTTAAGCATAACATCGATAAAGATAGCCTGTTATCCTACCCACCGTGAGAATCTTGAACCACTTTTAGCATCTGTCATGTACCGTAATCCCTAGTGAACATAATTCTGGTTATTTCATAAACTCTTGATTTACTAACACCAAAAGTAAAGTGACAAACAACAACTTTAAACCTAAACCCCCCATTTCAGGAAACATTAAACTATCAGTGGATTAAATCACAAATAACTTGAGTCTACACCATATTCCCTGTGGGATTCGACCCCACCCTAGTTGGGTTTTATATTGGCTACGATCGCTTACACCCATTCAAGAGTGTAATTTGAACATTATCAGTAGGATGTGTTATATTTCAGACCCAGTTATTTGATCATGTTTCAGCTTATCAGTGTCCAATATAGGTTTTCAAGCAACATAGTATCTCAGCTTAACTAGTATCATTCGAGGACGAATAGTCCCAAAGGGAGTATTGTAATACCCCACACGATTCTAAGCTTGTTCCAGCTTCTAGTTGCAAGCTTAAGGTGTCCAAGGCTTTAAATTAACACTAAGTGTTGAGGACTTAGTCATTTTAAAGATCCCAAAACCTTACAAACTTTTAATTTGGCCTTCCCGACCTTGAGACATGAGTTTTTAGGTTGATTCATGTTTAGGGAGGTTAAAGGATGTCTCGAGAGAGTTTTGGGATTTTTTTATATGGTTTGGGGTGTGTTTGAATAGCTGAGACAGTGAACCCTCATGATATACCTATAGCGCATTGGTCTCTCCCATAGTGATAGAGTTATTGGCATGTTAGTCTCTCTCCCAAAGCAAGATATGTGGTGTGTTGCTCTATTCCCTATAGCAATGGACGCAGCACGTTAGTGTCTTTCATCCAGCTTTTTGAATAAAGAGATCAAGGAGCAATTGAGATTTTTTTCCTCAACCTAAGTCATCCATAACACACTTGGGGACATCCATAGAGATATTATTTTTCCCTTTCTCCCAAAATTACTTATTAGAAAACTTCCTCCTTCCCAAGAACCAAATCCAAGCTCTTTTCCTTAAAAATCCAAGAGTTCAAGATTCCATGTTCAAGATATCTTCAAGAATCTATCAATTGAGGTATATGGGGTATTCATCAATGGGTTCCTTCCTCCCACTGAGCCCAAAAATCCTCTCTTTGATTAAAATATGGATTTGTCATTCTTTATGGAATTTCATATGTTAAAGATGAGTTTAGTTCATGCTTTTCCATAGTAATTTGAATTCAATTCATTTCCTTATATGATCCCATGAAAAATTAGGTTGTTTGATGTTTTAAATTTCAATTTACCATGTCATATTCAAGTGATTTCATGTCACACTATTGAACATTGTACTAAACCATGTAAATATGTTCTCTCTTGTTTAACACGTCCCTATGTTCGAATTCATGCTTATCACCTATTTTTTAAAATGTCTTATGTTTTGGGTAGTTAAACTATGTTTCTATTTCACTATTTTAAGTCTTGTTATCGCATTATGGTAGTCATTGATGGAGGGTTATGAACACCCGATACCTATTTGTTAATACATACCTTTATTTTCAAGTTACAAGTCTGTCAGATCATGTATTCTGTAATACCCCGAGAATACAAACCAATATTAGAGCCATTCTTTAATATAATGAGAAATATATTATAGTGCTTTGGTAGTTTTATGATTGAGTTTGATTTGTGTTAAGGCCTCAAATACGTCCTAGCTATTAGACGAATCAAAACATCCCTTACTGGTTGAATTCTTGAGAAGGATATTACCATAGTCAATTTCAAACGAGCATATATTTCATTCAACAAAGAATTTTTGAGCTCATGACCCACTAAAATATAATTGAATTATCTTTCCAATGATACCAATTTGGCCAAAATACAATGTAGGAGAGAAAAGTTATACTCATTTTACTTCAGCATATCAGTTTGTCAACTAAGTGACGACCTGAGCTGATAATCCATTAACTATGTGATGACTTATCAGCCAAGTCATCAGCACAAACTAGAAGCCCATCAAATTAAGCTCCTAAGTGAAGACCTGAGCTGATAAGCCGTCAACTATGTGAAGATTTATCAGCCAAGTCATCACCTATGACCAGAATGGGCCTAAAAACTAATCAGAAGTGACGAGTTGAGGTGAGCATCCATCACCTAAGTGAGGACTTATCAACCCAAGTCATCAACTTAAAAATCTCAGCATCTTTGATTGTTTTTGTAAGGGTATTGTGGTCTTTACCTTCGCCTCCTACGACTTAAATCATCAAAAATGCTACATGGTCATCATAAATAAGTTTTAAAAACCCTTAATACTCTTCATTCTCAAGAACAATAAAACTAGGATTTCCTCTCAAGATCATCTCCCAAGAACAAGGTTCAAGCCCTTCTTCAAGAAAACCAAGCAAATTATAATTCCTAATCCAAGAACGGTCAACAAAAGTCAATTCGTTTTCAAGATTAAAGCTCTAAGGTATTTTAGGTGTTCATTCATGGGTTTCTTTCACCCATGAAGCCCAAGAACCTCTTTTTAAATTACAAGTTATAGATTCATGAATTCGATGCTAGAAATTGATTGTATTCATGTTTATAATATTAATTGGGTTTCAATTTATGATTTAATTAGAAGTCTCATGAAATTAAAATAGTTTATGTGATGAATTATATGAATTTCATGCTAAACCCTTAAATTTGAAACTGAGTATTGTATTCGTGATATTCATATGTTGGCCATTATCATATGAAATAATCCATGCTTACCAAGTGTTTGCTAAAATGCCAATGTGAAGTAAGTAGTGGAATCATGATATGTCATTATGTGGTCCCAATCATTCATAAGCTTATGCCCTTCAAGTGTTTGATAAAATGTCGCTATGAATGAATTATGAACAAGTGGACATTGTTATGCTTTTTAAGATCATGCTATGCTTTATTTTCATGCTATCGAGTCCTGGGGGTATCTAATACCCGACAATCTAGTTGTTTACCTAGAGCTACAGTATTCACAGAATAGTCTTAGTCATGTCACGAAATAGTAGTACTCAGTCAGTTAACAGAACTCAGTGAACTCAGTCAGTTACAGAACTCAGTGAAACTCAATATCAGTCTAGTTCAGCTCAGTATAGTAATCAGTGTCATTCAGTTGGGAGTAGGATTTAACATCGAGTGAACCTAAGGATGGGGCTCACCTACCAATAGAGGGTTTGATCCTTAGTAGCAATCCTTTCATTCCAGAACTATGTATCCAGCGTAGGTTGGGACATCAACCTGCTAGTTGAGGGTTGATGAGATGTTTTAATCTGCCAGTTGAGGGTACCACCATTCTTATTCATGGAACCTATCAGATGAGGGTGACTCTTCAGTGTATTTACCCATGGCATGGTACTGATATTCTTCCAACTGGGGTTATAGGTTAGACCGTAGTTATCTTATTTGGGGTATGTCGGCTAGATGATTACCTCCCATGGTTTAGGTTTCAGTCTCAGTATAGAACTCAGTTCAGTTCTACAAAATTAGGACTGTCAGATACAGTCACTCAGCTATAAGTAATTCAGTTATTAGTTATCTTAGATATCAGTTACTCAGTTATCAGAACTCAGTGCTCATCTTCAGTAAAAGCTCAGTTATAGTATACACGTATATACACAGTATTGCATACTCAGTATTTACAGAAGTTTTAGTTATCCATGTACTCTTACTCAGACATTCCATATCATTTAGTCAGTTATTATTCATGTACATAAATCCTTGCATTCGGCCTTACCTCATATAGCATACCAGTACATTTCACGTACTGAAGCATACTTTCTCTTTGGGCAGTAATGTCTCATATCATAGGTCCAGATGCTCAGGTTCCTGACTGTTCTTAGACAGAATCAGATTCATCCAGCACTGTTTGATTTAGTAGTAAGTCCTCGTCTATCAAGGATATGCTTTCATTTTAATATTTACAGTAGCTTCAGTATTTCAGTAGTCAGAGTTAGTTGGGGGCTTGTCCCATCAACTCTATATTTTAGATAGTTCAGTTAGAGATTTTTTAGACCAGACTAGTTCAGATAGTATTTTAGACTCACATGTTATATTTTATCAGTATTTTAGAATTTTAACCTTATGGCAATTTTAATAAAATTCTACAAAATAAATCTTTTGTTATCAATTTTATTCGGTGCTCACAGCAGGTACCAGCTCATGGGTTAGCTTAGGGTCTCTCGGGACTATAAGCACCGTGTAAAGATCAGCGTGTACTCCCGGATTATTACATTTTCACTGTTATGTTCAGATTTTCATGTTCACATTAAGAACTTATCAGTACAATTTTATGTCATGTTAGGCCTATAATAACACCAGTTTCGTTCATTAAGGAGTAAGATTTAGCATCAAGCAAACCTAGGGATGGGGTCTTACCCAACAATTAGGACTAAGTCCTCAGTAGCAGTCCCTAAGATCCAGACCTACGTAGCCAACATAGGATTATGAGATGTCACCCGCTAGTTTAGGACTGATACTCTCTCTGTGTCACCCGCTAGTTTAGGACTAACTCTTTAGACCTTTGGGATACCAGATTAGTAGATCCACACAGCCAGTGTATCGTTTTAAGGTACTAATACCCTTCCCACTGGGTTTACTTATTGCAACCTAATTTTCTCAAATAGGGGCATGCCAGTTACATGATAGCTCCGACACTCTTAGTCAATATTCAGTGTACTTTAGTTCAGGACTACTTAACCAAGATATCATATTTTTAGTTGTTCATATATTTATATCATTTCAGTACAAGCTTTATTTGGTCTTGCATTCTCACTTTTACATGTCCATGCATTCATGTTCAGTAGTCATATGTATTTCAGTTAGTCCTTACCTCATGTACTAGTAAATTCAAAGTACTAAACGCATACTCTTCTCTTAGGATATATTGTATTATAACATAGGTTTGGATGCTCATTTTTTCGACCATTCATAGAACAGATCAGCAATTTCCCCACAGTGGTATGTCCTCCTCTATCGAGGACATAATGTGCTTTACCGTATTTCAATACTCTTTTTTGTTTAGTCTATTAGAGTTAGCTGGGGGTCTGTCCCATCAAATCCTTATGATTCTTAAAGGGTTTCAGACAGTTGGATAGTCAGTCTGTTTTCTGTTTTATCAGTATTTTAGATGACAGTCTAGTTTTCAGTGTTTATTAGTTACTTAAGACATGTCTCTTATTTATTTCAGTATTTAGATTGGCAGTATCTTATTGGTTTATTTTTCCCACATGTTGCTTTACTTTTATTTTATTCAGTGATCATAGCAGGTACCAGACCATGGGTTGGCTTAGGGTCACTTATGACCGTAAGCACCGCATCGTGACTAGGAGGTAGCCTCGGATCGTGACAATAATATTTGTCATTTATTGAAAAGAGAAAGAGATTATTAAAGGTATCAGTTTTATTTTTGAATTTGACTCTTTTGTCTCTTTTATTTTATGAGATTCATAGATGATTATCAAGTTCTCATGATAAGATAATAATTAAAATAATTGTACTTAATTAATGACGGACTTGAGAATGATTTGCATACCTGTGATAGATACCGGGTCATTATATGATTTCCATAAATGAATGACTTCTTTTAAGAAGAAAAACTAGGGATAGTATCATCGTATACCTGTAGTGATTTCTCAAGTAATGGTTTTGATTTTGCAAAGAAATAAAAGTGAGCCATTCATTTTATTTATTTGGCATGCAATATCCCTCCTATTTCCTCAAACTTTTTTTACAGTACCAGTCTCCTTGTCGGAGTTGATTTATCAACCTAAATGCAAGTCCATTCTTCTCAAAATGGTCCCTTCATAAATCCTTAGTGAATATGTTAGCATTTGATCATCAGTGCTATAGGAGGTCATCTTTATCAACCATTTTCCACATTATCTCTAAGAAAATAATGTTTCACATTAATATGTGTAGTCCTTTTATGCCGAACTTAATTTTTTGCCATGTTTACACTATATTATCACACAATCTTCCCTTGTTGATTCAATAGTCACTAAGTTTGTCCTTTATCCAAAATAATTGGGAGAAACACGACACATCTTCCATATGCCCAGCTTTACCTGTTGAGAGTACAACTAAGTTTTATTTCCTTATGGCCTAAGATACAAGACAAAGACCAAAGAAGTGATCCATTCATGAGGTGTTCTTTCTATCTACTAAATAGATCGCATAATAATCATTACCATATCCCACCAAATCAAATAAATCTCCTTTAGTGTTCTATAGGACCAACTTTTGAGTACCCTTTAAGTACCTCAAAATCCTCTTTACATCCTTGAGATGGGATTCCTTTAGAAAGAACTAAACATGAGCACATAATCCAACATTGTAAACAATATTAGCTCCACTTGCAGTGAGATATAACAAAGATCCTAATATTTCTTAATACTCGGTCTCATCTATAGGTTGCCCTATCTTATCTTTGTCAAGTTTGGTATGGTAGCAATGGGAGTATTATTTGTTTTATTATTCTTTATTTCAAATTTCTTCAACAATTTCTTGATATATTTTGTTAGTGGATGGATGAACTAGTTTCCATCTATTTGATCTGTAATACTAACAAGAAATTCAGTTCCCTCTCATACTCATTTCAAATGCATTACTTATCAAAGAGGCAAATTCAGTGAAGAGTGAATCACCAGTAGAACCAAAGATTATGTCATCAATATAATTTGGATAATATAAAGATTTTTTTTGTTACCTTAGAGACAATGTAGTGTTAATCTTTCCTCTATAATATCTATAATCAAGAAGGAAAGATGACAATTTATCATACCAAGCTCTTGGTACATACTAAGTCCATAAAGGTCTCTATCCAATTTGTAAACATGATCAAGGTATTCAAATATATCAAACCCTAAAGGTTGATTTACATAGACTTTTTTCCAAAAGATACCCATTCAAACATTCAATCTTAATATCTATCTAATTTAATTTGAATTCCAAGTGAGCTGCAAAAGGAAACATCATCCTTCTTTCTTCCATTCTAATAAGTAGAGCATAGGTCTCATCATAGTCAATGTCTTCTTTTTTTATTGTACAATTTCACTACATGCCTTGCTTTGGTTTTGGTGACTATCCTTGATTTAGGTACTATATGTCATACCTTGCTTCTTTTAAACTAATTCAGTTCTTCTTGCTTTGCTACAATTCAATCTTCACCCAATAAGGCTTTTTTAATATTTTTAGATTCAACCAATGAAATCTAAGCTGAGAAGGCATGCCTACTCCATAATTTAGATCTTATCTGCAATCCTGAATCCATGGTTAGATGATATTTTCAATAGAATGTGAGATTTTATGCTTCCAATTTCTTCCATTAGAAGAATCTAAAGGTCCAGGTTCATCCAACTGATAGGATGTTGTGTTTTTATTAGTACTTTCCCTTGAGACTGATATTTTTCCCATGTGTATGAATATTCTCAACTTGTAGGTGGTGACATCTCTATGTATATCCTCTTCTAGTATATTTTTTGAATTCGGCACTAGCCTAATACCCTTACCTTCACCAAGTGCTCCTTTTTTTCTCACATAGTTGTTTTCATTAAATATTACATGTGTGCTCTCCTCCATATAACTTATTCACTTGTTTAGACATTATTAGGCCTTGCTTTGTTAGGAATAGCATAGAAATACTCCTTTATAACTCTTAGTATCAAAATTATATAGAGCATCCTTTCCATTATTATGAACAAAACATTTGCATCCAAATAGATTAAGATAAGTAAGATTAGGTTTTCTCCCTTTAAGTAACTCGTATAAAGTCTTGTCAAGCAGTGGTCTAGTCATGCGCATGTTAATAAGATAGTAGGTTGTATACAACTTTATCCTACAAACTTTTTGAAAGACCACTATCTATGGGCATGGTTCTAGCCATATATTCAAGTGACCTATTCGTCCTTTCTATTACTCTATTCTACTAAGGAGTTCTTGGAGAAAAAAGGTTTTGATCATACCATCCGCACAAAAGGTCAAGAATATTGCATTCTCAAATTTAGTACCATGATCATACCTTATCCCTATCATTGTATTCAATTTCTTTTGGATTAGCATTGCAAAAATTTGGAATATATCAAAGGTTTCATTTTTAGAGCTAAGAAAGAGTGTCCATGTGAATCTAGAGTAGTCATCAAAAATGACAAATACATACCTCTTAACACCTATTCTGACCACTCTCATAGGTCCACATAGACCCTTGTTAAGCAATTCTAGTGGTCTTGTGGCGCTCACCATCTTCTTTGTCTTGAAGGATGGACTCATATATGTTCCCCCTGCACAGGTATCACATACTATATCTTCATCCAGTTTTCTTTTAGGCGGCCTTAGAACTAAGTCTTTTAATACTATTTTGTTCATTAAAGAAAAGCTTCCATGACCTTATCTCTCATGCATGAACAATAAGCTTCCATTCAAAGAAATAAGGCATGTTAATTCTATATATTCTAGATCCTTAACATTAGCTTTATACACATTCTTGTGTCTTTTTCATCTGAGTACCATATATTTGTTCCTTGAATTTTTTACTTTACAATTAGCAGAGGTAAACAACATATCATTCACTTTATCACTCATTTGGGCTATGCTCATCAAATTGTGTTTGAGTCCAAGCACATAGTAGACATTCTCTATGTCTTGGGAAGAAGACTTTCCCACTTTTATATTCCAATAATTTCTCTAGTTTTTTTATTTCCAAAAGCCACACTTCTACCTGGAAGTTTGTGAATGAAGGGAGGTTTTCTTTGTTTATATCATATGTATGGCATGTACTGTAAAGATACCATGGCTTGCTACTTTCTCTAATATTCAACTAAACACAGTAAATTAGAGGTTATACTTGAGTATGCAGATCACCTTGGGTCTCTTTTTTTAAGTAAAAGGATGAATCAAATCTTTCTTGGCCCATTGCGGGAGACTACAACTTTTATTAGGAATTTTCCTCAATTTTTTATGTCTGAACCTATTGAAAAGTTCAATTTTTCTTTGTTCATATCTAAGTTATGCAAGGCATTATTTTTTTAGATGTCCTTCCTTATGAAAAGAAGTGAACAGTATCAATATAGATATATTGATCTATGGAGCATTAAGGATTCATGTTTAAATCATAGTTAATGTTTGGAGGTGGAATAGTTGTTCTAAATATGATGTATCAAAGTTGAGGATTTGGTCCACCTTTGGTTATGTTCTAAATCAAGTTTAGTTTTAGTTCTTTTACTAGCATATTGTTTTTCTTTGAAATTTCTAAGAGACTAACATTCAATCTTTTTATGTTTTATTCCAAGTTCCACTGAACAATGGTGGCTTTTCTTTTTCCTTTGTGATAAAATTCTTTTAAAAAAAATTTCAAAGAGTAATTTTATTCATCAAGAGGCTTATAGTCCAATCTTAGATATGTATAATCACTCATCAAATGATCTTTATTAGGAGATGCAAAATAGTATGCATCTAAGAGGACAAATAAGAGAGATTCAAGTTTCTTTTTTAGAATATTTTTTCAAATTACGTTTAGGATTAGGGTAGCATACCTCAATGTAATATCCCAATTCTTTGGACTCTAAAAACTCTAGAGTGTTGGAAACACTTCCAATACTACGACTCAGGTGATGAGTTGTCAACACTCATCATGAGTCGTTAGGTGGGACTCATGGTCTCACTAATAAGATTGCTCGACGTTTTTACCTTGACCACAAGTCGACGTCATGAGTCATTAGGTCAGGTAGCAAGTCGTACAGAGTGACTCCTGACCATACCAATGAAGGGCCAGGATTTGGGCCCTTATATAATGATTCTAGGTAACGACTCGTGGTAAGACCCACGAGTAGTGACCTGAGTCATAGTGACTAGGCCTAATTCTCCTACACATTTTAAGTGGGGTTATTTTGGTTTTCTTCCCATCCAACTACTATCCCATGACCTAATAGTCTCTTTTCCATTAGTTAACATAATCAAACACACTTATCTCATCTTAAACTTCCTTAAGTAAGAAAGCAAGGGTTTGTAAGGGATTAAATATCCAGGATCCAATTTGTGGTTTCTCTCTATAATTTTTTGTGCTTCAGGTATATCTCTCTTCCATAACTTGTATTTTCACATCATGACCTAATTTGGTTCATAAATAATGTGGTTCCATTATTGGCTTTAAAATTAGGTTGAGAGTTTTAGAATAGTTATTAGATGGGTTATTTTTTGATGGTTTTGAACTTGATATTCATGCTTTAATTGGTGATTTTAGGGCTGAATGGGTGCATGGTTAAAATAATTAAGATGGGGAACATGGATTTCCCCAGACTGATGGATTATGGATTAAAAATGGTATCATCCTCAACCTACCTTCATAACTTTGGTTTTAAAATATGAAATCGCATGATTTAACTTACTCTTGAAACCTTGCAGTGCATAAAAGGTTAATGGAACATAAGAATGGTTTGAAAGGCTTTGGTGGTGATGGTTTTGAATTAAAATAGAACTTGGGAGTCAAATGGTTAAACAAATTTGGTTATGGCATAATAGAATTGTCTTGCAAGCTTAATTAGTATGACGTTACCAAGATGGTAATTGCCTTAATGAATGACTCCTTGGATAACGATTGGGATTATGTGCAAATATTATAATTTTGGCTTAAAGGAGGTTTCTTAGCTCGACATAAAGGTGGAGGTCCCATGGGGGACCAATACTAAAAACTACGTTTGCAGCGTGGGAGTCTTTATTACCTATATTTTTTGGGATGGTTTGAGCCTTTGTGTCTTTATATCTCCCTTAAATTTCCTCAGTTTGTGTGGCTAACATGTGTTAGGACTCTTTTAGCAGGGAGAGCTGAACCCATATTGCCCGTGGGTGCCTTTAGGATAGATAAAACTACACAGTCAAGGCTAATATTTTAAAATCTAATATTAATAACCCTTTTCCCTATTCTGGCATCTTATATGTATATATATATATGATTGTGAACATGTGGTTTTGACTAATTTTGGACTTGTCTCTTTCCTTAAGTTACATGCCAGTGTTAATCCCATGACCATCCCTATATGCTTATTGTTTTATGATGTAGGATCCTAGGGTTTTTTTATTACTCTTGTGTAGTGTAAGGTGGTATAAATATCAGTTATGCTGTTATGAAGTGGTGATCCTCCATTATCCAAAACATTTTACCATTTCATTAGGTTTATTACATATTTTGGAGATTGTTAGTTTTCTTATGTCATAGTCGGGGGCATGTCCCAACCTAATTTGGTATCTTGGTTTTTGAGGATTTTGTAGACAAGTGTTAGTTGGATGGTTGTTTTGATTCTTAGACTTTCCTTGATTTATCTATATTTATTTCAATCTATGGTTATCTTTCACTTCTTATCACTACTGTGTTCTAGATGTTAGGCTAAGGGGTTGGTCAACAGGTCATGGTGGGCTTGAGATACCCGTCATGACTAGGCCCTAGTTTGGGTTATGTAAAGCTTGGTATCTGAGCACAGTTCGGGGTCTTTGGGTATCCACAAAGTCATGTTGAGTAAAGTCCCTTTTATGAGTGTGTAGCATGCTACACTTATAAGTGGGAGGCTAAAAGGCATTTAGAAATATTTCTCTTTCTTGTATTCTATTTTAGGCTATGGAGTCTAGTGTCCTAAATTTCTCTAACTCCCACTTTACTCACTTTTCAGATCATGCCTCCCAAAAGATCTAATATTTGTAAAAACTCTTTTGGAACCTTTGTCTCGCCTGTGGATAATGTGGATGGAACTCACCCTATTTATGGGGTACAGACCCTTTCTAGGGTCCCCTCTGCTGATGCACTGCCCCACATAGAGTTCCACCAGTCCTTCTCAGGCTTCCTGAGCTGATGATACTCTTTCCCAGATGCCCTAGGAAGACATCTCTAATGCAGTATTCCTCCAGTATTCATCTGCTTACCTAACTAGTGGACTTTCAATCTCACCAATCTGATTATGCTAGTCTTGTTGCTTCTTCTTTTGAGGTTACTTAGGTTGGCCAATTCATGAGGTTGAATCCTCTGATATTTATCGGTTCTAGTGTTGGGGAGGATCCTCAAGGATTTGTAGGTGAGATAGAGAAGATTTTTTTAGTGATACATGCTACTAATTTTGAGGGTATGGGGTTTGCTGCTTATTAATTAAAAAATGTAGCTTATTAGTAGTATGATGAGTGGGAACATATAAAAGGTGTTTATGCTAAGCCAGTAATGTGGGATGAGTTTTTAGGTGTATTCCTTGATTATTTCTTTCCCCAGGAGTTGAGGAAAGCTAAGGAAGAGAAATTTATGAGTCTAAAGCAAGGTAAGATGACTGTGAAAGAATAGGTATTGAAATTTTAGTAGTTATCTCTTTATGCTCCAGAGTTGGTGTCTACTATGAGATCCAAGATGAGGAAGTTTGCTTCTAGTTTGTTTGTGACTTGGTATTTGAGTGTAATACAGTGATGCTGAATAATGATATGGACATCTCCAGACTTGTGGCTTATATGCGGTAGGTAGATGATGAAAAAAAAGGTAGGAAGAGATGGGAGAGAGGTAGAATAAGAAGATCAATTATTCAGAGCTGGGTATGAATCAAAATAATAGTGGGAAAGATGGTAGGCAATGGACCAATAAGAAAACTTGGGGAAATTCTAGTTCATATTCGTCGGCAAGTGCCTGTTATCCTAAGTCTTCTAATGATCATCATTTTTAGACTTTCAGAGGTCCTAGGGCACAATGTAACACCCTAGATTTTTGTCCCTTGAAAATTTCTTGATGTTTGGGCTCACTGCCCTGGTTACGACTAGACCCTCTAAGTCGTTGGGTGTCTTGACGACTCATTAGGTTGAGTCATACCCAAACTACTGAGTTTGAGGTTAGATTTTGCTTTTAGTATGAGTGGCTCTCTATGAGCCATAAAGATATGTTAAGAGTCATAGGTAAAATCATAGGATGTCAAATATTCAATTCAATTGAGTTTTATGTTGCTCATGAGTAGGACCCTATGAGTTGTAGGGTCATGTTATGAGTTGGTGGATTGAGTCGTAAGAAGGGCAATGTATGGGGATCCTTGAAATTTTCTTGGTTACAACTCATGGTCATGAGTCATAAGTTGGGGGTATGACTCAAGAGGTCGACTCGTAACCAAAGATGATGCTTTTCAGATTTTAAGTTAAGGGCATTCTAGACATTCCCCCTCTTAACCTAATAGAACTCCACTACTTATAACCTCTTTTAGGGTGTCATTATGTTTTAGAAACATCAAAGTAGCTCTTCAATTACTCCCAAAATCTACAAGGTTAAGAACACTTAGGGTTCTCATCAAGCTAACCAATTGGGGATCTCAAGGGTGGTTTCTCGTTGTACTTCTTGGTGTTTAAGGCATGTTACTCTTCCCTCTTTGTTAGTTTTGCAAAAACATATGATTTAAAGTAATATTCATAAGTTTAAGGTCTTGGCTTTGAAAACAAAGGTTGGGGGTTTTGAATGTTATGAATTGAACAATGTTTCTCATAGTTTATATTTATGAGTGCCATGCTTTTGATATGGTTTTGAACTCATAGGTGCATCGGTATGGTGAATGAACTAGGAAATCATGATTTTTCCCAAAATTATGGATTTTGAAGTGGTTATAAACCCAACCCCTTAATGTGAAGTTGGTTTAGTTATGAGAATTGTGGGAATTTGTAAAATTGAACTCGTCTTAAACTATTGCATGATATGAAGAAGTATTTGAAATATCATGGTATAATTTAATGTACAAAGGAATTCGGTGTTCCCCAATGTGTATTGATGAACAAAGGAAGTTGTTCTCCCCAAGTTAATGGAAATTATTTTGGCATGATATGTTACCTTACAAGTGTAGCTGGTATGATGATACCAATAGTGTATGTGTTAATTTGGAATGTGGTTAAATGAAAGGAAATGTGTGCTACTTGTTTTAATTGGGCTCTAATAAAGGTTGTGTAGATGAATCGTGAAAGTGGAGGTCCAAGTAACCAATACTGGAAACCACATTTGTCGACTCAGGGGTCAAAGTGACCAGGGAGGTTTGAGTCCCCCTTATTATTATTTCATGATTAGGGAAATTTGAGTCCCCCGTAACATTATATGATCAGGTGCTTAAGTCACCTTGGTATATATTGGAGGGTTCGAGTCCCTCGTATGTATATATATGAGATTATTTTTTTATTTGTGAAGCTACACGCACTGGGGCCCAACCAAGGGGTGAGAGCTAGGGCCCATATAGCCCATGGGTACTATTATATGACAGTTGAGCTACCTAATCTAGGCTAAAGTTTTGAAAATCATGTTATGCCCTGTTCCCTACCCTGGCATGTGATATATATATATATATATATATATATATATATATTCAAGTATATGCATTTGATTGAGTGCATTGGTAGTTGAATGGTTTTTAAACTATTGATAATATCATTATGTTATTCTTATTCTTGAGTTACATGCTAGAATTCACCTTTCTAACCATCTTTGGATGTTGTATCCCCATGTGATAAAGGTACTGGACATACTTTTACTTCTCCTGCACAGTGACTTGGATTTGGGATCAGCTAGTGAGTCAAATTAAAGTGGTGAGCTTACATACTTTGGAAGAACCCATTTCATGTTTATGGTTTCCTTTACATTTTGACTATTCCTTTGGATTTATTTTTTTGCTATGGTCGAGGGCATGTCCCAATCGAATATTCTTTAGTGTTGATTAAAGGCTTTGTTCAGATTACTATTGGCATGGGTATTTTCAGTATTGGTGTTAGTATTGGCATTGATACTGGTATCGATTAGTTTTTGTTATAGATAAATTCTAATATCTTTAAACTATTATTCTCTTATCTTGTTATATGATTAAAATTTAGCATACTTTAGGTGTAGTGTGTTTGGTTTGGTTAGGTATAGGGAGTGATCTCCAGTCCACGTGGGACTTACGATACCCGTCATGGTCAGGCCCTGGTTTGGTTCGTGACAAAGGTGGTATCAGATCCTAGGTTTGGTGTCATTGGGTGTCTGACAAAGCTATGTTGAGTAGAGACTTTTTATGGGTGTGTAGTGTACCATACTTATAAGGGAAAGGCTACGATATATTTAGGAATGTTTCCCTTTCTTGTTGCTCTGTTTCAAGCCATAGAGTCTAAGGTCTTGAATCTCTCTAATTTCTGTTTGTTTGATTTTCATATCATGCCTCCCTGACAATCTAAAGCTCATGTAAACTCCTCTGTCATACTTGAGGACAATGATGAAGGGACACACCCTACTTATAAGGTACATACTGGTCTAGGAGTGTAGTTCTTAATTTCCCTCTTAGAGTTCTACCGATCCCTTCTAGTTTTCCTCAAGCTCCTCAGGCTGATGTGTCAAATATGGAATTTCGTAAGTCTATTCATATGTTAGCTCAGTTGGTAGCTTCTCAGTCTAATCGTGTAGCTTCAATTAATCCATCTTCTGAGGACACAAGAGTTGGCCAGTTTATGAGGTTGAACCCTCATATGTTCACTAGTCTTAAGGATAAGGTGGATCCTTAAGGTTTTATTGATGAGATGGAGAAAATCTTTTACGTTATGCCTGCTACTAATGTGGAAGGTGTAGAGTTTAATGCCTATTAACTAAAAGATCTAGCGTACTAGTGTTATGAGGAAAGGGAATAGTCCAGGAGAGATGATGTTGAATCCTCATAGTAGGATGATTTCTCCAGTGCTTTTCTGGATCGCTTGCTTCCCCTAGAGTTGAGGGAGGAAAAAGTGGAAGAGTTTGTTAATCTGAAGAAAGGAAGGATGATGGTCAAGAAGTATGCCTAGAAATTCCATCAGTTATCCCGGTATGCTTCCGAGTTAGTGTCTAGCATGATAGCTAGAATGAGGAAATTTTCTTCTAGATTGTCCCATGAATTGATTCTTGAAATTAAGGTTGCCTTGTTGAACAAAGATATGTACATCTCTAGATTGGTTGTGTATATGCAGTAGGTCAAGGAAGAGAAGAAGAAGAAGGCTAAATTTGGGGAGAGGCTAAATAAAATGTTTAGATTTTTTTATTAGGGAAGAGGTTATCAGTAGGGTGGTAGAGAAGGTGGGAATTGTTCTAAGAAGAAGTGGGGGAGTTTTGGTTCCTACTCTATTTCTAGTTCCTTTTATCTAAATCCATCGGGTGATCATCGTTCTCATCATGATAGTGAATTTAAGGCATAGGGTGCATAATCTCAGATTGGTGGGGCTCAGTTTGCTCTATCATATCCTTCTTATAGATTCTGCGGGCAGGTGCACCATGGGTTTTGTGAAGAATAGAGGATAGATATTTTAAATATGGTCAGAGTGGTCACATACAAAGGTATTAACCTTCTAAGGTTTCTTTGGAGAAAAATAAGATTCATGTTACCACTTCATCAGCTCCTACACCAAAGGGTGTTGCTTCTATTTCTAGTACCAACTTGACTAAAATCGCTTGTATGCTCTTTCTAACCTCCAGGACACTAAGGCATCATCTAATGTTGTCACTGGTATGTTACGACTCTTTTCTCATGATATGATTGCTTGCTTGATCTGGGGTCTACTCTTTCTTATGTGACCCCATTTGTGGTTATGCATTTTGGTTTTGGTCTCGAACGTATCCCTAATACCTTTTTTGTTTCTACCCTAGTGGGTGACTCTGTGGTTCATAGGAGAGTCTATAAGGTTGTGTGATACCTATGGGTGGTCGGGAGACTTTGGTAGATCTGTTTAAATTAGACATGGTTAATTTTGATGTAATATTAGGGATGGATTGGTTGTACTCATGCTATGCCTTTTTAGATTATCAAACCTATAAGGTCATCTTTAAATTCCCAAATAAGTTGGTCATTGAGTGGGAAGGGAGCTCTATAGTACCTAAGGGGAAGTTCATTTCTTATCTTAAAGCCCAAAAGGTTATCTCCAAATGATGTCTTTATCATTTGGTCCAAGTTAAAGATTTAAACTCAGAGGATCCTTCATTGACATCTATTCCCATGGTTAGCAAATTTTCTAAGTTTTTTCCGGATGATATTCCTGGTGTCCTCCTGATAAAGAGATTGATTTTGGGATTGACCTTGTTCCAGATACTAGTCCTATCTCCAATCCTCTATATAGAATGGCTCCAGCTAAGTTGAAGGAGTTTAAGGGGCAGTTGAAAGACCTCCTTGACAAGGGTTTTATCCGTCCTAGTATGTCTCTGTAGGGTTCTTCTATTTTTTTTTTGCGTAAGAAGGATGGTTCCCTTCGAATGTTCAATGATTATTGTTAATTGAATAAGTTTATGGTGAAGAATAAGTGTCATTTTCCTTAGATTGATGATTTATTTGACCAGCTTTAGGGTGATAGATGTTTCTCTAAGACTGATCTTAGGTTCGGTTGTCATCAGCTAAATATTTGGGATGTAGATATCCCTAAGACTGCCTTTCGAACCCGGTATGGTCATTATGAGTTCTTAGTCATGTCATTTCTAGAGAAGGAATCATGGCAGATCCACTGAAAGTTGCAGTGGTTAGAAGTGGCATAGGCCCACGACTTTAACCGATATTCAAAGCTTCTTGGGTTTAGCCTGTTACTATAGTAGATTTGTGGAGAATTTCTCAATGATAGTTGCCTCATTGATTAAATTGACCCAGAAGAAGGTAAAATTGTTGTGGTCTAACATTATGAGGTTAGTTTTGAGAAGCTCAAAGATAAGTTGACTTCAGCTCTGGTCTTAACTCCTGTGTGCGAGATGGTCGTGTATTGATGCAGCATGGTAGGGTAGTGGCCTATGCTTCTAGGCAGTTGAAAGATCATGAGAAGAATTACCCGACTCTTGACTTGGAGTTGTTGGCTATGGTATTTGTATTGAAGATATGGCATCACTATTTGTATGGAATCCATGTGGATATCTTTTCTGATCATAATAGTTTGCAATATGTGTTCACGTAGAAATAGTTGAATCTCAGGCAGAGAAGGTGGCTTGAGTTGTTGAAAGTCTATGACATGAGTCTTTACTATCACCCAGATAAGTCTAATGTGGTTGTTGATGCTCTTAGCAAGTTATCCGTAGGGAAGATAGCTCATGTGAACGATGATAAGTAGGAGTTGGTGAAAGATATTCACCATTTGGCTATCTTGGGAGTTTATCTCTTGGAATCTAAGGATGGTGGTATGTTTGTGCAAGAATTGGCGAAGTCATCTCATATTGTTGAGATAAAGGAGAAGCATGTACTGTATCCTATCTTAATGATGATTAAGAAAGATGTGGGTCAGCAAAAGGTTATAGCTTTTTAGATTGGTGGCGATGGTATCTTAAGGTACCAAGGCAGATTATGTGTTCCTGATATAGATGGGTTGAAAGAGAGGATCTTGGTTGAGGCTCATGAGTCGTGTTTTGTCTTTCCTCTCAGTCCAACAAAAGTGTATCATGATCTTAAGAAGATTTATCGGTGTAATAATATGAAGCGAGATGTGGCCTATTTTTTGGCTAAATGCATGTGTGTCAACAAGTGAAGGTTGAGCACATGAGGCCCGGTGGGTTGACTCAAGAGATTGAGTTTCCTGTTTGGAAGAGGGAGACAATTAATATGGATTTTGTTACCTTTCTTCCTCGGTCTTGGAATCAGTTTGATACAATTTGGGTAATCATGGATAGGATGACTAAATCTGATCATTTTTTGCCAGTGAAGACTAATTTTTCGACAGAGGATTATGCTAGGTTGTTCCTACAAAAGATTGTGAAGTTGTATGTGGATCTTTTTTCTATCATGTTCGATCGTGGTACTATGTTTTCATTACATTTTTGACATTCATTTTAGAGAGGTTTGGGAACTAAAGTGAGCCTTAGTACTTCTTTCCATCCACATCGGATGGGCATGCGGGAAGGACTATTGAGACATTGAAACATATATTGTAGGCTTGTGTGATTGACTATGGTGGTAGCAGGGTTGATCATTTGCCGCTTATAGAGTTTGTGTTTAATAATAGATACCACTCTAGTATTGGATTGATCAAGGTTAGTGAGGCAAAGATGTTTGGCCCAGATTTGGTTCACCAAGCTATGGAAAAGGTGAAGGTGATTTAAGATAGGCTTAAGCTACCCAAAGTTGCCAAAAGTTTTATGCAGATGTGAGGTATAGGAATTTAGAGTTTAAGGCTGGCAATCGGGTGTTCTTAAAGGTGTATCCCAGGAAGAGAGCAATATGGTTTGGGGGAAAAGAAAGGTTATTCTCTGGTATGTTGGTTTGTACTTGATTTGGAAGAGGGTTGGTAATGTTGCATATGAATTGGAGTTGCCTTCCTAATTGAGCTTCGTTCACCCAGTGTTCCATGTGTCAATATCGAGGAAGTGTGTGGGTAATCTGTCATGCATTATGCCTATCAAGGATATTAGTGTTTCAGATTCCTTATCGTATGAAAAAGTCCCAGTTGAAATTTTGGATCGGCAAGTTTGTCGCTTGCAGACAAAAGCCATAGCTTCGGTAAAGGTTTTACGGAGGAACCACAAGGTTGAAGAGGCTATTTGGGAAGCCAAAGAGGACATGAAGTCCAAGTATCCATTCTTGTTGTCACTTTGGATAATTATGCATAAGGTATGTGTTATTCTTAACATCTTTTTTTATGTCTTTGTTAAAGGAAAGTGGTAAATTCCTTGGTATTCTTATTTTATATCATAAAGGTAAGAGTAGGCGAATATAGAGTCAAATTATGCTAACTTATGCCTTGTCCCATCATTAGAGGTCGAATGATCCAAGTGAAGGTGAATTGAAACACCATGGATTTTTGGCCCTTGAAAATTTCTTGAGCTTTGGGCTCATTGCCCGAGTTACGACTGGAACCCCAGAGTCATTGAGTGTCTTAATGACTCATTAGGTTAAGTCATACCCAGACAAGTGAATTTGGGGCTTGATTTGGCTTTGTGTATGAGTGGCTCACTAAGAGATGTAAGGATATATTATGAGTCATAGGTTCAAATCATAGGATGTCTAGTGTTTGATTCATTTGGGTTCTGTGTTGCTCACGAATAGGACACTACGAGTTATAGCGTTATGTTATGAGTTAGTGAATTGAGTCATAAGGTGGGCAGTGTAAGGGGATCCTGGAAAATGTCTTGGGTATGACTCATGGTCACGAGTCATAAGTTATGGGCATGAGTCAAGGGATCGACTCATAACCAAACATGATGCATTTTAGCTTTTAAGTTGAGGGCATTCTAGACATTCCCCTTCTTAACCAAATAGAACCCCATGACTTATAACTTCTTTTAAGGTGTCATTATCTCTCAGAAACATCTAAATAATTCTTCAATTACTCCCCAAAACTTCAAGGTCAAAAACACTTAGGGTTTTCATCAAGCTAATAAATTAGGGCTCTCAAGGATGGTTTTTCTCCATACTTCTTGGTGTTTAAGGTATGTTACTCTTCCCTCATTGTTAATTTTGCAAAAACTTGTGATTTAAGAAATGTTCATAATGTTATTTTCTTGGCTTTGAAAACAAAGGTTGGGGTTTTTGAATGTTATGAATTGAATAATGTTTCTCATGGTTTATATTTATGATTGTCATGCTTTTGATATGGTTTTGAACTGATGGGTGCATGGGTATGGTGAATTAACTAGGGAATTGTGATTTTTCCTAAACTTGTACCTTTTGAAGTGGTTATAACCCCAACCCCTTAATGAGAAATTGGTTTAGTTATGAGAACTGTGGGAATTTGTAAAATTGAACTCGTCTTGAAGTATTGCATGACATAAAGAAGTATTTGAAATATAATGGTATGATTTACTTAACAAAGGGAATCGATGTTCCCCAATGTGTATTAATGAACAAAGAGGGTTATTCTCCCTAAGTTAATGGAAATTATTTTGGCGTGATGTCTTACCTTGCAAGTGTATTGGTATAATGGTACCAATAGTGCATGCCTTAATGTGGAATGTGGTTAAATTAATGGGAACGTGTGCTATTTTTTTAATTGGGCTCTAATAAGGGTTGCATAGCTGAGTCGTGAAAGTGGATATCCAAATGACCAATAATGGAGACCGCATTTGCTGATGCAGGGTCAAAGTGAACAGGAAGGTTTGAGCCCCCTTTATTATTTCATAATTAGGAGGTTCGAGTCACCCATAAATCATTATATGATTGGGCGCTTAAGTCGCATTGGTATATGTTGGAGAGTTCGAGTCCTACGTGTGCATATATATGAGATTATACTCTGTTCGTATGGCTACACATACTGGGGACCGACCAAGGGGTGAGAGATGGGTCCCATATAGCTATGGGTTCTATTATATGACGGTTGAGCCGCACAATCTAGGCTAAAGTTTTGAAAAACATGTTAAACCTTGTTCTCTACCCTGGTATGTGATATATATACATATATGTGTATGTGTATGTTTATGTATATGCATTTTATTATGTGTATTTGTATTTGAATGGTTTTTAAACTATTGATTATATTATTATGTTACCCATATTCCCGAGTTACATGCTAGTGTTCACCCCACTAACTGTCTTCAGACGTTGTATCCCCATGTGATGTAGGAACTGGCCATACTTGTACTCCTCCTGCACAGTGACTTGGATTCGAGATCAGCTAGCTAGTCAAACTGAAGTGGTGAGCTTCCATACTTCGTAAGACCCCATTTCATGTTTATGGTTTCCTTTACATTTTTACTATTTCTTTGGATTTGTTTTTTTGCTATGGTCGGGGGTATGTCCCGATCGGATATTCTTTGGTTCTGATTAGATGCTTTGTTTGGATTACTATTGGCATGGGTGGTGTGGGTATTGGTGTTGGTCTTGACATTGATACTGGTACCGGTTGGTTTTGGTTATAGATAAATCCTAATGTCTTTAAACTGATGTTCTCTTATCTTGTAATATGTTTGAAATTCAGCCTACTTTGGGGTGTGGTGTGTTTGGTTTGGTTAGGTACAGGGGTGATCTCTGATCCATAGGGGACTTGAGATACCCATCACGACCAGGCCCTGGTTCAGGTCGTGACACACAAGGTGCTCAGTCTCAAGCTAGTGGAGCTCAATCAACCCTACATTATCCTACTTGTAAATTGTGTGGAGAGTTTCACTGTGGTTATTATTATGAGGGAAGAAACTTATGCTTCAGTTGCGGTCATGTTGGACATATGCAAAGTAAATATCCTCCTGCTAATTTTTCCACCAGAGCTAATAAGGTTCGGTCGCCACTTTTTTAGCTCCTGCACCAAAGGGCACCACTTCTGGTACCGATACTAGCCGAAATTATCTCTATTCACTTGCTACTCATCAGGAGTCTGAGGTATCTCCTGGTATAATTACTGGTATGTTAAAAATGTCATCTCCCGTGATGTTTACTATTTCCTTAATCCGGGTTCTACCCTATCCTATGTAACTTCTTATGTGGTTGTGCATTTTGGTTTCGGTCTTGAAAATATTTTCATCCTCTTCTCTATTCCTACTCTCATGGGTGATTCTATAGTTGCTCAAAATATCTATAGGGTTTTTGTGGTGTCCATCTTTCATAAGGAGACATTGTGTATCTGATAGATCTTAATATGGTAGATTTTTATGTAATCCTAAGGATGGATTGGTTTCATTCGTGCTATGGATCCCTGGATTGTAGTACCTGAAGGGTAATTTTCCAATTTCCTGATGAACCAGTTATTGAATAAGGGGAAGTTCCTTATACCATAAGGGAGGTTCATTTCCTATCTTAGAGCTCTGAAATTAATTTTCTAAGGGTGCCTGTATCATTTGATTCAGGTTAAGGATTCTAATTCTAAGGGTTCCTCTTTGCAATCTATCCCTTTGGTTAATGAGTTTCCTGAAGTGTTTCTTGATGATCTTCTTTGAATTCCTCATGATAGGGAAATAGACTTTGAGATTGATCTTCCATCTGATATTCATCCCATTTCCAGTCCTCCTAATAGGATAGATTCGGTTGAGTTGAAGGAGCTAAAGGAGCAGTTAAAGTATTTTCTTGATTAAGGTTTCATGCATCCTAGTATTTCTCCGTGGGGTGTTTTAGTGTTTTTCGTGCGTAAGAAAGATGGGTCTGTTCGGATGTGTATAGATTATTTGCAATTGATTAAGGTGACAATGAAGAATAAGTACTCTCTTCCTAGGATTTATGATCTTTTTGACTAGCTTCAGGGTGCTAGGTGTTTCTCTAAGATTGATCTCCGTTTGGTGTATCATCAGCTGAAAATTAGGAAGGTGGATATTCCCAAGACTGCTTTCCACACCCAGTACAGCCACTATGAGTTTCCTTTTATGTCATTTGGGTTGACTAATTCTCCATATGCTTTCATGGATCTTTTGAACTAGGTTTTCAGGCAGTTTCTGGACTTATTTGTGATAGTCTTCATTGATGACATATTGGTGTACTCTAAGAGTGAGGAGGATCACGCCAATCACCTCCGAATTATATTATAGACTCTTAAGGATCAGAAGTTGTATGTGAAATTTTCTAAGTGTGAGTTTTAGTTAAATGTTCTGCCTTTTCTTGGGCATGTTGTTTCTAGTGAGAGGATCAAGGTGGATCAACAGAAGGTTGAGGCAGTAAGAGGTGGCATAGACCCATGACTTTAATTGAGATTAGAAGTATCTTGTGCTTAGCTAGGTGTTATAGGAGATTTATGAGAGTTTCTCTTCTATTGTTGCTCCGCTGAAAAAGTTGACTAAAAAAAAGGTGAATCTATGGCGGTACAATGCTTGTGAAGGTAGTTTTGCGAAGTTAAAGAATAAGTTGACTTCTGCTCTAATTTTGACCTTGCCCGAGGGTACAGAAGTGGTTTGTTGTATATTGTGATATGTCCCGTATGGGACTAGGTTGTGTCTTGATGCAGCATGGTAAGGTTGTGGCTTATGCTTTCAGGCATCTTAAGGTTCATGAGAGGAACTGTCTGACTCATGACTTGGAATTAGCAGCTATGATTTTATCTTTCAAGATTTGGCTCCATTATTTGCATGGGGTACATGTGGATATCTATCAAATCATAAAAATTAGCAGTATGTGTACACTCAAAAGGAATTGAATCTCAAGAAAAGGCGGTGGCTCGAGTTACTCAAGGGTTATGAAATGAGTTTGCACTACCATCCAGGTAAAGCTAATGTTGTTTCTGATTCTCTTAGCAGGTTGTCTATGGGAAGCTTATCTCATGTGGATGAGAAAAAAAGGAGGTTGGTGAAAGATATTCACTAGTTGGATAATTTAGGAGTTCGTCTCTTGGACTCCGAAGAAGAGGGAGTTATTATTCAAGAGGTGGTTAAATCCTATCTTGGTGCTGAGGTAAAGGACAAAAAGGCCTTAGATCCCATGATTATGCAAATTAAGAAATATGTGGGTCAGCAAAAGGTTATGGTATTCGAGATTAGGGGATATGATAACTTAAGGTATCAAGGCAGCTTGTGTGTTCTTGATATTAAGGGGCTGTGAGAAAGGATTTTTACTGGGGATCATGAGTCTAGATATACAGTTCATCAAGGTTTAGCGAAGATATACCATGAAGTAAAGGAGATCTATTAGTGGAACAATATGAAGAGAGATATGGAAAATTTTACAGCTAAGTGTATTATCTATCAGCAAGTAAAGGTAGAGCATATGAGGCCTGGTGGCATGTATCAAAAGATAGACTTGCCTATGTGTAAGTGGGATATGATCAATATGGATTTCATTACATGTCTGTCTTGGTCTCAGAATTAGTACGACTCAATTAGGGTAATTATGGATAGGATGACTATGTCTACTCACTTCTTGCCTGTGAGAACTAACTACTATAGTAAGGATTATGATAAGTTGTTTATTCAAGAGGCTATCAAGTTGCATGGAGCACCGGTGTCCATTATTTTGTATTGAGGTACGCAATTCTCTTTTCACTTTTGGCATTCATTTCAGAAGGGATTGAGTGCTAAGGTGAACCTTAGCACTACTTTCCACCCTCAGATGGATGAGTAAGCAAAATGGGATATTCAAACTCTGGAGGATATGCTAAGGGCCTATGTGATTGATTTTAGAGGTAGTTGGGTGAGTTTGCATACAATAATAGTTATCATTCAAGTATCCAGATTACTCTTTTGAGGCTCTCTATGGTAGAAGGTGTAGGTCTCCTATTGGATGGTTTGAGGTTGGTGAGACCAGGTTGTTTTGTCCTGTCTTGGTTCATCAAGCCAAGTAGAAGATGAAGGTTATTAGAGAAAGACTTAAGACTGCTCAGAGTCGCCAAAAGTCTTATGTGGATATGAAATGATTAGGTATTCTTAAAGATGTCTCCTATGAAAGGAGTTATGAGGTTTGGGAAGAAGGGTAAGCTTAGTCCCCATTATATTAGTCCCTACTAGATTTTGCGAAGAGTTGGGAATGTAATTGATGAGTTGGATTTACCTGCGAGCTTGGGATCTATTCACCCTATTTTTCATATGTCAACATTGAAAAAGTATGCGTGTGCATGTGTGATCCTTTTTTAATTGTTCCTGTAGGGAATATTAGTGTTTCGGACTCCTTTTCGTATGATAAAGTCTCGGTAAAGATATTGTTTAGGCAAGTCCATAGGTTGAGGACTAAGAATATAGCTTTGATAAAGGTGCTTTGGATAAATGATAAGGTGGAAGAAGCTACATGGGAAGCTAAAGATGATATGAAGGCTAAATACCCGTTCTTGTTCCCCAGATTAGATGAAGATGCTTAAGGTATGAGATTTTTTATTCCTTATTTCATTCCGAATTTGCTCTTGATTTATGGTTGCATTTTGTCTTATATCGAGCTAAGGATACCCATAACTTCTCATTTGGAGACGAATGATCTTAGGGGGTGTAACACCCCGCATTTTTGGGCTAGAATTCAAATCGTCGTTCCTATGTGTATAAGCTCTAATCTAATGATTCCTATGTAAATATAAGTTTCATGATCATTGTCCTTGTGCAAAGAGTGCTCTTGAGGTGAAAAATATTCGTAGGAAATACTTGGACCAAAGTTGAGCTAAGAGCTTTAGATTCGACCAAATTTTGATATTCGATTCTTCTAGGGTCAACTTTGAATGTATATAACTTCTGAAATATATGGAATTTTTGATCTAAAAACCCACCAAATTATAAATAATTGAGTCCTCTTTCCAACGCATCTGATTTTGACTTAATATGATACCCAAGAGAAAAGTTATGAGCATTTTCGTGAGGAACCAGTGAGGGTCCAGCGTTTCAGCGTGGCAGGGAACTTAGACTCTACATTTTGCAGCATGACACAGACCTTAGGCTCCGCATTTTGTGGTGTGACATGGACCTTAGGCTTCGTGTTTTGCAGTGTGACAAGGACCTTGTTCCTGAATGGTAAAACACGGGTTTCTCTTTAATTCTTAAAGAGTAGAAAAGTCATTTAAACCCTAAATCATCCTAAACTATCGTATGGCTGGTATAAACATGATTTTTATCATTCCATAACCCCAAAATACTCCAATTACAAAATCCCTCTTCTCCCAAATCCTCAAGAACGCCAAATAAGGGTTCTTCTTTAAGAATTCAACTTCCATGTATCCAAATTCATGCTTCCCTTCAAGAAGTCAAAAAATTCAGGTATATAAGCATTCAATGAGGATCTCCTTTCATTCTCATGTCCAAGTTACGATTTTATTCAAGAATTTATGAATTTCATGATCTAGGGTTTTATCCAATTGTTATTCTAAGCTTAAATTCAATTCCCCATGATATGATTTTCACTCAAAATAATATTTTAATGATTATTCATGAATTCTTAGGCGAATAATATAGAGTTCATTATATCCTCATGTCCATGTATGATTTGCGTGTTATTATTCTGAATTTAAAGCATATGATCAAGTTATGAATGATATATCCATGTTTTCAAGATTTCTCAATCCTCGAGTTTAATTTCCCTTTTGTTTTAGGGTAACATGAAAGTATAAATTCCATGATTTCTCCATGAAATTCTTGAATCTAATCATGAATAAGTGTTTCCTCATAAGTTCAAATATTCTTTAATATTCAAACCATGATAACTTATTATATTGATGAAATTATTGGATTCTTGAGTTTAAGTCATGAAATTTCTTATCATGTCATTACTTTGAAATTATCATATTTAACTATATTATCAGTGCTGGCGGGTTATGAACATCCGATACATAGATAGTCATGCATGTTTTAGATATTTAAGTTACAAGCCATTCAGACCATGTTTGTATTAATATATTCATATTATGCATACACTTTTATCTTCAGTATACCATATTTGAGCAAATCAGTTATCAGTGCATGTACTAGTTTATGTTTTTGTGTCTATTCAGTTAGGAGTGGAACTTAGCACTGAGCAAATTTAGAGATGTAGGCTTTCCTGTCAGTCAATGGTAAGACCTATAGTAGTAATCCCCGAGTTCCATAACAACGTAACCAGCGTAGGTATGAGATATCTTTCTTCTAGTAGAGGGTTGATACTCTTTTAGTGGAACCTATCAGTCGAGGGTGACACCCTAGTCTTTTGGGACACCAGTTTAGTGGATCCATATAGCCAGCATCAGTACCGTGGCAAGGTATTGACACCCTTCCAACTGGTGTTATAAGTTGGACCCCGATTATCTCATATTGGGTCATGTCAATTAAATATTAGCTCCCATAGTCTCAGTTCAGTATTTATACCACATCAGCTCAAGTTTGCATGACCAAGTATTTAGTTTATCAGTTATTCGGTTATTTAGTTTTATAAATTATTTCAGTACATGCTTTACTTGGTGTTGTATTCATTTTACATGGTCATGCTTTCATGCTCAGTATTTATACATGATCCTCATTATGGTTTTTCAACCTATTTAGCTTTAACTTGAGATTTACATATAGTATTTATTTTCTACCGCTTCCCAGCTTACAAAAATATTTTCAGCTCATGATTTAGAAATTTCACTGTCTTTCAACTTTTACGTACATCCATGTTTTAAATGCATATTTTAGCAAATAGCTTATGTCCTTGGTTTTAAAGCATACATTAAGTATTTCCATGATGAAGTGCATGTCCCATATACTCAGTACATTCCAAAGTACTGACCATATATATGCGTTTGTAGCTACATTCCTTCATAATGCAGGTACAAGATGTAGCCCACACACCAGGGCTAAACAGTTCTCAGTATTCAACCAGCAGGTGATTAGTTCTCTTATTTTTGGGAATCAAGTCAGTTGTAGTTTTTGTATTTTATTTTCATTATTCTTATGTATTGATTAGGGGTAGCTGGGGGTCACATCTCGACTACCTATAGTCAGTACAGTAAAGGATTCATAGATGGTCAGTTAGAGTCAGTATTTTTAATTTAAGTTTCTCTCTTTGTCATATTTTAGTGTTGTAAACTTTGATAAGTTCTGTATTGAAAAATCATATCTTATGTGTATTATGCTTCTATTTAGTTATTTAGCATTTATTTACATTTTAAATCAGTTGCTCAAGTACCATGCCAGTACATGGGTTAGCTTGAGATCACTTGTGGCTCTAAGCATCGTGGTATGACCAGGGGTAGTCTCGGGTCGTGACAACCTTGGTACCAGCGCATAAGGTTCAAATGTCCTAGGGTGTCTATGAAGCCGTGTCTATTAGATTCTTTCGAAATGATATGTAGAGGTCTGTACTTTTCTTTGAGAGGCTATACGGCATTTATGAAATATTTCCCTTCTTTCATATCTTAGATCGTGTTGTAGAGATGTTCTTTGAGAAACTTTTATAGATTCTTGCCTTGCTCCATTCATGTCAACTCTACCTTATTTTTTAGGTAACAAAAATAGTCATGCTTAAATTCCTGCTGATAGAGTTTTCTCAGACAATTTAGGAAGAATGTTCTGAGATTGCATGCCATCGTAAAAGGAATCCAAACTTTGATAGTGTTTTTTCTTATTTATGAAAATCATGAATTAAGTCAAAGTTACATGTGCCCTCAAATCCCTTCTTAGAATTCTATGACAACATGTGATCTAGAGTTAGAAGCATAAACCTATAAGTTTAACAGCAATAAAGTAGGGATAATGTTTATCTGGATTTAGTAGATTATGTATACATAGATCCAGAAAGGTGTTTTGTAGTTTGTTTAATAGAATTTTGAGAGAGATTTCTCAGTTAAGGGAGACTTAGAGTATTTTAATGCCTTAGTAGGGATAGAGATTAGGTAATGACCACAATGATAGAGGAGTTTGTTAAGGTTGAGTATGTTCATAAAATTTTTGTGCGGATTAGTGTTTCATGATTCCTATCTACTAGTAGTAGGTAGGTATCAGTGCCTGATAAACTTCATGGGTATCCATGTTAAGTGGTAGAATCTAATTTTGAATTTTGGATGATTGAGCTAATAGAAAGAAGAGTTTGAAATTCTAGATGGTGTGAACTCAGGGTATGGTGATACTCCTAAAGATTATAAGTTAGTAAGTGTTTAAGTTATTATATGACGACTATTGGTAAAGTTAAGAGTGGTATCTCAGAAATAAGTACTAGCAGTGGGTTTTACACTTTAAGATATATTATTTCAGGGTGATTTTATTATTTATGTGTATTGTTACATCTCAGATTCTAGAGTAGAGTGGTTTCAGTTCAGTTTAAAGTTTATTAAAGAGGTCAGTAAATGATGGCCGAATTCTAAGGGGGAGATAATTAAAGAAGGAACTGAGTCATGTTTTCTTATTCTAGTAGTGATGCTAGTGAGTTCTAGAACAATGGTAGGGGAGGAAGATACCCGACCCATTCTTATCTCAGGGAAAAATTTTTGTACTTCGGTCATTACGACACCTACTCAAGCCTTGCAAGTCAGCTTTGTGATCATAACTCTTATTTATTCACTTTATACAGAATCATGTACGCTCCCAGTTCCTAGTATAAGGAGTTCCAGTTCACTCAAAAGTACAAATCATATTGCATGAATTTATGAACTCCAAATTCATGTCATGTAGCTCATGGCTCATGTACTTTGCTTTATAATATGATAGGTTCCGATAACTCATGGTGCACCATTAATGACTAGTGAAATTCATATTATGGCATGTATGTCCTCAGTTTAGATATCTTTAATAAATTCATTACTTTAATACTCTACCTCAGGCATCAGTTGTGTGTCAAAGTTATGTATACTCTTTTCATGCTTCAGGTTCTCAAGTTCTAACCTTTTAGTGATCTCTTCTTATGAAATGATAGTGGTGATGAACAATTGTTTAGATGGGAGAGAGTAAATATTTCTTGTTAGGGAAAGATTGTTATATGCTTGTTTATTCTAAGGCTATAAGTTTGAAGGAAGATTGAGGCAAATCTTTTGATATATGTCATAGTTAGTTGAGAATTCTAGGTGTGTCTTATTGGGAATAGTGCATAAAAGTTCTTACTGATAAAGGTATTAGAGAATATGGAAAAATTCCTAGGTGGGTTGGTTGCCTAGAAGTTCATAAGTGGTTATAATGATAGGCTTGAATGTCATGTTGGTATGTAAGTGGATGAATGCACTGTGTGTTAGTAAATTCCTAGTAATAGGTTGAAGTTAGTTGTTGAAGTGGTAAGGATTATTATTCTTGAGATGAGAGATGTGAAAACACATAGGATATTGAATCTGTGGTTTAGACTAGTATTATGGTGTTATATGTGGTACCTTGTGACTATGAGTAGGCTTGAACATGGTGAGAGGATTTAGTACCGCTCAGACTTTAGTAGATAGAGTTATCAATGCCCATGTTAGAGTTATAAGTTGAATTAAATTAAAATGGCTTTTAAGGGGAAAAACATAGTTGAAAGAGTAATTGAGAAGTGTTGCTAAGCTAGAAAGTTAGAAGTTGAATTGCCTAAGGCATAGTAATTCTATCCTAGATTATGCTTTATGGGCCTATATTCCATGTTGTAGAGTTGTATCCATGTTTTGATTCCTTATTTAGATATCTTATTCAGATCATGCCCAAAATTCTTTACTCCGTAATATAACTAAAACTTCTTGGAAAGAGTGTTGAAGAAATACTCTAGTTGAGTATAAACTTTCAGTATGATTTAGTCTGTATAGCTAGCAATTTAGTTTAGCAATCAAAAAGATAACCTCCTATAGTTTTCCATCTTTCCATCTAGTCTTACTATCCAAAATTTCATATTTATGGATATTCCATGAGGTAATTTATTCACATCCATGCAATTATAAATTCAATCAGTCCATGCATCATGTCTCTGATTTAGATATTTATTCATGATTAATTTCATAAGTGTTTAGTGCATGATCTCAGTTTTCCAAGTATTCCAGCTCAGACATTGTAATACCCCTTGTACGACCTTAATCTCATTATCTCATGATTCATCCTTACATAGTGTACTTCGTGATGCCATGATCCCTTTTATTTTGATTGCCATACTAGTTTTGTTGAGGGGGAATTCCTAATGCAAAGTTACATACTTTATTCTATACTTCTAAATTTTTAAAAGATTCCTACCCATCATTCGAGGACGAATGATTCCAAGGAGGAGATAATGTAACACCCCGTATTTTTGGGCTAGAATTCAAACCATCATTCCTATGTGTATAAGCTATAATCCAATGATTCCTTTGTAAATATAAGTGTCATGATCAATAGTCTTGTGTGAACAGTGCTCTTGTGGTGAAAAATGTTCATACGAAATACTTAGAGCAAAGTTGAGCTAAGAGCTTTTGATTCGACCAAATTTTGGTATTTTATAGGATCAACTTTGAATGAGTCTAAATTCAGGAATATATGTAATTTTGGAACGTAAGACCCACCAAATTATATATAATTAAGTCCTCTTCCCAACGCATCTAATTTTGCCATAATTCGATACCCGAGCAAAAAGTTATGAGCATTTTTGTGAGGAACTAGTGGGGTCCGTGATTTCAGCATGGCACGGACCTTAGGATCTGCATTTTGCAGCGTGACACGGACCTTAAACTCTGCATTTTTCAGCGTGACACGGGCCTTGTTCCGAAACATTAAAACATGCATTTCTCTTCAGTTTTTCAAGGGTAAACAAGTCATTTACATCCTAAATCATCCTAAGCTATCCTATGACTGATATAAACATAATTTTTATCATTACATAACCCCCCCCCCACCAAAAAAAACCAATTGAAAATCCCTCTTCTCCCAAATACTCAAGAACACCAAATAAGGGTTCTTCTTCAAGAATTCAACTTCCAAGGATCCAAATTCATGCTTCCCTTCAAGAATCCTAGAAATTCAGGTATGTGGGTAGTAAATGAGGATCTCCTTTCATACTCATGCCCGAATTACAATTTTATTCATGAACTTATGAATTCTGTAATTTAGGATTTTATCCAATTGTCATTCTAAGCTCAAATTCAATTCCCTGTGATATGATTTTCACTCGTAAGCATGTTTTAATGATTATTTTTGAATTCTTAGGCCCATAATATAAAATTCATGCTATTCTAATGTCCATGCATGATTTACATGTCATTATTTCGAATTTGAAGCATATGGTCAAGTTATGAATGGTAAATACCATGTTTTTAAGATTTTTCAATCCTCAAGTTTGACTCCCCTTTTGTTTTAGTGTTAAATGAAAAGTGTAAATTCCATGATTTCTCCATGAAATTCTTGAATCTAATCATAATTTAGTGTTTCCTCATAAGTTTAAATATTCTTCCCTATTCAAAGCATGATAACTTATTATATTGATGAACTTGTTGGATTCTTGAGTTTAAGTCATGAACTTTCCTATCATGTCATGAAATTTCCTATCATGTCATTATTTTGAAATTATCGTATTTAACTGTATTTTCAGTGCTTACGGGTTATGAGTATCCAATACCTAGATAGTCGCACATGTTTTAGATTTTCAAGTTACAAGTCATTCAGACCACGTTTCTATTATTATATTCAGATTATGCATGCACTGTTATTTTCAAAATAGCATATTTGAGCAAATCAGATATCAGTGCATGTACTAGTTTATGTTTTCATGTCTATTCAGTTAGAAGTATAACTTAGCACCGAGTGAATTTACGGATGAAGTCTTTCCTTCTAGTCGAGGGTAAGACCTTTTGTAGCAATCACTGAGTTCTAGAACTATGTAGCCAGCATAGGTATAAGACGTATTCCTGCCAGTAGAGGGTTGATACTCTTTTAAGGCCACCTGCCAGTCGAAGGTGATACCCTAGTCCTTTGGGATACTAGTTTAGTGGATCCATACAGCCAGTGTCAGTACTCGTGGTAAGGTATTAACACCCTACTAATTGGGGTTATAGGTTGGACCGTGATTATCTTATATTGGGGAAAGTCAATTAAATGTTAGCTCTCACAATCTCAATTCAATATTTATACCACATCAGCTTAGGTTTGCATGACTAAGTATTTAGTTTATTAGTTATTCAGTTATTTATTTTTATAGATTATTTCAGTACATGCTTTACTTGGTCTTACATTCTCTTTACATGGTCATGCTTTAATGCTTAGTATTTATACATGTTCCTCAGTACGGTTTTGCAACCTATTCATCTTTAACTTGAGATTTTCATATCCTATTCATGTTTCTACTACTTCCCAACTTACAGAAATATTTTCAGTGTATGGTTTAGAAATTTCACTGTCTTATAGCTTTTACATACAGCCATGTTTTAAATGCATATTTCAGCAAATATCTTATGTCCTTAGTTTTAAAGCATACATTAAGTATTTTCATGATTTAGTGCATGTCCCATATACTTAGTACTTACCACATATATGTGTTTTCAGCTACATTCCTTCATAATGTTGGTACCAGCTGTAGCCCACATACCAAGTTCAGATAGTTCTTAGTATTCAGCCAGCAGGTGATGAGTTCTCTTATTTAGGGGGCTCAAGTCAGTTGCAGTTTTTTATTTTATTTATATTCTTCTTATGTATTAATTAGGAATAGTTGGGGATCGCGTTCCAACTACCTATAGTCAGTAAAGTAAAAGCTTCATAGATGGTCAGTCAGGGTCAGTATTTATAATTTAAGTTTCTCTCTTTCTCGGATTTTAGTGTTGTAAACTTTGATCAGTTATGTATTGAAATGGCTTATATCATGTTTATTATGCTTTCGTTCAATTATTTAGCATTTATATACATTTTACATCAGTTGCTCAAGTATCATTCCAGTACATGAGTTAGCTGGGGATCACTTGTGGTTCTAAGCACCGTGTTACGACCAGGGGGTAGTCTCGAGTTGTGACAGGGGATAATGTAATACCCAAGGATTTTTGACTTGAAAATTCTAGAGTATTGGAAATAATTCCAGGACTACGACTCAGGTGATGAGTCATCAATGCTCATTATGAGTCGTTAGGTGAGACTCATGGTCTCACCAGTAAGATTGCACAAGTTTTTTTCCTTAACCATGAGTCGAAGTTATGAGTCGTTAGATCAGGTAACGATTCATAATGAGTAACCCATGACCATACCAGTAAAGGTTCAAGATTTAGGCCATTACGTAACTAGTCTAGGTCTGACCACGAGTCATTACCTGAGTCGTAGTGACTGGGCCCAGTTTTCATGCACATATTAAGTGGGGTTATTTTGGTTTTTTCCTCCCATCCAACTACTATCCCACGACCTAAAACACCTCAAATTATCTCTTTTCCATTAGTTGAAAAATCAAATACACTTATCTCATCTTAAACTCCCTAAAGCAAAAGAAAGCTAGGGTTTTCAAGGGATTAAACAACTTGTTTCCAATTCATGGTTTGTCTCCAAATTAATTAGTATTTCAAGAATGTCTCTCTTTCCTAACTTGTATTTATACATCATAACATAATTTTGTTCATAAATAATGTGATTCCATTATTAGGTTAGAAATTGGGTTGAGAGTTTTGGAAAGGTTATTACATGATGTTTTCCCATGGTTTTGAACTTGATATTCATGCTTTAATTGGTGATGAATGGGTGCATGGTTAAAATAATTGGAATGGAGAATATGGGTTTCCCCAAATTGTTGGATTTTGTAATAAAATTTGTATCAACCTCAACCCACCTTCATAACTTTGGTTTTAAAATATGAAATTTTCATGATTTAATGTACTCTTGGAACCTTGCATTGCATAAAAGGTTAATGGAACGTAATAAAGGTTTGAAAGGCCTTTTTGTCCATGGTTTCGGATTAAAATAGAACTTGGGAGTCAAATGGTAAAACGGATTTGGTTATGGCATAACAAAATTGGCTTGCAAGCTTAATTGGTATGACGAAACCAAGTTGGTAATTGCCTAACTGAATGACTCCTAGGTTAAAGTTTGAGATTATGTGAAAATGTTTTAATTTGGGCTTAAAGGAGCTTGTATATCTCTCTGTGAAGGTGGAGGTCCCGGGGGACCAATACTGAAAACCACGTTTGCCGGCGTGGGGGTTTTTATGACTGTGTGCATGGTTCACATAATATATATTTTTTAGGGATGGTTGGATCCTTGTGGTCTCTGTACCTCTCTCAAATTTCCTCAATTTGTACGGCTAACATACGTTGGGGCCCTTTTACCAGGGGAATGAACCCATATAGCTCGTGGGTGCCCTTAGGATGGATAAAGCTACACAATCCAGTCTAATATTTTAATGTTCATAACCCTTGTCCATATCTTGATATCTTATATATGTATATATGACTGTGTGCATATGATTTTGACTAATTTTGGACATCGCATTATTTTACCCCTTTTTCTGAGTTACATGCCACTGCTCTTACCATTGATCATCCCTGGATACCACGCCATTTCATGATGTAGGGTCATAGGGTTATTTTATTACTCTTATACAGTGTTAGGTGGTGTGGATATTGGTTGAGCTATTGTGAAGTAGAGAGCCTCCATCATTTGAAAAGCTTTACCATTTCATTAGGTTTCTTTTCATATTTTGGAGATTGTTAGTTTTCTTATGTCATAGTCGGGGTCATATACCGGCATAATTGGTATCTTGGTTTTAGAGACTTTTGTGGACAATTATGGGTTGGATGGTAGTTTTGATTCTTAAACTTTGCTTGAGTTATCTACATTCATTTCTACCTATAGTTGTCTTCCATTGTTTATCCTTGTTATATTCTAGATGTTAGGCTTAGGGGGTGGTCTCCGGCTCATTGTGTAACACCCAGAAATTTTAAGCTAGAAATTAAATTGGTGTTCCTACGTGTGTAAACTCTAATCCCATGATTTGTATTTGAATATATGTGTCATAATCTTTATCCTAGTGTGTGAAGTTCTTAGGAGGTGAAGAATGTTCATAGAAATCACTTAGAGCAAAGTTGAGTTAAGAGCCTTTGATTCGGCCAAGTTTTGGTATTTGATTCTATAAGGGTCGACTTTGAACATGTATAACATTTTATATACTTGGAATTTTTCAACTCAAGACCCACCAAATGATAAATAATTGAGTTATCTTTCCAATGATACCAATTTCTCCTTATTCTGATGCCTGATAAGAAGTTATGGACTTTTTCATGAGAGGCAGTAAGGGTTGACAATTTGGCCGTGGCACATCGCTCTTTCAAAGAGATAAGGTGCACAATGCATTGCTTTCTAAACATGATAAGGGATGTGACACAGAGCTTATTCCCCCTCTATTTAAGCTTTTTAAGGGTCAAGGGGCACTTTGGTCCTTTCCCCTCAGCCCTAAATGTCCAAGGTACGAATTAAAGCACCCAAAAGGGAATTATTTCCCTATCTTCTTCAAAGCAACTCATGTAAAAACCCTACCTTTCCAATGAACAATAATCCAAGCCTTTTTTCTCAAGAATTCAAGCTTCAATTTCAAGATTTATTCTAGAATTTGTCAATTAAGGTATGTGGGATTTTGAACAAGGTTAACCTTTTAACCTTGTGTCCAAATTCATGACTTTTCAAGTTAAATTTACATGTTTTAAGATAGAATTCATCCCAAAATCTTTATGTGTGAAAATATAGCATTATTATGTGATTAAGAGACTAAAGAGCATAAGACTTGTATTTATTCATGTTTCCGACTATAAATTTGATGTCATATCTTAAATTCCATTACTTTGATGAGAAATTCCTAGTCCCTTAAGTTTAATATGTTTTGATGCTCAAATTTACGTATTATGCTTATATACTGAATGTCCACGTATGATTCCATGAAAATTCAAAATTATCTCATGATTCAAGTTCTAATTTCTCATGTCATCTCCAAGTAAATTTCTTGTTATAATAGAAAATTATAAATTTAGCCATGTAATCATGTTGTTTTCGCATGTTTGAAGATATGCCCATGTTCATGTTCAAGCTTTTCACTTTTCAGTGAGATGTCCAGATTTTGGGTCTTTGAACCATGTTTCCATACTACTATTTTTAAGCTTTTTTTTAGTATTCTATGGTCATTCAGTGCTGGTGGGTTATGAACACCCAATGCATATGTGTTTTACATGATTTCCATTTTTTTCAAGTAACAAGTCAGTCATACCATGGTTTTAATATCATACTCAAAACACCATGATCATGTTAAGCATTATTAGTTTATATGTTAATAATTACTTTTGAATTCGTATGCACTGTTATGTTCAGAATAGCATGACCTGAGCTTAACAGTTTTTAGTGTATGCACCAGTTAGTATTTCAGTGTATTTTAGTTGGGAATAGGATTTAGCAACGAGTGAACGTAGGGATGGCATCTCCCCTATCAGTTAGGCGTGATTCATTAGTAGCAATCCCTAAGTTCAAGACCTACGGCGCCACCATAGATTTTGAGGGGTCTCCTATTAGTTAGGCATGACACCCTCGTCCTTTAGGACATCAGTTTAATGACCACTATAATTCAGGTTCTAATTCGATGGAAAGGATAGAACAACCCTCCTTAACGTGGGTCAGACGCTGGACTCCATGATAGCTCACATGGTTTATGTCAGTTACATAATAGCTCCCACAGTCTCAGTACACTATTCAATATATTTTTTGTTCAGGTTTGCTTGACTAAGTGTACGTCAAATATTCAGTTATACATATTTCAGTCTTTCAAATTATAGATTGTCTCAGTGACATAACAAATATACACTTAGCCTTGCATTCTCATATATTACAGTTTTCATACATTCATACTCAATTATCTCATGTTGTTAAGTTAGTACTTATCTCATATGCACAGTACCCCACAGTTTTAATCCAATTATTCAAACTATGTACAGTTTAGCTTTACATGATCAGTATTCATACACCCAGTATTCATACGTCATCCTCAATACAGCCTTTATAGCATATTCAGCCTTACAAGAAATTGCTTACAACATTTATGTTTCTACCGCCTCTTAGCTTACAGAATTTATTTCAACTCATGATTTATAAACTCTCTATAATTTATAGTTTTCACGTATAGTCAAGTTTCAAATGTATATTTCAGCAAATAACTTATATCCTCAGCTTTACAACATGTTTGAAATATTACCATGATTTAGTGCATGTCTCCATATACTTAGTACTTTCCAATGTACTAACCACACATATGTTTTTGTGGCTACATCCTTCATAATGTAGGTACCATTCGTAAATCTTACACCAAGGTCAGACAGTTTGCAACTTTCAGCCAATAGGTGATGAGTTCTTTTATATCTAGAACTCTAATCAGTTGTGGATTATGTACTTTATCTTTGATTTTTCATATGTATTGATTTGTGGTAGTTGGAGGCATGTCCCAACTATTTTTAGTCAGTGTAGTAGAGGCTTCTTAGATGTCAGTCAAAGTCAGTCATGTAATTTGAGTTTTTTCTTCTATTTTATCAAATGTAAACTTTAACAGTATTATAATTATCCAGATTATGCCATGATTATATTTTTGTGTAGCAAACTTAGCTATCTAATAGATTCTAAATAAGTTGCTCAAGAAGTATGCCAACTCATGAGTTAGCTTGGGACCACTTGTAGTTTCAAGAACCGTGTTATGATAAGGGGGTAGTCTCGGGTCATGAAAAACATGGTATTAGAGCCCAGAGTTCAAGTGTCCTAGGGTGTCTATAAAGCCGTGTCTAGTAGAATCTTGTGGAACGGTACAGAGATATCTGTACTTTTCTTTGAGAGACTACAGGGCATTTAAGAAATGTTTACCTTCTTTTATATCTCAAATCGTGCAGTAGAAGTGTTATTTAAGGAACATATGCAGATTATTACGTGAATCCATTCATGCTAATTCTGCCTTAATCTTGAGGCAAAAGAGATAGCCAAGCTCGAATCCTTATAGATAGAGCTTTCTCAGACGGTTATGGGATTGCATGTTGGCTTGAAAGTATCATATTTGTTCTATTAAGTTCTGTAGTTTGAAAGATTTCATTCATGTTCATGAAAATCATGCACTAAGCCAAATTCAGATGTGCTTTCATATCCCTTTTAAGAATCCTATGATAGCATGTGATCTAGAGTTAGAAGGATAGACCCAGAAGTTTAGTAGTAGTAAAGTAGGCAAAGTGTTATCTGAATTTAGTAGATTATGCATGTGTGTGGCTAGTTGTATGAGAGGTGAATCAGTAGGCTTGAAACAGTGCATACAAGAAATTGAGTTTGTTAATTCGAAATTTGGTATGATGATGTTGGGAATATTGACGTAATGGTAATTCTCCTATTTTAGGGAAAAATATAAGTTTAGAGGTGTGACATTAGTAGGCTAAGAAGGAAATAAGTATGATTCATTAAAAGTTTGGGAAATATCCATTGAGTGTTAGAATTTAAGTTTGAATCTTGGTTAAATGAGCTAATATAAATAAGATATGAAATTCTAGATGGTGTGAATTCAGAAGGAAGTACTATCAGCGATTTTACACTTTCAGGTGCAGTCTTTCAGGGCGAGTTTAGTATTATTTTGTATTGTTATATCTCGGAATCTAGAGTAAAATGATTGCAGTTTATTTTAGAGTTTATTAAAGGGGTCCACAGACTTAGAATGAGGTCTCAAAGCTAAGGGGGAGATGATAGAACAAGGAACCAAGTCAGGCTCTCAAATTCTACTAATGAGGTTGGTGTATTGTAGAGCAGCAGTAGAGGAGGAAGATGTCCGACTTATTCTTATCTCAGTGCAAAGTTTTATACTTCAGTTATCATGACATCTACTCATGCCTTATATGTCATCCCTATGATCATAGCTCATATTCATGCACATTCCATAGATACATGTACACTTCCAGATCTTTGTATTAGGAGTTTCAGATCACTTAGCAGTGCGAATCATATTCCAGGAATTTATGAAATCCAAACTCAGGTGATACAGCTCATGACTCATGTACTCGTGCTTTACAGAATGTTCAGTTCTAGGTACTCATGGTACACGTCTAATGATCAGGGACATTCAAATTATGTCATGTATGTTCTCAGATTAAATCTTTTTGATGAATCTATGATGTTGATATTCTATACCTCAGGCTTAAGTTAAGTGTCAAAGCTTTTTTTTCATGCTTCAGGTCCTCATGTTCTAACCTCTCAGTGATATCTCCTTATTAAAGATAGTGGTTATGAATAATCATTTAGATGAAAGAGAGTAAATATTTTGTGTTAGGAAAAGATTGTTGTATACTTGTTCTATGTAAGGCTATAAGTTTGAAGGAATATTGAGGTAAATCTTTTGGTATATTTCATGGTTAGTTGATAATTCCATGTGTGTCTTCTTAAGAGTAATGCAAAAAAAGTTGTTTTTGATAGAGTTTTAGAGAATATTAGAAAGATGTTTTTATGGGTTGTTTTCTAGGAGTTCATATGGGGTTATAATGATAGGCTCAATAGTCATGTTGGTATATAAGTGGATGAATGCATTGTGCCCTAGTGAATGTCTAGTAAGAGGTTGAATTTAGTTGTTGAAATGGTAAGATGAATTATTCTTGAGATGTTGAATTCATGGTTCAGACTAGTATTAAGGTGTTATGTGCAGTACCTTGTGATTTTGAGTTAGGCATGAACATGGTGAGAGTATGTAGCTTAACTCAAACTTTGGCTAAAGTAGTTATATACACCCATATAAGGATTATAAGTTGAATCAAATGAGTGTAGTAATCAAGAGGGCAAGTAAGGTTGAGAGAGTATTTGAGAAATGTGTCTAATCTTAAAAGTTAGTAGTAGCATTGCCTAGGCCTAGTAATTCTACCCCATCTTATGTTCCATGTTACAGGTTATAGCTATATTAAGATTCTTTGCTCAAATATCTTCAGATCATAACCAAGAATTCTTTTCTCCCTAATGTTATTAGAACTTCTTAGAAAGAATGTAGAAGAAATACTCCAGTGAGTATTAGCTTTTAGTATAATTCAGTCTGTATAGCCAGCAATCCAGCTTAGTAGTCAGACAGACAAGTTTTATGGTTTTCCATCTTTCCATCTAGTCATATTATCCAAAGTCTCACGAATATGGCTATTCCATGAGGTAATTCATTGACGTCCATGCAAGTTATGAATTTATTTCAGTTCATGCATCATGTTTCAAATTCAGCTATATAGTCATGATTTAGTTCATTAGTACTTAATGAATAATCAGTTTTCCACATATTTCAGCTAAAACAGTGTAGTATCTCTTGTACGATCTTAGTCTCGTTATCTCATGACTCATGCTTGCATAAGTTATCACCTCACCATTCTATGTGTATGATTGTATCATGAGCCCTTCAAGCGAGTTCTTAACTATCAACATGAATCAGCTCTTTATAGTAAGTAAAGTCAAGTCATCCCAGAAATTACTTTCACGATAAAGATATAATGTTTCATCTCATCTATATCCTTCATTACAAAATATGTCGTGTGTACACTATTCCATACTTTTAAGACTTCAACAAGTTCCTATCCATCATTCAAGGACTAATGATTACAAGGGGGAGATAATGTAATACCCTGCAATTTTGAGCTAAAAATTAAACCGTTGATCCTACGGGTGTAAACTCAAATCCCATGATTTGTATGTGAATATATGTTTCATGATCTTTATCCTAATGTGTGAAGTGCTTAGGAGGTGAAAATGTTCATAGAAATCACTTAGAGCAAAGTTGAGCTAAGAGCCTTTGATTTGACAAAGTTTTGGTATTTAATTCTACAAAGATCAAATTTGAATGTGTATAACTTTTTATAAACGTGGAATTTTTCAACTCAAGACCCACCGAATGATAGATAATTGAGTTATCTTTCCAACTATACCAATTTTTCCTTAATTTGATACCCGAGCAAAACGTTATGGTTTTTTTCGTGAAAGGAAGTAAGGGTCTGCAATTTAGCCACGGTGCATCGCTCTCTCAACGAGATAAGGGGTGTGATGTGTTCCTTTCTCAACTCAATAAGAGACATGACGCAGAGCTTATTCCCCCTCTGTTTCATCTTCTTAAGGGTTAAGGGGTATTTTGGTCCTTTCCCCTCAGCCCTAAACGTCCAAAGGCACGAATTAAAGAACCCAAAAGAGTATTATTTTCCTATATTCTTCAAATCAACTCACTTAAAAACCCTCTCTTTCCCAAGAACAATAATCCAAGCTTTTCATCTCAAGAACTGTAATACCCGTGCCTTTTTCCTAGCTTGAAATCATCTTAAGGATATTGAACTTTCTTTGGAATACGAATCAATTTTTTTACACATGGTATTTTTAAGATTTTCACTTTTTTCACGTGGGAAATTGAATTATCTTTCCAACGATACCAATTTTGTCAAAATCTGACATCGGAGGAGAAAGTTATAACCAAAATACAGAAGACGGTAAAATAGCCCAGATACAACGGTGAGGCCGACTGACCGTAGGACTAGCGAAGGACCGTCGCCCACGACCATCGTAGCAAGGCAGTGAGAACTACCTTCTGCCTAGGAGCGATCGCCTAGGCATATGGACCGTCGGACTAGCGACGGACCATCGCTCAGGCCGTCGCAAAGGAAATAGTGATGCCACCTTCTAGATAAGGTGCGACGGTCAGGTTGACGGACCGTTGAACTTGCGATGGACCATCGCCCAAGCCATCACATCCAAAACAGTGAGATCCCATTCTTCCTAGAAGCGACGGTCAGGTCCGACGGACCGTCAACCCAATGACGTACCGTCGTACCCACCGTCGTGGGTCTCGTCTAGTTTTTTTAAGTCATTTTAACAGGAGTATTTTGGTCATTTACCACCCACCTATATATATACCCAATTATATCTGATTTCATCCATTTGGTTCATTATTACTTCACAGCCAATATTGGGGTTTCTCTAAAATATTAATCTCCAAGAACAAAATCCAACATCCTTCAAGAACTAAGGGATTTCCAATTCTTCAAGTTCAAGAACATCAAGAATCTTAACCCAGGTATGCATAGTGTTCATTCATGGACTCCTTTCGTGTATGAAGCCCAGGAATCCCTTTTCTAAATTCAAGTTATGGATTTTCTTATGAATTTCATGATGTGGCTACTCTTGTTCATGTTGATAATGAGTAATTAAATTATATTCCATGAATGAGTGCTAAATTCCATATGGGTTGATTTGTATAGGTATAGATTCGTGAAATCCTATGACCAAACCCCTGAATGATTGAATTAGAATTGAATCATGAAAGTTAAGTGTTGTATGATGTTGTTTACATATTCTATGCCTACCAAGTGTTTTATTAAATGCCTCGATGAAGTAAAAGCGTCTAATTAGCATGATATCATGAAATCCCCATGTATGTACAAGCTTATGCCTATCACATGTTTGATGAAATACTTCAGTAAATGTATTATGATGATTATTATGTATTCAAGCAAGTCATGTTTTGTCAGTTTTCTTCTATCGAGTCCTGGGTGTACTTGTACCCAAAACATTAGCTGTGTGTCTAGAGCCATGTCATGTTTTCACGATACTCTCAGTCAAGCTATGAATCCTTAGACTTCAGACAGTCTTATGACTCAGAAAATCTCCATGATCTCATGAAATCAGTCAGTTGTCAGATATCAGTAGTATTTCATCAGTTAATGGAATTCAGTAACTCATTTCATGTTCAGTTCAGTAAATCATGTTCAGTGTCTATTTAAATTGGAGTAGAAATTAGCACCGAGTGAACCCAAGGATGGGAACTCACCTGTTATATGAGAGTGTGATTCTTAGAAGCAATCCTTACGTTACAAAACTATGTAGCCAGCATAGTTTGAGACATCATAGCCTGCTATATGAGGGTAGATGAGGTGGCTTAGTCTTCTATATGAGGATTCCCACTGTTCTCACTAGAGTTACCTATTATATTAAGGTTACTCACACGTTGTCCTTACCAGTGGCACGGTATTGACACCCTTCCAATCAGGGTACAGATTAGACCCCAGCTCAGCTATTATAGCACATTTGGGGCATGTCTGTTAGATGACTACTTCCCACAGTTTCAGTATCAGTATCAGTCAAGAACTCAGATAGTTTTTCAGATTTTAGGACTGTCAGATACAGTCAATCCAGATACAGTACTGAACACAGCTAGTTCCATTAGATTCAGAACTGTCAGATACAGTCACTTATGTTATCAGTTATCAGTATGTCATGTTATCAGTATTTAGATTCAGTAATCATGTTATCACAGTATCAGTGTCAGTTATAATGTCTCATACATGTATTCTCACGCTCATGATAGTCAGTCTATTATTATTAATCTTCATGTATATGAACCCCATGCATTTAGCCTACCTCACATGCATACCAGTACATTCAAAGTACTGAAGCATTCACGTTATGGTGTCTTATACCATAGGTTCAGATACATGATCTCCAGAGCAGTAGTAGATTCCAATTTTAGCAGTCAGAGTTAGCAGTGAGTCCTCATCCTTCGAGGACATGATTATTTCTTTATTATCTCATTAATTAGTTTATTAGTTGGAGTTAGTTGTGGACATGTCCCATCAACTTCTTACTGAGATAGTTCAATCAGCTAGAGATTTTCCAGACTATTATGTTCAGACAGTTATTTCAGTTATTTAGGTATTTCATACCCCTTTAGATATTATGTTTTACTTTAGTTATGTGAACCTTATGGACTTTCAGTTCATGTTTCCTCATTATTCAGTATATTATGCAGTATACAGGTATAGATATCATTCATGGGTTAGCTTGTGATCCTTCGGGGTCATGAGCACCATGTAGCATTCCGGGTACCAGATTCGGGTCGTTACAAACTTGGTATCAGAGCCTAAGGTTCAATAGAGTCCTAGGAAGTCTGAAAGTTGCATCTAGTAGAGTCTTGTGCATGGGTGTGTTGCGTGTCACATTTATGTACAAGAGTCTATAAGATATTTTAGGAACAGTTTCCCTTCTTTCAGTATTCATGTCGTACCAGTGAGCATAATCTCAATCTAATTTCTCAATCTAATCCACTTTTTCTCCTTATTTCAGAACATGCCAACCAAGAGAAGAACCCAGCCTATCCAAAAAGATCCCTTAGATGAACATGTTTCTCATGCAAAGTTTAGGGCCGCATTCATTACTCTTTCTCAGTCAATTGCTGCTCAGAATGAATGACCAGCTATCATTTCGTCCAACCCAGTGGCCAATTCAGCTGCATCCAGGATTCGAGATTTCACTCGAATGAATCCTCCATTCTTTCTTGGGTCTAAGACAAACTAGGACCGTCAGGAATTCCTAGATCAAGTGCAGAAGGTTACAGATATATAAAGGGTTACATCTAGTGAGAGTGCTGAGCTAGTTGCATATCAATTGCAGGATGTGGCTTATACTTTGTTTAAGCAGTGGAAGTCAGAGAGGGAAGACGATGCAGGGTCAGTTGAGTGGGAGGAGTTTTCTTCAACGTTCCTTGATAGATTCTTTCCCCTAGAGCTTAGAGAAGCTAAGGTGCTAGAATTCATCAACCTCAGGAAGGGAAATATGACAGTGAAATATTATTCTCTTAAGTTTACTCAATTAGCCAGATATGCCCCTCATGTGGGTGCAGATAGCAGGGCAAGGATAAGTAAGTTCATTTCAGGGGTGAATGATAGTGTGGTTAATGAGTGCAGATCCGCCATGCTGAATAGTGACATGACCTTAGCCAGACTTATGACCAATGCTCAACATATAGAGGAGCAAAAGATTAAGATAAGGGTGAAGCAGAATAAGAGAGCGAAGATAGGTAGTTTCAACTTCGCTCAGCCTAAGTCAGAACGAGGAAACCGTTCTCAGTTTCTTCCTAAGTCATCAGTTCCAACTCCTTCTTCAGCCAGTGCTCCAGTTCCTAAGTTCAGAGAGAGAAATAGAGATAGAGAGCCAGGCTCTAAGACCTAGGGCAGTGTTATCAGTGCCCGCAACTATCCTCTTTGCCAGACTTATGGCAAGAACCATCAGGGTATTTGCAGAGCTGGCAGTGGTATTTGTTTTGAAAGTAGCAAGCCAGTCCACAGAGTCAGAGAATGTCTTCATCCAGGTCCTCAGGGTCAACAGAATCGCTCCTCAGCTCAGTCTGGTCACCCAAATCAGCAGGGTGCCACCTCCAGTGCTACTAGTGGGCAACGCCCAAATCATTTCTATGCTCTTTAGTCCCGATAGGATCAGGAAAATTCTCCTAATGTGGTTACTGGTATGTTATAGATCTTTCATGTGCACGTTTATGCTTTGCTAGATCCAGGAGCTTCTTTGACTTTTGTCACTCTTTATATAGCAGTCAATTTTGGAGTCATTCCTAAAATTCTAGCAGAGCCCTTTTCAGTCTCTACCCTAATGGGTAAAACCATCATAGCCCGGTGGGTATACAGGAACTGCCCGGTTATGATATCACAGAAAGTCACTTCAGCAGACTTAGTCAAATTAGAGATAACTAATTTTGATATCATTCTCGGCATGGATTGGTTTCATTCTTGCTATGCCATAGTCGACTGCAGAAATAGAATAGTTTAGTTTTAGTTTTCAAATAAACCCATCCTTGAGTGGAAGGGTAGTGTATCTGCTTTCATAGGTCATCTTGTTTCCTACCTTCGGGCACGAAAAATGATATCTAGAGGATGATTCTAGTTCTGAAACTCCTAGTCTTGAATCAGTTCCAGTCGTAAATGAATATTTAGATGTCTTTCCCGAAGATCTTCCAGGAATTCCTCCCGAAAGGGAAATAGACTTCGGCATTGATCTTCTTCTAGACACTCAGCCTATATCTATTCCACCATACAGAATGGCACCAGCATAACTCAGAGAACTGAAAGAACAATTGAAGGATCTCTTAGATAAGGGATTCATCAGGACCAGCATTTCCCTGTGGGGCTCTCTAGTATTATTCGTGCATAAGAAAGACGGTTCTCTTAGGATGTGTATAGACTACCGTCAACATAATAAGGTCACGGTTAATAAAAAGTATCCTCTTCCCAGGATCGATGACTTGTTTGATCAACTTCAGGGTGCTAGTTATTTCTCTAAGATAGACCTCAGATCATTCTATCATCAGCTCAGAGTTAGAGAATGTGACATTCTGAAAATAGCTTTTCGTACTCTGTATGGTCATTTCGAATTCTTAGTTATGTACTTTGGTCTTACCAATGCCCCAGAAGCTTTCATGGACTTGATGAACCATGTGTTCAAGAATTACTTAGACATGTTCGTCATAGTCATCATAGATGATATCCTGGTATATTCCCGCAGTGAGCGAGATCATGCAGACCATCTCAGAACAGTACTTCAAACTCTCAGAGATCATTAGTTATTTGCCAAATTCAGTAAGTGCGAGTTTTGGCTAAGGTCAGTAGCATTTCTTGATCATATTATTTTCAGTGATGGCGTTAAAGTAGATCCTTAAAAGACCAAAGCAGTAAGAAACTGGCCTCACCCTGTCTCTCCATCAGATATCAGGAGTTTCCTGGGTTTGGATAGCTATTATAGACGGTTTGTTAAGGGATTTTCTTCTATTAAATCCTGTATTCCTAGATTAACTCAGAAGAAAATCAAGTTTCAGTGGTCAGATCCTTGCGAGAAGAGTTTTCAGGAGTTGAAGACTCAACTCAACTCAGCTTTAGGTCTAGCTCTTCCAGATGGTTTAGATGGGTTCATAGTGTATTGTGATGCATCCAGAGTAGGTTTGGGTTGTGTCCTCATGCAGCATGGTAAGGTCATAGCCTACTCTTCCAGACAGCTTAAGCCCCATGAGAAGAATTACCCTACTCATGATCTTGAGTTATCAACCATAGTATTTTCCTTAAAGATTTGGAGGCATTACCTATACGGTGTTCATGTAGATGTGTTCACGGATCATAAGAGCCTTCAGTATGTATTTTCTTAGAAAGATCTCAATTTTTGTCAGAGAAGGTTGTTAGAGCTCTTGAAAGATTATGACATGAGTGTTCTCTATCATACATACAAGGACAATATAGTGGCCGACGCTCTCAGTAGACTGTCTATGGGTAGTATTGCTCATGTGGATGACAGTAAGAAGAAGTTAGCTCAGGAAGTCCATCATCTTGCCAGACTAGGCGTTCGCTTAGTCGATACAGATAAGAGTGATATATGGGTTCAGAGTAGTTCAGAATCATCTCTAGTTTCCGAGGTGAAAGAAAAGCAAGATAGAGATCCCAGCCTTGTCAAGTTGAAAGAGTCAATTCAGAATCAGAAAATAGAGGATTTCTTCCAAGGGGGAGATGGTGTTCTGCGCTGTCAGGGTTGTCTCTGTGTTCCAGCTGTAGATGACTTAAGGCAGCAAATTCTTACAGAAGTGCATGGTGCGCACTACTCTATTCATCCAGGGCCACAAAGATATACCGTGACTTATGGGAGATCTATTAGTGGAGTGGGATGAAGAGAGATACTGCAGAGTTTATGGCTAAGTGCTCTACATATCAGTAGGTTAAGCTAGAGAATCAGAAGCCTAGTGGTCCTATGCAGGAGTTTAGTATTCCTACGTGGATGTGGGAAGAAGTGAACATGGACTTCGTGACGGGTTTGCCTCAAACTCGTCATCAGCATGATTCAGTTTGGATCATTGTAGATAGAATAACCAAATCAGACCATTTCCTTCCAGTTCATACCTCTTATTCAGCCAAGGATTACGCCAAACTCTACATCGGGGAGTTGGATAGATTACACGGTGTTCTGCTATCTATTATCTTAGACAAAGGTACCCAATTCACCTCTCATTTCTGAAAAGCATTCTAAAAAGGTCTTGGTACCAAAGTTCATCTTAGTACAGCCTTTCATCCTCAGACAGATAGTCAAGCAGAAAGGACCATTCATACTTTAGAAGATATGCTAAGGGCGTGTGCAATTTATTTCAAGGGTAGTTGGGATGACCACTTGTCTTTTGTTGAATTTGCATACAACAACAGCTATCATTCCAGTATTCTCATTGCTCCATTCGAAGCTCTCTATAGTAGGAGATGTATATCTCTAATTAGTTGGTTTAAAGTTAGTGAGGCCTCAGTTATAGGGCCTGACTTGGTATTCGACGCCTTAGAGAAAGTCCAGTTATTCAGAGAAAGACTTTGGGCTGCTCAGAGCCGATGAAGTCTTATACAGATGTTCGTAGAAAAGATCTCGAGTTTGAGATCAGTGATCATGTCTATCTAAAGATCTCTCCCATGAAGGGAGTGAAGAGATTCAGCAATAAGGGAAAGCTCAGTCCCTGATATGTTGTTCCCTTCAAGATTCTCATTCGATTTGGCAAGGTAGCTTATGATATCGATTTACCTTCATATCTAGCCTCAGTTCATCCAGTCTTCTATGTCTTTTTACTCAAGAAATGTATAGGTGGCCCAGCAGTTGTAGTCCCTATTCAGAGCATCGATGTTCAGAACAACCTCTCTTATGAAGAGATTCCAGTTGAAATCCTAGACTATCAGACTCGTAGACTAAGGAACAAAGAAGTCCCTCTAGGTAAGGTTCATTCGCGAAATCAGTCCGTCGAGGGAGCTACTTGGAAAGAAAAAACAGATATGCAAACCAAGTACCCTTACCTCCTCTCCACAACCTCAGATCAAGCTCAAGGTAATAGGTCTCCTTAATCTTACTCAGTTTCATGTTCTGTGTTCTTCACGAAATTGGTATTCAGTTTTATGTTCATGTTCCCATTATAAACTTCGTATCAAGTGCCATTGTATATTCAGTCATGCACTCATGTATCAGTCTAGTCATGTATTTATGCATCAGACATGCATTCTCATTGTGAGAAACTTAGTTCTTCAGAACACTCAGTTATACATTCATGAATCAGTTATACATGCATCAGATATGCATGCTCTGTATGTTATGTTCAGTTTGTCAGTCATGTCAGTCATGAGATCATGTTCTAGTTATTCATGTTCAGTTCATGTTTATCTTATTGTTTCCCTTCTCAGTCAGTCTCATTCGAGGATGAATGTTCTCAAGGGGGAGATATTATAATACCCGTTCCTTTTTCCTAGCTTAAAATCATCTTAAGGATGTTAGAACTTGCTTTGGAATACGAATCAATTTTTGTACACGTGGTATTTTTAAGATTTTTACTTTTTTCACGTAGGAAATTGAATTACCTTTCCAATGATACCAATTTTGTCAAAATCCAACATCGGAGTAGAAAGTTATGGCCAAAATACAGAAGACAGTAAAACCGCCTAGATGCGACGGTGAGGCCGACGGACCATCAGGCTAGCGATGGACCGTCGTCCACAACCATCACAGAAAGGCAGTGAGAACTACCTTCTGCTTAGGAGTGATGGACCGTTGCTCAGGCCATCGCAAGGGAAACAGTGAGGCCACCTTATGGATAAGGTGCGACGGTCAGGTTGAAGGACCGTCGAACTTGCGACAGACCTTCGCCAAAGCCGTCGCAGCCAAAATAGTGATAGCCCATTCTGCCTAGAAGTGATGGTCAGGGCCGACGGACCATCAACCCAGCGACGGACCGTCGCACCCACCGTCGCAGGCCCCGTCCAGTTTTTCTAAGTCATTTTAATAGGGGTATTTTGGTCATTTACCACCCACCTATTGATAACGCTCAAACTACAGCTCTCGTAAGAGTGTAAGCGGTCGTCGTCAAATATAGAACCCAACTGGGTTGGGTGTCGAATCCCACAGGGAATACTTAGTCACTAAGTAAGCGACGATTATTAGACTTTTGATGAAAGTTCTGCGAATAAAGGGGGGATTTTGTGCATGCAAATAATATAAACAAAATAGTAGAGTAAGAACGGAATACTTGGTAGGTTTTAATCAATGAGAATTGAGAGTTAGGGTTATGTCCACCTTATGAGTTCTACGTATCTATTGGCTATGAGTTATGCGGAATTCAGACATGCATGCGCTTATAGAGATTCGTATTCTATGGTAAATCCTAGCGTCTTTCGACCATCAAGGATTATATCACTTTAACTCTTTCGAGCTTAAAGCGTATACTAATGGTACGAATTCTCCAAGAGGTTAATCCAGTTACGGCACTAACTTTTAAACAGGGTTTAGTAGACCTATTTCCTTGTCATTCTCTCTTTTCCAGACATGTAACTTTTCTTTCGAACAAGTTAATGCTATACTGGCGTATTCTATATGTTTGCAACCACAAGAATTCAATTAAGATGAAGAGAGTAATGATATAAGCAGCATACGTATCAAGAATTCACAAACTCATAGCAACAGATAGAATCTCATAAGGCTTCCATAACCCTAACAAAGAAGTTTAGCTACTCATAAGTGCAACGGAGATCACAATGAACATCATCATCATATCAAAACTAGAATGATCTCATGTTGGAGAGGAGTGTGGCGTCACAACAAGGGTGACATTTTTCCTCTTGGTGTTTCCCACGAGTTAGCATTTTTCTCTGTTAACAATTGTAACGTGAAGCGGAAGTTGAAAGACAAAGAATTGAATTAATGAATGAGGGAATTGTAAGAGTTGAATGAATTATTCGAATGGAGAGAGATAACAATAAAAACTTCAGCAACATAGGGTATTTATAACACCCATATCCTATTCCTACTAGGCTACTGCGTACTTATCCTAATCCTACTAGGTTACTGCATCCTTATCCTAATCCTACTAAGTTACTGCTGATCCCCAAAGTCTTTAGAAATGTTGTTTTTGCCCGGGACAAGTTATCCATGCATCACTTTCAGTCCATAGGCGTCCAAACGCTGCTTTCCTTCTTTCGTGAAGCTTCCTTGGGTGTCAAGTTATCCATAAAGTGATGGAATATTCATTGGTTATACCTAAAAACTTGCTAATCACGTTTGTTAGCTCACTTACAGGAAAATGGACTAAAAGTGCATGAATTGTATATTTTGTTCTCAAAACTTAGCTAAAATATGGGTAAATTAAGGTGCTTTAGGCGTGTAAATACGCCTATCATCAACACCCCACACTTAAAGCTTTGTTCATCCTCGAATAATATATCATGTCCATATAAACATCTACTTAGGGTTTCACAGTAACAGCACAAAATATTCATCAAGACAGGCACAACAATTATTAACAAAGAGTAGTTTTCTAATCACTTCTAGAAATAATTCAACCTCTAATATAGACTTGTGATGATGGTTAATTCGTATCCACAAGTTAAGCCACAAAGAATCATACAAGACTACCCAAAACTCATCAACCATGTGTGTCTCACATAAGATATTACCCATAATCACTCTCAAATATTGCATTTTTCAGAACATGGGTATAAGATTATCCTTGCTCTCACTCTCACAAAGAATTCATATGTTGCAACTGATGACCATAGGCTTGCCCTTAGTGTAATGTTCCACTAATATCAGAATGCTAAGCTTAGGATCAAATAGGTCTTTTACAGGTTGTAATGTAGGCTAAGGGACGGGTAGGACTATTTTGGCCAGAAATAGTGACTATGTTCCTAAGCGCTTTAATACATCACATTATGCCATTAACACTCTCTTTTAATCAAACCTGCTACCTTTCTTTCATCTATCACCCCTTTCTACCTATTTTGCCATTCAAGCATAACTATCTTTTTATTTAATCATAAACACAATTTATCATTTTGTTTTTCTATTTCTTTTTCTTTTCTTTTCTTCTTTTTTTTTATAACACACCTCTATGATAGACACTCTTTTTCATAACAAATTCAAGTACCAATACACTCTAAGGCATCACTCTCACCCAATTTCCTCTTATTTTGTCACATGACTTCACAATTTAAAGCACTTAGGAATTTGTATCAAATTATGGTCTTGAAAAAAAATGGATTAGGCTTACATATGAGGCTGTCAAAGAAAATGGATTAAAGGCTCAAAGGGGTTGACTAGGATAATGTCCACGGGTAGGTAAAATGAAGGTAAACAAGTATCGGTTGCCAAAGAAATGCCTAAATCATCTCCTAGACTCACACTCTTTATTTCTCTTTACACACACACCAGGCAAGTTCTAGCATCAGCCACAAACACAGAATATACTATCACCTCATACACACAAGGCACATGGTCGACTTTATTGGGAGCAGTACAGACTCTTGAACCAACAGATGAAGGAATTAAACCACACACTTATAACATAATGAGTCACATTTAGAGCCTAAATGTCTCAATAGTAATGATTCTAGCACAAACTCTTGTCATAACACCATGCCGCTTATCAGAACAATTTCATGCATCAAAATCTACGACAAACAAAAAAAATATGACCATAAATGTAGGCAAAGAAGTACAGCATACGAATACCAGCACCCCACACTAACCTGATTAGTCGGACTCCTCTTCTATGTCTGGGGTCATTCCCCCTGCGTCGAAATCATCATCAGAGTCGTCATCCTCAGAGTTTCCTCAAATTTTACCTGCTTAATCCAAAAGTGCGTTGAGGTATTTGTAGTGAGGAGGATTCATCTTGCTCTTTTCTTTCCCTTTTCTGGCCTTTCTGTGAGGTGGTTGCTTGGTCTTTTCCTTGGCATGCTTTTGGTGCCATTGTACCTGAGATTAAAATGATAGTCATGTTAGCTTCATCTCGGTAGATACAGTCGACAAAAAAAATAGTAGTGGCACCACCCCACACTTAATTTGTTGGCACAAACTAATTAAGTGAACATTGTCGATTCCTCAGAATTCATCGATATACGTTTAGGCGTTATGTTCCAATAATATGTTCAGCACAGTCATACTTTCATGTCGTCTTAACTATCCTTTCCAACTCTATTTCATGTAATCTTGATCATACTTTCATGTTTGGATTAATGCACTTTTTGAACAAGACTACTACATAGGGATCGTATCAAGTTATGGCATAGAAATAATCACAACATCTCATGCTTGTATTCAATCATAATCTTTATCTCGATGAACGAGTCATTCAAACATTCAAGCATTCAATTTTGAAGATTATGCAATTAACTTCACCATGTCGACTCTGCAAAAGTATGATAGTGTATAACAATCAAATACAAGTCGGAACAAAATCAAGAACACCCACACGTATTCTTTCACTCAACGAGATGTATCACAACAAATCAACCATATTCAAATCTCCAATACTACTTCAAGATTTAACAATTCATTATAGGCGTAGTAGTGTAGTACTTACGGAATATAAAAGAAGAACAAAGAAGTACTTACTTGGTTGATGGCCTCGGAAGATGTTCTTGCAAAGTAAAAGAGCAAAAGGAAAATTTTTGAGAGATTTTGGAGAGGTAGGCGGCGCCTAGGTTGAAATTGCAATGCATTTTTGTTCTAAAACTAAGGTTCTATTTATACGACAAGCTTGGGTTGGGTTTTGACCCATTTGGAATCAGATTTGGAGACCAAAAGTGACCATAGGCGGAGCCTAATGCTTTTCCTATGCTTGGCATAGGCGGCGCCTATGCTATGGCATTGTTGAGCATAGGCGGCGCCTATGCTATGGCATTGTTAGGCATAGGCGGCGCCTATGCCATGGCATACTAGATTCAGAGACAGAATGCTTTTTCATAGGCGGCGCCTATGCTATGGCATTGTTGAGCATAGGCGGCGCCTATGCTATGGCACTCTAGAATCTGAGAGCTTAGGCCATAGCATAGGCCGTGCCTTGTTCGTGGCCTATATTTACATAGGCCTTGCCTTGTTCTTTGCCTATATTTTCATAGGCAATGCCTAACCCATAGCCTTTTTCTTCTTCATTCCTAACTTACCACCTTCAACATACAATACTTCCAAATCAAAATTTGAAACCAATCTCTTCCTTTACACCTCTTGCACGTACATTTACTCAAAAACAACAAAAACGATTAGAACGATGGGTTGCCTCCCATCAAGCGTCTTAGTTTTGGTCGTGGCTCGATAAAATCTTAAGAAAATAAAACAATTAAAAACGATGGGTTGCCTCCCACCAAGCGCTTGATTTATCATCGCGGCACGACATAGCTATCTCGATTACTTAGACTTCATCGAGATAGATGAGGCATCATTTTTTGAATGGATTCAAATGACGCTGATGCTTACTTGTAGGCATGCAATCTCTTTCGATATGACTCTTGTGCATACATATCCCAGGAGGGATACCAATTATATCATCAATAGTTCAACCCATAGCTCTCTTGTATCTCTTCAGAGCAGAGATGAGAGCCTCTACGTGCTGTTTACTTAAATCATCCGCCACACTCACCGAAAGTGTATTTCCACTTCCCAAGAATGAATAACTTAGATAATTGGGGAGCTCTTTCGATTCTAGCCCTGGGGGCTCTTCAATGGAAGTCTTCGTTGTTGGTGACGGTTGATTCTTAAGATCAAGGTCCGACTGCTTAGGAGTATGAGAATAGGACCCTATTTCTGTTAGAGCACACATAGTTTCTTTATAATCTTCATCGTCTTCATGCTCATCATTCAACAGCGCAGCAGACAATGGCTCAACAGTAAGTTGCTTCTCTACAGATAATGCTTTCTTATCCTCATAATGAACATCAGCTATAGAGAACACATTCATATCGCTGGGCTGCTTCATTATTTTGCATATATCAAAGCGGACCACTTCGTCATTCAATCGAAATAAAAGCTCATTAGCTCTAATGTCAATAAGCACACTTCCTGTTGCAAGGAAAGGACGTCTCAAGATTATGGGAACTTCAGAATCCATCTCGCAATCCAAAATCACAAAGTCTACAGGAAAAATGAAGGTAGACACCTTCACCAACACATCATTTAAGATACCCACAGGTCATTTTACCGACCTATCTGCCATCACGAGCCGCATATTGGTTGGTGTAGGGTAGCCTAACCCCAACTTTCTGTAGACGGATAGTGGCATCAAATTGATGCTAGCTCCCAAATCGCACAATGCCTTAGCAAAATTCATAGATCCAACCGTGCAAGGAATAGTGAAAGCACCAGGGTCTGTCTTCTTCTGTACTAAGGACCTTGTGGCAATTGCACTGCAATGATGAATATTATCTGCCGGCTCATCGCTTACTGTCCGCTTCTTTGTTAAAAGGTCCTTCATGAATTTAGCGTATCCGGGCATCTGCTCTAGCGCTTCCACCAAAGTAACATTAATAGTCAGTTGTTTCAACATAGTCATGAATTTACTGAACCTGGTATCATCAGCTTTCTTCTTCAGTCTCTGCGGAAAAGGTGGTGGTGGAAGGGGAATTGTTTTCTCCACCACTTCCTTTTTATCTTTCTTTCGATTATCAACTTTTTCAGGAGTGTCGTCAGCCTTCTTCTTCAGTCTTTGAGGAAAAGATGGTGGTGGAAGGGGAATAGTTTTCTCCACAACTTTCTTTTTATCTTGTTTCCAACTATCAATCTTTTCAGGCTGCAGACGTCTAGGGGTGACGTCATGAACACACTCTTTAGCTTCTTCGGCCTCTTCACATTCTGCATCAATAACATTATCCGCTATATCATCAACTACCTGTTTGCCTTTAGATGGATTTTCCAACACTTTACCACTTCGGGTAGTAATAGCCATACATGATCCATCATTCCTCGGATTTTGCACTGTGTCGCTAAGTAGTGTTCCAGCTTTTCTTTGATTGAATGCCGCTGAAAGTTGACTCAATTGCTGCTCTAGTTGCTTTATTGCAGTAGAATTTGAGTCAACCAATTGATTTATTGAAGACAAATCGTTCTTTACCTCATTCAATCCCATATTAGTTGCCTCAACTCCTTTCAGTAGCTTTGCCATCATATCTTCCATAGACATCTTCCCCGAACCAGATGTCGTGGCCTCACGATTTCCAGGAGGAATATACAAACCACTCCTGTCAGTCTTATTCTTCCAACTACCTTGATCGCGGTCCTTGTATCCAGATTTATCATAATAGTTCCGACCTTGGTTTCCTTGGGCATTGCCTCGGAAACCCCCCTGATTATTCAAGTAGTTGGCTTCTTCCTCGGAATCGGATTCGTCTCTTCCTTTTGACGCAACTGCTTTGACTTTTTCGGTCTTCCCTGATAATAAATGCTTGGTAAGAAGATCCATCTGTGTTTTCATATGCGTCATATCTTGATCATGTTCCTCTTCTCTTCGCCTCTGTTCTACTGTCATGCCAATCGATATAGTAGAGCTTGCTACCTCAGAATCCCTGGTATGCCAAGCTCTACTTTGCTTTGTCATACGATCTAACATATCACTTGCCTGAATAAAAGTAAGGTCCATGAATGACCCACCTGCTGCATTATCAACCACTGGCTTAGTCACCGAATTCAAAGATCTGTATAATATCTCCATCAAGTGGAAATTGTTCATATGATGGTTTGGGCACCGCATAAGCTTCGTCTTGAACCTCTCCCATGTTTCGTGGAGATCTTTAGTTCGAAGCTGTCGAAAATTACTGATTTCATCTCTCAACTGTGCTCTCTTGGAAAGCGGAAAGAATCTTTCTAGGAAAGCGTCTTTCAACTGCCTCCAATTAGTAATAGAATCAGGAGTTAGCCCATTCAACCATAGAGTTGCCTCCCCAGATAGAGACAATGGAAATAAACGCAGCTGAATTGCATTCTGTCCAACGCCTGGATTGTCAAACGACTTGCATGTTGAAATAAAGTTGATCAGATGCATATTCGGATCATTTCCTGCGAGTCCACCAAATAACCCCTTGAGCTGCAATAACAGAATCATGGTGCTAGTGATATTGAACTTAGCTCCGGGTACCAAGGGTGGAGGAATAATAGCCTCTGTGGCACCAGCTCCATCAAGATCGTCATCATCATCATCAAAAGGGGCCTGCACAGCACGGCGGTCAGGTCTCATTCTAGCTTGACGATCTCTCCTGTGCATAGGTGCTGCCACCTCATCTGCAAGCCGTGGATTAAGTAACTCCTCGTCACCCAGGTCCTCATCATCAGGATTTGTTGCCCGACCAGGGTTATCAATATTTTGTGCAGCTAGTCTAGCTTGCTCCTGTTGAGCCTCCCTTCTGTCAATGTCACGTTGTGCATCCATTCTGCCAATAAGTTGAGGTTCAGGATTGATAGGTAATAGCGGTTGACCTGAACTTCGAGTGTTTGGCATGCACTCAAGCAAACCTGAATAAAACAAAAACAACAACTAAAAGTAAAATACGAGAATCTTTGACCAAAGGGTCTAGTAACTATCACAAACTTAGTTGACAACCGTATTCCCCGGCAACGGCGCCAAAATTTGATAACGCTCAAACTACAGCTCTCGTAAGAGTGTAAGCAGTCATCGTCAAATATAGAACCCAACTGGGTTGGGTGTCGAATCCTACAGGGAATACTTGGTCACTAAGTAAGCGACGATTATTAGACTTTTGATGAAAGTTCTGCGAATAAAGGGGGGATTTTGTGCGTGCAAATAATGTAAACAAAATAGTAGAGTAAAAATGGAATACTTGGTAGGTATTAATCAATGAGAATTGAGAGCTAGGGTTATGTCCACCTTATGAGTTCTACGTATCTATTGGCTATGAGTTATGCGGAATTCAGACATGCATGCGCTTATAGAGATTCGTATTCTATGGTAAATCCTAGCGTCTTTCGACCATCAAGGATTATATCACTTTAACTCTTTCGAGCTTAAAGCGTATACTAATGGTACGAATTCTCCAAGAGGTTAATCCAGTTACGGCACTAACTTTTAAACAGGGTTTAGTAGACCTATTTCCTTGTCATTCTCTCTTTTCCAGACATGTAACTTTTCTTTCGAACAAGTTAATGCTATACTGGCGTATTCTATATGTTTGCAACCACAAGAATTCAATTAAGATGAAGAGAGTAATGATATAATCAGCATACGTATCAAGAATTCACAAACTCATAGAAACAGATAGTATCTCATAAGGCTTCCATAACCCTAACAGAGAAGTTTAGCTACTCATGAGTGCAACGGAGATCACAATGAACATCATCATCATATCAAAACTAGAATGATCTCACGTTGGAGAGGAGTGTGGCGTCACAACAAGGGTGACGTTTTTCCTCTTGGTGTTTCCCATGAGTTAGCATTTTTCTCTGTTAACAATTGTAACGTGAAGCGGAAGTTGAAAGAAAAAGAATTGAATTAATGAATGAGGGAATTGTAAGAGTTGAATGAATTATTCGAATGGAGAGAGATAATAATAAAAACTTTAGCAACATAGGGTATTTATAACACCCATATCCTATTCCTACTAGGCTACTGTGTACTTATCCTAATCCTACTAGGTTACTGCATCCTTATCCTAATCCTACTAAGTTACTGTTGATCCCCAAAGTCTTTAGAAATGTTGTTTTTGCCCGGGACAAGTTATCCATGCATCACTTTAGTCCATAGGCGTCCAAACGCTGCTTTCCTTCTTTCGTGAAGCTTCCTTAGGTGTCAAGTTATCCATAAAGTGCTGGAATCTTCATCGGTTATACCTGAAAACTTGCTAATCACGTTTGTTAGCTCACTTACAGGAAAAAGGACTAAAAGTGCATGAATTATATATTTTGTTCTCAAAACTTAGCTAAAATATGGGTAAATTAAGGTGCTTTAGGCGTGTAAATACACCTATCATCACCTATATATATACCCAATTATATCCGATTTCAGACATTTGGTTCATTATTACTTTACAACCAATATTAGGGTTTCTCTCATACATTAATCTCCAATAACAAAATCCAACCTTCTTCAAGAACTAAGGGATTTCCAATTCTTCAAGTTCAAGAACATCAAGAATCTTAACCCAGGTATGCATAGTGTTCATTCATGGACTTCTTTTGTCTATGAAGCCTAAGAATCCCTTTTCTAAATTCAAGTTGTGGATTTTCTTATGAATTTTATGATATAGCTGCTCTTGTTCATGTTGATAATGAGTAATTAAATTGTATTCCATGAATGAGTGCTAAATTCTATATGGGTTTATTTGTATAGGTATAGATTCATGAAATCCTATGACTAACCCCCTGAATGATTAAATTAGAATTGAATCATGACAGTTAAGTGTTGTATGATGTTGTTTACACATTTTATGCCTACCATATGTTTGATTAAATGCCTAGATGAAGGAAAAGCGTCAAATTAGCATGATATCATGAAATCCCCATGCATGTACAAGCTTATGCCTATCACATGTTTGATGAAATGCTTCAGTAAATGTATTATGATGATTATTATGTATTCAAGCAAGTCATGCTTTGTCAGTTTCCTTCTATCGAGTCCTAGGGGTACTTGTACCCGAAACATTAGTTGTGTGCCTAGAGCCATGTCATGTTTTCACGATACTCTTAGTCAAGCTATGAATCCTTAGACTTCAGACAGTTTTATGACTCAGAAAATCTCCATGATCTCATGAACTCAGTCAGTTGTCAGATATCAGTAGTATTCCGTCAGTCAACGGATTAATCAAATAAATCCAAATATATACTACTTCCGTAACTTTAAACAACATGGCTCTGGTACCAATTGTAGGGGGTGCGGATAACTTGGGTAAATTAAATAAATCTATTATAGCTCTAATGGATCTATTTTTATTTGTGCATGGATATTTCTTAACTTCTCTAAACATTTTTATTTATTTTAATTTTATTAATGTTCATATCTTGGGGGGTGATTGGATGGTATTTGATTAAATGCTTTACTGTAATATTCTTTAGTTTTTTCACTTAGTCTTTGTAATTCTTGTATATTATTTTGGAGGTATTCTAAATATTCTATATCTTTTGTTCTAAAATATTCAATTAAATTCTCTGTCATAAGTATTTATGTTAATCTTATTTCTTCCATATCTTGTCTCCAATATTTTAAATATTCATAGTCTATCATTTTATCCTAAAGTAGTTGTGATACTGCAAATTTCTTTGTAATAATTTATTCTAATTGTACTATATCTGATATTAAATTCTAGGTTATCTATTTCGTTAATTATCCTGTCTTTTTCGTCTATGAATAATTCTATATCTAAATCATATTTTAAACTGTCTTTTAATTCTAGTTATTTTATGGTTTTATTTATCCAAATTAATCTTTCTTTTAATTGTTCTCTTCCTTTTCTAAGCTAGTTTCTATAATTAATTTCTTCGTATAGACAACTTTCTTTTTCTCTAACCCTTTGAATATATTCTAGCATTTTTAATCTATATAATATCCATCTGAATAATAACTATCTGAATTTCTACCATAGAAATCTATATTTTCTAATTCATCTTCTATCCAATTATTACTTAGTAACTCATCTTCAAAATCAAATAGTTTTTCCCATATTATTTTCTTTATGTCTTCTAATTCTAAGTCTTTTATGATATATAAAACAAGTATATTAGTTTCATCAGATATATAACTTGTCATATTATGCTTAGGTTTCTACGAATAACTTGGATAACTTGGAATTGGATTCTAGTAATTAATTGTTTTATCATAGTATTTATTAGTTGTTTGTTTTAATCTTAATAATTCTTGTATATTTTCATTAAGGAATTCTATATATTTTATATCTTTAGTTCTCATATATTTTTCTAGATTTTTTTTCATTAGTTTTTCTATTAATTGTATATTTTTTATATCCATTTTTCAATATTCGTAATTTATCATGGTTGATGTGTAGGTTTGGTATGTAAGTATTTGTAAGAGTAGGTAGGTAGGTGTGGTATGTAATTTATTCTAGTCATAAAATATTTATCAAATATTTTTTCCAATATGATTTTTCTTATATCTACAATTTATATATCCTCAAGTACATACAAAACAAGTATTTTAAATTTATCTACCATTTCGTCAGATAAATAAGTATTCATTTTTCATATGATGCTTTTTCAAAATATTCCCTTCAATCATACACATAACAAAATATGATCATTTTAGATTACTATATACTAGATTATCCTTAAATAACATGTTCTTCGGTCACTATTAGCATGGTAATCTGGATATTTTTCCCTTAAATAGCGCCTCTACTCTGGCTACACCCCTATCACGGCTTTCTTGCCTCACCGATTTCACCTTTAGGATGGCATAGTTCTTAGGAATTTTTCTCCTTTTCCACTTTGCTAATAAACTTCTTAACATGCTATTCTTCGAATAATTCTACTATAAAGTAACTAACATGAACTTATTTTATCATATCATGATTGTCAGGAATTTATGAATTTAGCTATTCATAATTACAAATATAAATACCTGTTCTGGTAAATCTGGTAATTCTAGATTTTCCATAGTTGTTTGATGATTCATAGCTTTTCCTTGGAAATATACCTGTTTTTATTAAATAATTCAAAAGTTTTGTGTACAAGAGAGGATTTTGCTTCAACTCATGAAGATTTACCCTCTATTTGCCTTTGGTTCCTCTATTTATAAAGGAAAACGAATATTTTACACTGTTCCTATTCTTTACACGTATCCCTAGATTTTTACAAAAAGTCTTCAAAAAATTATGATATCTACCTAATAATTATTGTAAAAAAAAATCAAAAAGCCTATACCTAAAAGTTAAAGCTATTAATGGCTTTTACTAAAAAGTTTTCCTAATAATAATGACTATACAACTTATTTACATAACAAGATTTAAAAGGCTATACAATAATTCACATGTCTCTTTCTAGCTCGTACTATTTTTTTTCTCTTATCTCTTCCATTATTGCTCTATTGTTATCTTCTTTTCATTTTCTCCTTGTCGTATCTGCTGCTTTTTTATCTTCTTGCTATTATAGTATCACATCTAGAATAAAGTTGTGCATGCCACTACATCTGCTGCATATGTGGTCATCGTATCTTTGGCCAACATGTTTGCTGAATTGATCCATAGCTTCTTCTAAAATAACTCCTTTCGTAATAGATCTTGTGACTAATAACTCCTCTGGTTTTAGGATCGTCATGACCCATTATCTTATCTCTTCTCTGTCATTTTCTCTAATATTTTTACAAGTAGAGTAAACCAATAATTGATTTCTGTTATAATAAATCCAAACTGGGTTTTGATTTATATAATTATTTGTTAACTCAGTCAATATACTGCTAAGTCCAATAACTCTCTTGTTTTGGTAGAAGTCCGGTATCTGATTTTTGGTTATCTCTTCTTGTTCGCATATTTCTTCAGGGATTATATAATCCCGTGTCATTCCTATATTGACAACAGTAATTGTCTGTTTTATTTCATCAAACAATATTTTTGCTGGTGCTGAGTAGAAACGGACATAGAATAACTGTCCCTTCGTATTTCTTTTATAATCCATAAATCTTTTGTGAATATTTGGAATTCCTGTTAACTCTTCTCGAGTAATTGTGTATACTGTAGATAATAGTCTATAATAGTAACATAAAGCAATTAAGTTTGCACTAGTGCCAGGCAAAGCAATAAGTTTTTTATAGTTCTGACATTTTTGAGTAATTTAACAATTTTTGTAAAGTATTAATATTATCAATATATGTACGAGTGATATGGTTATGAGTCTACTTTTGTTGATTGAGTGATTCAGAATATGTGTGTATCTGGGGAGGTATGAATGACTCTGTTTTTTGTATATTTGGTGTATATGGTTTTGAGAATATCTGGTTGAGGTTATAATTCTTTTTCTTTGGTGGTTCAGGTTTATTTTGTGTGACTATATTTTTTCCCTTGGATATATTACCTGCGCCTGCAGCTGTAACTGTAATTTCGTTAGTAATTTGAGTTTTTAGGTGCTTCTCATCATCACCTTCTAGGTCTAGTTTTTTAATGTGCTCTTCCTGCACAGTATCTTTGCTAATAGCTTTTTCTTGTTTTTTATAGTGTTCAACCTGCACTTTTACATTTGTAACTTCAGTAGTTAATGTGATAACTCTTTCTTGTAATAACTTCATTTATTCAAACACTTGTAATATTAAGTCTGTTTGGGTTTCTTTGACATCAGCTTCACCCATTGGTAAATCAGTTTGAGTAGTTTTGTCTTAATATGTAATCTGCAATAACATTCTTGTCAGCCTTGATTACTTCAATCGTAAATTTAAAATTTAATATATTCAATACTAGTCTCCGAATCTCCTTCGGCGTAACTGAGTTTTGTATTTTTCTTGTTAACCACCATCGAACCTGGGTATTATCTGTCCTCACAATAAATTTGTTATAGACAATATATGGTTCAAATGTTAATAAACATTTATATAATGAACATAATTCTTTTCTATTTATCTCCCATTTTATTTCTGTTTCATTAAATGTACCTGAGTAGTATCTACAATGGTGTTCTAATTTTTCTACTTCATATATATATTTAAGTACTCCTCCATAACTATATTCACTTGCGTTTGCTTCTACTATATATGTAAAAAAATTATTTTCATCTGGGAATTGTAATTTTGGTAATTCCTTACAAAGTATTTTTATTTTCAGAACTTGTTTTTTATCTTCTTCGTTGTAATTATATTTTACATCCTTTTTAAATTTTTTCTGTAAATGCTTTAGGTTTTCTACTAATTTTGGTTTATATTCTCTTACTTGGTTTACTAATCCTAAAAATGATTGTAATTTTTTTTTTGTATCTAATTCTTCTTTTGAACTTATTATTTTTTGTACTATATGTTGTTGCATTTTTACTCCACTTTTATCTATTTGTATTCCTAAAAACTCTATCTAATTTTTCATAATTTCGGCTTTCTTTTCACTTAAACTTATTTCCGATTTTCCTATTATATCTGTAAATTGTTCAAATAATTTTAAATATTCCTCTTTAGTTTTTATATATAGTAGTATATCATCTATGTATACTATACAATTAGGTAATTGTTTAAAGTAACTGTCCATAAAGTGTTGGTATCTACCTGGTGCATTTTTGTATTCAAATGGTAATACGTTCCATTCATAAAATCTTTGTGGTACCGTAAATGCGGTTAATTTCTTAGAATCTTCATCTAACTTTAAGTGGTAAAATCTTGATTTACAGTCAAATTTACTAAAGTAGTTATATCCTTGTATTTGTCTTATTTTTAATATCTTATTTGGTATTGGATAATTGTATGTCATAGTTTTTGCATTTAAATTTCTATAGTCAATAACCATTCTACTTTTTCCTCTTTTTTGTTCACTATATTTATTTACTATAAATGCTAGACTATTGTGTTTACTATGACTTTTTTGTATATATTGTTTTTCTAATAATTCATCTATATGCATTTTAAATTCTTTCAAATCGTCAAAATTGTATGTTAATGATTTTTGAGTTATTAAGCTATTTTTATCTATTAATTCAATTTTTATAGTAGTTTTATATTTTCCCCATCCTTTTAATGGATCTTCACTATATAATTGTCTTAATCTTTTCTTTATTATTTCTACCTTATCTATTGAAAATATAGTTATTTCTTTTTTATTTATCAAAAATACAACTAGTTCTACTGTGTCTTCTGTATTTTTTATATTTTCTAACTTTTGTGTAATTTTTTCACTTCCTTTTATCCAATCAGTTTTCTTTCTTATTTTATTAATAACTCTTTTTGCTCTTACTTTTTATTTACACGGTGTTGTAAACCACCAATCTGTTTTACTTATTATATGTGGGTATAATTTATCTAAAAATGATATTCCTAAAAGCATATCTTTTGATGTTAGTTCATAATTATAGATTTCTTCTATTGTTATTATATGTAATTAAGATTCCTTCATTATTAAATCCTTTGACTATTGTTGGTGTTTTTAATTTACCCCATTTACTTTCTGGTAAACAGTTGTATCTACTTAAGTTTGTTTCTGCTCTTGTATCTATTATAGGTGTATAATACCTATTATAATATCCTTCTACTATTATTTTTACAAGTACATATATTTTCATGTCAAAGTTCTTTTTATGAATAATTTCTCTTTATTATATGTTATAGATAATTCTGTATGTTCTATATAGTATGGTTTTGCTTGTTCTAACCATTTTATTCCTAACATTATATCTACTTTTTTCATTTCTTCTTTTATTTCAAATTCTATTTTCATTTTTCTAACTCCTATAATTATTTCTTTTTCTGCCGTATCTTTAATGTTTATTAGACTCCTTGGTAGATCTGGGCATATATTACTATTAGATTTTGTTTCTTTACTTTTTACTAGATATTTTGCTATATAATTTTCTTCTTGTCCTGTGTTTAAGAGTATTAAATATTCTTTTTCATTTATTTTTCCTGTTATGTAATATTGATTTAAATTAACTGTTGAAGTTGTTTCATAACTTGTTCTTTTTTATGAGCTTGATGATTCTGATTTTCCATTAGCTATTCTTTTTGATGTACTTATTCTATCATTTATTATTTCTAAATCTTCTTCTATGTCTATATTTTTGTAACTATAATCATTATTATCAATTGTTTTACGAATTGTTCAAAAGGACTTTCTATTTGTATTTTATTAATATTATTTTTTTCCCTTTATTGTATGTTTTGTTGTTAATACATATAGATTTTTACATCTTGCTGTAAATATTTTACTTCCTGGGATTAGTTCTATTCTTGATATTTTCTAATATAATACTAATGATTTATCTATATTTTTATCTGTCATTACTACTGAATAATTCACACTTATTATAAATTTAAATTTTTGTTATATTAAATTTCCTTTTATAGCTGTTATTATACTTTTTTCTATAGGTTTTATAATTCTATCATCTGCTAAATATAATTCTATTGGTGTATCTATTCCTTCTCTAAAACATGCTTTTATTAATATCTCTGTACCTCCAAGGTGTACATATTTTATTGGGTCTTTGCTTTTTATGTCGTTTATTTCTTTATTAATTAATCTTTTTGTTACTAGTGGTATACTAGCTCTTCCTTTTGCATATCTACAGTCTATTACATGTTCTTTTTGGCTTACTACGTAGTATTCTTCCTTTTTTCTACTAAATATATTTTTTATTATTGGTATTTTAAATATTTTTTCTACACTTAAGTCTAACTCTTTTCCTTTTATTTCATCAAATATATTATTATCAAATATTATTTTTTGGTTTGTTCCTTCTTCATTTAAATATTCTTCTTTTGTTATTATTTTTATATCTACTTCGGTTATTTGGTTCATTTTTATATCTTCTTCAGTCATTTGATTCATCTAATTTACTATCTATTTCATTATCTGTTTCATTCTCCGAAATTTCATATATATTATCTTCACTTTCTAATTCATAATCTATATAATCTATTTGCATATATTCTGTATTTTCTATTTTTATTTCTGATATTTGTTTCTTTTTTGGATTTTTAGGTAATTTACAATCTCTAGCTAAATGTCCTATTTTTCCACAATTATAACAAGTACATTCTTTTATAGATTTCTTTTTCCTGTATGGTCTTTTATGTTTATAATTTTTTACATAATATCTTTTTTTTGGTTTCTTATACTTATATTTTGATTTTTTATATTTCTTATATTTTTTATGTCTTTTTGTTTTCTTATAATATCTTTCTTCACATCCAAATTGAGGTGCTATTTTATCTTTGCAACATGCTAAATTTCTTATTAATGTTTTTTCCATTTTTATTTCTTCTCTATATTTTTCACATAGATTTCTATACCATTGTTGTAAAAAATTTATTCTTTCTCCAAGGGTATCTACTATTTTTGCTTCATCCCAACTCTTTATTATTTTTTAACTAAATGGTTCGGGTAATTTACTAAAATATAATATTCTTATTTCTTTACTTTCTTCTATATTATATGTTCTTTTATAATAATATTCTTCAAATGCGCACGTATACTCATCTATATAGCACATATTACATATTGCTAGTTTTAACATTAAATTTCTATTTATATCTTTTTCTTTATTTTTCTCTTCTTCTTCTGTTGTTACACTGCTAAATTCATCTCTTATAACTATTTCATATTTTTTCAATATTTTTGTTGGTAGTATTTTAGTAGTTGTTGATGTTCCTTCTGTTTTATTATCAGATCTTAATACTTTTTTACTTGCTTCGGCCATGTTTAAAAACCATAATTTTACTGTTTCTATTAATGTTTTTTCTATATATTCTGGTGTGTTTGTTGTATCTATTTTATTATCTAATAATTGTTTTGACATATATACTACCCATAGTTGTATTATTTTATTTGTGTCTATTACACGGTCTAAATCTAAAAAGTTGTAATTAACTATTTGTTTTGGTGTCCATTTATTATATTCATCCTTTGGATTATATCTTTTAAACTTACTTTTGTAATTATATGTTGGTTTTCTTATTTCTGACGTACTAGGTATTATATTTTTATCTAGAGTATTTACTTCTGTATTTATTAGTTCTAGATTTTCTTTACTAATTACTTCTTGTTTTTCATTAATTTCTAGTCTTCCTATGTTTTTTGGAATTTCTGTATATGTTTTACTATCTTTTGAGTCATAATTATATGTTTCTTCAGCATCTATTGTATTTATTTCTAATTCACTGGTTTCTAATTCTTTATTTTTGCCTTCTAATTTTTCTTTAAATTGATTTATCTCAATTAATAATTTTTGTTCTTTATCTTTTTCTTCTTTTTCTTTCTATCTTTTTTCATACAAATCTTTTAATATTTGTAGTTCTTTTTCTAATTCAGCAATCCTACTATTTTTACTTTCTTCTGTGGTTTGTTGTTTTATTTTATCTATTTTCTTTTTCTGTCTATCTCTTCATTTTCTCTTTCTATTCTTACCATGGTTGCCTACTTATCTTCTAATTTTAATTCTTCTTTTTCTAACATTAAATATAAATGTTCACCTATTTTCTTATATCTTCTTCCTAAATTAGAGAATACTATTTTTATTTTTGATTCTTCGTGATTTTCATATGTTTTTTCGTCTATTATAAATTCTTCTTTGTTCATTTTATTTAAATGTATGTAGGTTATATTGATATATATATTCTAGACTATGTATTGTTGATTCTAAATTTGATATTTCTTCCTTTTGTGCATTTATTGAATTTTTACTAACTCTGACAATTATGTTATACTGTAGTCTTTCTATCCTTATTTTTAATTTTTTACGTTTTTCAGATATTATTTGTTTTAATTTTTTATATTTTTGTAATTTTTGTTCGTTATTCACCTAAGCAATATTTATAATATTTTGAGGTAAATATTAACATATAAACTAATAATGCTCAACATGATCGCGGTGTTCTGAATATGATATTAAAATCATGGTCTGACTGACTTTTTACTTGGAAAAAAATGAAAATCATGTAAAACACATAGGTATTAGGTGTTCATAACCTGCCAGCACTGAATTACCATAAAATACGATAACAAAGCTTAAAGACAGTAGTATGAAAACATGGTTCATAGACCCAAAATCTGTACATCTCACCAGAAAGTGAAGAGCTTGAACCTGAACATGGGCATATCTTAAAACATGAGAAAACAACATGATTACATGGCTACATTTACAATTCACTATTATAACATGAAATTCACTTGGAGATGACATGAGAAATTGGAACTTGAATAATGAGATAATTCTGACTTTTCATGGAATCATATGTGGACATTTCAGTATATAAGCATAATACGTGAATTTGAGCATGAAAACATATTAAACCTAAGGAACTAGCAATTTCTCATCAAACTAGTGGAATTTAAGATGAGACATTAAATTTGTAGTTGGAAACATGAATACATACAACTCTTATGCTCTGTAGTCCCTTAATCACATGATACCGCTATATTTTCACACATAAGGATTTGGGGATGAATTCTATCCTAAAACATGTAAATTTAACTTGAAAAGTCATGAATTTGGACACAAGGTTGAAAGGTTAACCTTGTTCAAAACCCCACATACCTTAATTGATGAATTCTAGAAGAAATCTTGAAATTGAAGCTTGAATTCGTGTGTTCTTGTAATGACCCGAATCTGGTACCCGGAATGCTACATGGTGCTCATGACCCCGAATGACCACAAGCTAATCCATGATTGATATCTGTACCTATATACTGCGTAATATACTGAATAATGCAAAAACATGAATTGAAAGACCATAAGGTTCACATAACTGAAGTAAAACATAACATCTAAAAAGGGTATGGAATACCCAAACAACTGAAATAACTGTCTGAACATAATAGTCTGGAAAGTCTCTAGCTGACTGAACTATCTAAGTAAGGATTTGATGGGACATGTCCCCAACTAACTCTAACTAATAAACTAATTAATGAGATAATAGGAAAATAATCATGTCCTCGAAGGATGAGGACTCACTGTTAACTCTGACTGCTGAGACTAGAATCTATTGCTGCTCTGGAGCTCGTGTCTCTAAACCTATGGTATAAGACACCATAGCACGAATGCGTCAGTACTTTGAATGTACTGGTATGCATGTGAGGTAGGATAAATGTATGGGGTTCATATGCATGAACAATAATAATAACAGACTGACTATCATGAGTGTGAGAATACATGTATGAGACATAATAACTGACACTGATACCGTGATAACATGATTACTGAATCTAAATACTGCTAACATAACATACTGATAACTAATATATAACTGATAACATAAGTGACTGTACCTGACAGTCCTGAATCTGATGGAACTAGCTGAGTTCCGTACTGTCTCTGAATTGATTGTATCTGACAGTCCTAAAATCTGAAGAACTATCTGAGTTCTTAACTGATACTGATACTGAAACTGTGGGAAGTAGTCATCTAACCGACATGCCCCAAATGTGCTATAATAGTTGAGTTGGGGTCCAATCTGTACCCTGATTAGAAGGGTGTCAATACCGCGTCATTGGTAAGGACAATGTATGAGTAACCCTAATATAGCAGGTAACTCTAGTGAAAACGGTGGGAACCCTCATATAGCAGGCTAAAGAATTAAAAATAATATCAGCAAAATATAAAGAATTAAAACAAATAATATCTGAAAAACGTAAAGAATTAAAAATAAGGATAGGAAAACTACAGTATAACATAATTGTCGGAGTTAGTAAAAATTTAATAAATTCACAATAAGAAGAAATATCAAATTTAGAATCAACAATAGGTAGTCTAGAATATATATATCAATATAACCTATATACGTTTAAATAAAATGAACAAAGAAGAATTTATAATAGATGAAAAAACATATGAAAATCACGAAGGATTAAAAATAAAAATACTATTCTCTAATTTAGGAAGAAGATATAAGAAAATAGGTGAACATTTATATTTAATGATAGAAAAAGAAGAATTAAAACTAGAAGATAAGTTGGCAGCCATGGTAAGAATAGAAAGAGAAAATGAAGAAATAGACAGAAAAAAGGATATAGATAAAATAAAACAACAAACCACAGAAGAAATACGAAAAATAGAAGAAACTAAAAATAGTAGGATTGCTGAATTAGAAAAAGAACTACAAATGCTAAAAGATTTGTATGAAAAAAGACAGAAAGAAAAAAAAGAAAAAGATAAAGAACAAAAATTATTAATTGAGATAAATCAATTTAAATAAAAATTAGAAATAAAAAATAAAGAATTAGAAACCAGTGAATTAGAAATAAATACAATAGATACTGAAAAAACAGATAATTATGATTAGAAAGATAGTGAAACATATACAAAAATTCTAGAAAACATAGGAAAACTAGAAATTAATGAAGAACAAGAAGTAATTAATAAAAAAAATTAGAACTAATAAGTACAGAAATAAATACTCTAGATAAAAATATAATACCTAGTACATCAGAAATAAGAAAACCAACCTATAATTACAAAAATAAGTTTAAAAGATATAATCCAAAGGATGAAGATAATAAATGGACACCAAAATAAATAATTAATTATAACTTTTTAGATTTAGATTGTGTAATAGACATAAATAAAACAATACAACTATGGGTAGGATATATGTCAAAACAATTATTAGATAATAAAACCGATACAACAAACACACCAGAATATATAGACAATACATTAATAGGAACAGTAAAATTATGGTTTTTAAACCTGGTCGAAGCAAGTAAAAAAGTATTAAGATCTGATAATAAAAGAGAAGGAACATCAACAACTACTAAAATACTACCAACAGAAATATTGAAAAAATATGAAATAGCTATAAGAGATGAATTTAGCAGTGTAACAACAGAAGAAGAAGAAGAAGAAGAAGAAGAAGAAGAAGAAGAAGAAGAAGAAGAAGAAGAAGAAGAAGAAGAAGAAGAAGAAGAAGAAGAAGAAGAAGAAGAAGAAGAAGAAGAAGAAGAAGAAGAAGAGCAAAATAAAGAAAAAGATATAAATAGAAATTTAATGTTAAAACTAGCAATATGTAATATGTGCTATATAAATGAGTATACGTGCACATTTAAAGAATATTATTATAAAGGAACATATAATATAGAAGAAAGTAAAGAAATAAGAAGATTATATTTTAGTAAATTACTCAAACCATTTAGTTCAAAAATAATAAAGAGTTGGAATGAAGCAAAAATAGTAGATACCCTAGGAGCAAGAATAAAATTTTTACAACAATGGTATAGAAATCTATGTGAAAAATATAGAGAAGAAATAAAAATGGAAAAAACATTAATAAGAAATTTAGCATGTTGCAAAGATAAAATAGCACCTCAATTTGGATGTGAAAAAAGATATTATAAGAAAAGAAACCGACATAAAAAATATAAGAAATACAAAAAATCAAAATATAAGTATAAGAAACCAAGAAAAAGATATTATGTAAAAAATTATAAACATAAAAGACCATATAGAAAAAAGAAATCTATAAAAGAATATACTTGTTATAATTGTGGAAAACTAGGACATTTAGCTAGAGATTGTAAATTACCTAGAACTCCAAAAAAGAAACAAATATCAGAAATAAAAATAGAAAATACAGAATATATGCAGATAGATTATATAGATTACGAATTAGAAAGTGAAGATAGTATATATAAAATTTCGGAGAATGAAACAGATAATGAAATAGATAGTAAATTAGATGAATCAAATGACTGAAGAAGATATAAAAATGAATCAAATAACTGAAGAAGATGTAAAAATAATAACAAAGGAAGAATATTTAAATGAAGAAGGAACAGACCAAAAAATAATATTTGATAATAATATATTTGATGAAATAAAAGGAAAAGAGTTAGACTTAAGTGTAGAAAAAATATTTAAAATACCAACAATAAAAAATATATTTAGTAGAAAAAAGGAAGAATACTACGTAGTAAGCCAAAAAAACATGTAATAGACTGTAGATATGCAAAAGGAAGAGCTAGTATACCACTAGAAACAAAAAGACTAATTAATAAAGAAATAAACGACATAAAAAGCAAAGACCCAATAAAATATGTACACCTTGGAGGTACAGAGATATTAATAAAAGCATTTTTAGAGAAGGAATAGATACACCAATAGAATTATATTTAGCAGATGATAGAATTATAAAACCTATAGAAAAAAGTATAATAACGGCTATAAAAGGAAATTTAATATACCAAAAATTTAAATTTATAATAAGTGCAAATTATTCAGTAGCAATAACAGATAAAAATATAGATAAATCATTAGTATTATATTGGAAAATATCAGGAATAGAACTAACCCCAGGAAGTAAAATATTTACAGCAAGATGTAAACATCTATATGTATTAACAACAAAACATACAATAAAGGGAAAAAATAAAATTAATAAAATACAAATAGAAAGTCCTTTTGAACAATTCGTAAAAACAATTGGTAATAATGATTATAGTTACAAAAATATAGACATAGAAGCAGATTTAGAAATAATAAATGATAGAATAAGTACATCAAAAAGAATAGCTCATGGAAAACCAGAATCATCAAGCTCATCAAAAAGAATAAGTTCTGAAACAACTTCAACAGTTAATTTAAATCAATATTACATAACAGGAACAATAAATAAAAAAGGATATTTAATACTCTTAAATACAGGACAAGAAGAAAATTATATAGCAAAATATCTAGTAAAAAGTGAAGAAATAAAATATAATAGTAATATATGCCCAGATCTACCAAGGAGTCTAATAAACATTAAAGATACGGCAGGAAAAGAAATTATAATAGGAGTTAGAAAAATAAAAATAGAATTTGAAATAAAAGAAGAAATGCAAAAAGCAAATATAATGTTAGGAATAAAATGGTTAGAACAAGTAAAACCATACAATATAGAACATACACAATTATCTATAACATATAATAAAGAGAAATTATTCATAAAAAGAACTTTGACATGAAAATATATGTATTTGTAAAAATAATAGTAGAAGGATATTATAATAGGTATTATACACCTATGATAGATACAGGAGCAGAAGCAAACTTATGTAGATACAACTGTTTACCAGAAAGTAAATGGGATAAATTAAAAACACCAATAGTAGTCATAGGATTTAGTAATGAAGGAAGCTTAATTACATATAAAGCTAAGAATGTAAAAATACAGATATGGGATAAAATAATAATAATAGAAGAAATCTATAATTATGAACTAACATAAAAAGATATGCTTTTAGGAATGCCATTTTTAGATAAATTATACCCACATATAATAACTAAAATAGATTGGTGGTTTACAACACCATGTAAACAAAAAGTAAGAGAAAAAAGAGTTATTAATAAAATAAAAAAGAAAACTGATTGGATAAAAGGAAGTGAAAAAATTACACAAAGGTTAGAAAATATAAAAAATACAGAAGACACAGTAGAACTAGTTGTATTTTCGATAAATAAAAAAGATATAACTATATTTTCAATAGATAAGGTATAAATAATAAAGAAAATATTAAGACAATTATATAGTGAAGATCCATTAAAAGGATGGAAAAAATATAAAACTACTATAAAAATTGAATTAATAGATAAAAATAGCATAATAACTCAAAAACCATTAACATATAATTTTGACGATTTAAAAGAATTTAAAATGCATATAGATGAATTATTAGAAAAACAATATATACAAAAAAGTCATAGTAAACACAATACTCCAGCATTTATAGTAAATAAACATAGTGAACAAAAAAAAGGAAAAAGTAGAATGGTTATTGACTATAGAAATTTAAATGCAAAAACTATGACATACAATTATCCAATACCAAATAAGATATTAAAAATAAGACAAATACAAGGATATAACTACTTTAGTAAATTTAACTGTAAATCAGGATTTTACCACTTAAAGATAGATGAAGATTCTAAGAAATTAACCGCATTTACGGTACCACAAGGATTTTATGAATGAAACATATTACCATTTGGATACAAAAATGCACTAGGTAGATACTAACACTTTATGGACAATTACCTAATTGTATAGTATGCATAGATGATATACTACTGTATATAAAAACTAAAGAGGAATATTTAAAATTATTAGAACAATTTACAGATATAATAGGAAAATCCAAAATAAGTTTAAGTGAAAAGAAAGCCGAAATTATGAAAAAAAAGATAGATTTTTTAGGAATACAAATAGATAAAAGTGGAGTAAAAATGCAACAACATATAGTACAAAAAATAATAAATTCAAAAGATGAATTAGATACAAAAAAGAAATTACAATCATTTTTAGGATTAGTAAACCAAGTAAGAGAATATATACCAAAATTAACAGAAAACCTAAAGCCTTTACAGAAAAAATTTAAAAAGGATGTAGAATATAATTACAACGAAAAAGATAAAAAACAAGTTCAGAAAATAAAAATACTTTTTAAGGAATTATCAAAATTACAATTCCCAGATGAAAATAAAAAATTTACATATATAGTAGAAGCAGACGCAAGTGAATATAGTTATGGAGGAGTACTTAAATATAGATATGAAGAAGAAAAATTAGAACACCATTGTAGATACTACTCAGGTACATTTAATGAAACAGAAATAAAATGGGAGATAAATAGAAAAGAATTATGTTCATTATATAAATGTTTATTAGCATTTGAACCATATATTGTATATAATAAATTTATTGTGAGAATAGATACTACCCAGGTTCGATGGTGGTTAACAAGAAAAATACAAAACTCAGTTACGATGAAGAAAATTCGGAGACTAGTATTGAATATATTAAATTTTACATTTACGATTGAAGTAATCAAGACTGACAAGAATATTATTGCAGATTACATATCAAAACAAAGCTACTCAAACTGATTTACTAATGGGAGAAGTTGATGTCAAAGATACCCAAACAGACTTAATATTACAAGTGTTTGAACAAATGAAGTTATTACAAGAAAGAGTTATCACATTAACTACTGAAGTTACAAATGTAAAAGTGCAGGTTGAGCACTATAAAAAATAAGAAAAAGCTATTAGCAAAGATACTATGCAGGAAGAGTACATTAAAAAACTAAACCTAGAAGGTGACGATGAGAAACACCTAAAAACTCAAATTACTAACAAAATTATAGTTACAGCTGCAGGCGTAGGTGATATATCCAAGGAAAAGAATATAGTCACTCAAAATAAACCTGAACCACTAAAGAAAAAGAATTATAACCTCAACCAGATATTCTCAAAACCATATACACCAAATATATAAAAATCAGAGTCATCCATACCTCCCCAGATACACACATATTCCGAATTACTCAATCAACAAAAGCAGACTTATAACCATATTACTCGTACATATATTGATAATATTTATACTTTACAAAAATTGTTAAATACAAAACCTATCCAGAGTAAAGATTTAGCAAAACAACACCAAGGGTATATTACACAAAAATGTCAGAACTATAACAAACTTATTGTTTTGCCTGGCACCAGTGCAAACTTAATTGTTTTATGTTACTATTATGGACTATTATCTACAGTTTACACAATTACTGGAGAAGAGTTAACAGGAATTCCAGATATTCACAAAAGAAGAAATATCAAATAATTACTAAGGGACAATTATTCTATGTCCATTTCTACTCAGCACCAACAGAAATATTGTTTGATGAAATAAAACAGACAATTACTGTAGTCAAGATAGGAATGACACGAGATTATATTATCCCTGAAGAAATATGCGAACAAGAAGAGATAACCAAAAATTAGATACCGGACTTCTACCGAAATAAGAGAGTTATTGGACTTAGCAATATATTGACTGAGTTAGCAAATAATTATATAAATCAAAACCCAGTTTGGATTTACTATAACATAAATCAATTATTGGTTTACTCTACTTGTAAAAATATTAGAAAAAATGACAGAAAAAAGATAAGAAAATAGGTCATAACGATCCTAAGACCAGAAGAGTTACCAATCACAAGATCTATTACGAAAGGAGTTATTTCAGAAGAAGCTATGGATCAATTTTGTAAACAGGTTGGCCAAAGATATGATGACCACATATGCAACAGATATAGTGGAAGACACAACTTTATTCCAGATGTGATGCTACAATAGCAAGAAGATAAAAAGCAGCAGATACGACAAGAAGAAAATAACAACGGATCAATAATAGAGAAATAAAAGACAATGAGACAAGTTAATAAAAGTTAGAAAGCGACATATGGAAGAATAGTTAATTTTTCTTAACTTATTTTTACATAAAATGTATAGCATTATTAGAGTGTCATTATTACTCTTGACTTTTTGGCACCTATCATTACTAGTCTTAATAGCCTTTAAGACTTTTTGATTTCTACTTTTTGTAAAGTAGTTTTTGTAGAATTATATTAGGACAGGTATAGAGTAAAATAGTATACGCGTTTTCATTCTTAGGTTATAAATAGACGAGCATCCGCTCAGATAAAAGGCAAGCCTTCATGAGTTGAAGCAAAACCCTCTCTTGTACACAAAACTTTTGAATTATTTAATAAAAATAGGTATATTTCCAAGGAAAAGCTATGAATCATCAAACAACTATGGAAAATCTAGAATTACCAGATTTACCAGAACAGGTATTTATATTTGTAATTATGAATAGCTAAATTCATAAATTTCTGACAATCATGATATGATAAAATAAGTTCATGTTAGTTACTTTATAGTAGAATTATTCAAAAAATAGCATGTTAAGAAGTTTATTAGCAAAGTGGAAAAGGAGAAAAATCCCTAAAGAACTATGTCATCCTAAAGGTGAAACCGGTGAGACAAGAAAGCCGTGATAGGGGAGTAGCCAGAGTAGAGGCGGTGTTTAAGGGAAAAATATCCATATTACCATGCTAATAGTGATCGAAAAATATGTTATTTAAGGATAATCTAGTATATAGTAATCTAAAATGATCATATTTTGTTATGTGTATGATTGAAGGGAATATTTTGAAAAAAACATCATATGAAAAATGAATACTTATTTATCTGATGAAATGGTAGATAAATTTAAAATACTTGTTTTATATATACTTAAGGATATAGAAATTGTAGATATAAGAAAAATCATATTGGAAAAAATATTTGATAAATATTTTATGACTAGAATAAATTACATAGCACACCTACCTACCTACTCTTACAAATACTTACATATCAAACCTACACATCAACCATGATAAATTGCGTATATTTAGAATATTGAAAAATGGATATGAAAAATATACAATTAGTAGAAAAACTAATGAAAACTAATCTAGAAAAATATATGAGAACTAAAGATATAAAATATATAGAATTCCTAAATGAAAATATACAAGAATTATTAAGATTAAAACAAACAACTAATAAATACTATGATAAAGCAATTAATTACTAGAATCCAATTTCAAGTTATCCAAGTTATTCATAGAAACTTCAGCATAATATGAATAATATGACAAGTTATATATCTGATGAAACTAAGATACTTGTTTTATATATCATAAAAGACTTAAAATTAGAAGACATAAAGAAAATAATATGGAAAAAAATATTTGATTTTGAAGATGAGTTACTAAGTAATAATTGGATAGAAGATGAATTAGAAAATATAGATTTCTTTGGTAGAAATTCAGATAGTTATTATTCAAATGGTTATTATACAGATTAAAAATGTTAGAATATATTCAAAGGGTTAGAGAAAAACATAGTTGGTTATACGAAGAAATTAATTATAGAAACCAGCTTAGAAAAGTAAGAGAACAATTAAAAGAAAGATTAATTTGGATAAATAAAACCATAAAACAACTAGAATTAAAAGACAGTTTAGAATATGATTTAGACATAGAATTATTCATAGACGAAAAAGACAGGATAATTAACAAAATAGATAACCCAGAATTTAATATCAGATATAATAAAATTAGAATAAATTATTATAAAGAAATTTGCAGTATCATAACTACTTTAGGATAAAATGATAGACTATGAATATTTAAAATATTGGAGACAAGATATGGAAGAAATAAGATTAACAGAAATACTTATGAAAGAGAATTTAATTGAATATTTTAGAACAAAAGATATAGAATATTTAGAATACCTCCAAAATAATATACAAGAATTACAAAGACTAAGAAAAAAAATTAAAAAATATTACAGTAAAACATTTAATCAAATACAATTCAATCACCCAAGATATGAATATTAATAAAATTAAAATAAATAAAAATATTTAGAAAAATTAAAAAATATCTACGCACAAATAAAAATAAATTTATTAAAGCTATAATAAATTTATTTAATTCACCCAAGTTATTCGCACCCTACCATTGGTATCAATCTTGGCCTTTTTAACAGCCGAAGTGCCTTCATGAACAGTTTGAAAAGTGTCTCATATTTGTTTAGCATCTTGACAAAAAGAAATCCTTTCATCAATCCCTATACTACATATAAAGAATTCTTTCAGCTTTGGCATTGTTTTGAATTGACACCTTTTCAGCAGCATCCCATTCTCTTCTTTCCTCGGGGACTTGAGTCTTTCCATGTGCAGAGACCTTCATGGGATGGTAGGTCCATCCAGGATGACATAGATCAGGACATTCTCCAATTATGTGACCATCATTCTACTTTTCACCAACCATAGTACTTACCATTAAATAGACGTGATCTTGTTTGTGGCACTTTCCCGAGAGAGGAGCAGCTATATTATCCTTTTCAAGGAGTTAATCTTATAAAAAAAATAAAAGGCCCACTTTAATACCGATTGAAAAAAACTAGTAGCAACTGCCAACACAAGAACCAGGCACCTGTGCAAATAAGCAAGAAAAGAATACACAATTTTATGTGAAAAACTTCCTTGTTTAAGGAAGTAACGACTATAATCAACAATGTATAAAAGTTTCAATTATCATAATTGTCATGACTTATTTTAAAATATAAAAGATAAAGTAAGAGGAGACAACACCAAATAAAGCCCAAGAAATGTATAAAATGGCATAACTGCCTATTAATAAATAATAAAAGAATTTACCATCTCAATTCAATGAGTTACCTCAGAGGAAGAAAGCTTAACTCAACATTCAGATGTCTCGAATATCCCATATTCTGTTATAGCGGAAGAATGATTATCACAAGAAGTTCACAATAATTAGTTTGTGTTTTAATTATGGATAGAAAGCGAGTAGTAGTCAAGTCCCCCCTATCTCACATCCTTCGAATCCTACTCCCTCCGTCTCATTTGATTTATCCCACATTTTTTAATTTAATTTCTCATTTTACTTGTTATTTTTTACAAATCAAAAAGAGATAATTTTTTTTTTTATGTTTTACCCTTTGCATTAATTATTTTTTCTTCAACTTAAAATATAAATATTATTTAATAGGATATTATGATAAACTATTCATATTATTAATTATTTTTCTTAATCAATATGTCAAGTTAAATTGGGACCGTGTAAAATGGGAGGAGGGAGTATGATCAAGCGCTTGTTCAAATATTACAAAAAAAAGTCTTTGATAGTTCCAAGATTGATAGTGTCAAGATCCCCAAAAACTATGACCAAGATTTATTAAAAGTCGATCACGAACATTTCATATTTCTCCACACAATATCCAAAATATAAAAGATCATGTAAAATTAGACTAGAATACATATTTTCATAAATTTTAAGACACCTCAGGTCAAACATATTTCTTCGAGTCAACGTCAAAATCCAAAATTGATTGCATGGAGACGTTAGACATAAGCTACAAGACTAAATCTACAGACAAGTTTCAATCTTGATTTTAAATTTTAATTGATGGATACATTCACAATTTTTCTCTATTTCACGCTCATGGCTTAATCTAAGGGTGTCTAACGGGCCGGTCCAACCCGGAACCGGCCCTCCCATTTTACCCGGGTTCCGGGCCGTTGACGGGCCGTGTTTGGGGTTAATCGGGCCGGGCCGGCCAAACAGTAAAAAAATTAAAACCCATCCGAACCCGGCCCACTTAACCCAATCCGGTCAAACCCACCAAGACCCGGTCAAACCCGGTTAAAAACCGGTCAAACCCGTTTAAAAAATAAATAAAAAAATCCAATATACACTATATACACTCCAATATACAATATATATTTTTAAAAAAATATATAAAGTATAAACAATTACACATATATACGTACCATTCAATATATAATTATATATGACTATACGTACTACTTTAAATAAAACATATGCTATAATAGTATAATATATATATATATACACTACAATATATATATATATATACTAATTTATAAAACATATACACATGTATACGTTAAATATATACTACTTTAGAAGATATATACACATATATATGCATCATTCAATATATATGTACTACTTTAAATAAAATATATACTACAGTATAGTGATATACATACATATATATACAACAATATGTATATATATATAGTTACATACTAATTTATAAAACATATACACTTGTATACTTTAAAGATATACGTCTATAGAAGATATATACACATATATACGCACCATTCAATATATATGTACTACTTTAAAAAAAGTATATACTACAATATATATACTAATTTATAAAACATAAAGTAATGTATACGTTAAATATACACGTCTATAGAAGATCTATTCACATATATACACTCTATTCTATGTATATGTAATACTTTAAATGAGATATATACAATATATATACATTACAATATATATTTGTATAGTTATATACTAATTTATAAAATATATACACATGTATACGTTAAATATACACGTCTATAGAAGATCCATTCACTCTATTCTATGTATATGTAATACTTTAAATGAAATATACTATAATGTATATACATTACAATATATATTTGTATAGTTATATACTAATTTATAAAACATATACACATGTATACATTAAATATACACTTCTATAGAAGATATATACACGTGTATACGCACCATTAAATGTATATATACTACTACTTATAAAATATACTACATTATATATACATTACAATATGTATAGATATACTTATATACTAATTTATAAAATATATACACATGTATACGTTAAATATACACTTCTATAGAAGATATATGCACAAATATACAAAACATATGCTACTTAATATAATAAATTAATAATATTTGGTAGTAAATTAATAATATATTAGAAGTAAGTTTTTAATTTAAAGTAGAAAACTAGAAATTCAATTTTAAATTTTAAATCGTTAAATAAAAAAAAATAAAAAAACAACGACTAAGGAGTGAATGAATTTGGGGAATTTTATTGATTGCAAAATGATCCAAAATTTATAATTTACATGAATGAAAAATCTATAAATTATGCATCATTTTTTCCAACTCATTCATGTTAATATTAATGGGAACTTGCATAGGATAATCGAAGTCAACGGGGGCAAAATCATGCATTGGACTTGATTCTGCGGAGTTCTCCCGTGAAGTCATAATTTCTTCAAGTTTCAGCTCGTCGCTCGGCTCCGGTTCCATTCCTTGGTTTCTTCTTTCCGCTCTAATCCAATCTCTGAGGCAAACTAGAACATTCATTGCATTGCTTCCCAATGAGTGTCGGTTGTCTCCAAGCTGCTGTCGTCCCTGACTGAAGGCGCTCTCTGATGCAACGGTTGACATTGGAACATTCAAGATATCTCTAGCTAATCTTGAAAGCACAGGATATTGTGATTCATTATTCCTCCACCAATCCAGCGAGTTGATCCGTCGTCTGCGATCCTCTGGTGCCGTCCGAAGATAATATTTCAGCTCTTCCCGATAAGTTGATGTGTAAGTTCTCTCATCAACACTGTTTCAACAATTTAAATCATAAAACGAATCAGAAAAACCACTATGTGCCAGCCTTTTAGAAGATGATGGCTCCTCGGGAGGATGAGGAGCGACAGTTGGAGTGATATTTGTAGGTAAGGCTGAATCAAATAAATCAGCATAGTGATTATATAATTTTTCTATATAATCCTTTGCATCAGCCGTAGCCGTCCACAAATCAGGCTGTACTTGTTCAGAATCATGGTAAGTATTTATTTCTAAGTTAGTATAAATAAGAGTACTAAAGTGACACATATGATTATATTTCATGCACGGATTTAGCATAGCACCAACCAAGTAAATAGGGGGAATCGGGAAAAAATATTTTTTAAATTTCGTAAACATGGCGCCAACAGCTTCTTTATAACCTTCTTTATTTTTATATTGTTGGAGCAAACCAGAAATATCGGCTATATATGCCAAAATATTACAAACAGTAGGATAGTAAGCACCGAAAAATTCAACCGTAGCTACATAAATTTTTTCTAAAAACTTAACAAGATCATTAATTACAACCCAATCAGAATTATGTAGCATGCAATCAGCAGAATCAGCAAATGAACCGCAATGTTGGTTAAAAGCTAGTGTAATAGGAATTCTATATTTATAACAAGTTTTTAGAAATTCATACGTAGAATTCCATCTAGTATCAATTTCCTCAGGCATCAAAATCGGTGTAAGTCCATTTTCTTGACATTTAAGTTTAAATTCTCTAATTCTCGATCTACGATTATTTCCTTGAATAAAACCAACGGCAAGACGAATTTTTTCAATATAAAGCTCAAAAAACTCAAGACCATCTTTTACAATTAAATTATATATATGACATGCACACTTAATATGAAAAAATTCAGGCAAGGGTGGAGATAGCGTAGATTTTATTTTTGTTATAGCAGTCTTGTTGTTAGAAGCATTATCAAAAGCAATACATAAAATTTTATTTTCTATACCATAATATCCGGCAATTTTAACAATAGAATCAGCAATAAATTGTCCAGTGTGTTTACGATCTTCATCATATAAAAAAGCAAGAATACGTTTTTGCATCACGAAATTACTATCCATCCAATGACAAGTAACGGTTAAATAATCATTTTTATTTACAGCACGACCAAGATCAGAAGTTAGGGACAATCTACATTGAATATTTTTTAACAATGTTGATAAATAAAAACAATATTGTGAATGGAGTCTAAAAATATCAGACCGACAAGTAGTTCTAGGAATACCATTAAACATAGGATTATAAATTGCTTGTATATAACGAATAAAAGCATCAGAAGAAGGAAAACTAAAAGGTAAACAACCCACAGCTACCATTTTAGCTATTTCTTCCCTGTCCCTCAATTTATTATACTTTTTCGCTACTTGACCGGTTGTTGGGTCCATTCTAGTTTGCGTTGACCCACCAACATCCCCACCACCTTTTGCAATATTTAACTCTCTTTTGTGATCTTCATCTATATGTCTCGTTAACGTACCCGTACCCCCTTGCTTGCCTCCACTTCTATGCTTATATATTTGTTGACAAATATTGCACTGCACCTCAATATCTGATATACGTTCAAAAAATTGCCATGCAATACTAGTTCTTTTACGAGGTTTTGGGGCACTGGGAGGACGGGAAGGGAGATTAACTGATTCAGATCTAACGTTAGCATCTCCTACTGCGGGTGTTTCAGCAATATTTTCATTATCTTCGTCTAAATTAACTGCATCTACTTCATTTTCTTCTTCTATACCGTAATTTTCCTGAGCTTCTACATAATCCATATCGTGAGCACCTACACCTATTTCTTCCTCAAAAGGTGTACCAAGCGGTACCAGAGGCGAAGGCACACGGGTATATCTATTACTTGAACTACCTCTACCGCTAGTAATTCGCTTTTTACTACCACTACCGCTTCCGGGACAAAAAAATTTAACACCTTTAGCAACGAGGTTTTTTAATTTATCCATAATATAAATTAAATTAAACTAAAAATATTCAAAATACATAAATATAATAAAATTAAATATTAAACAATTAATACAATAAATAAAAATTAAACGTAAGAGATGGAACGACAATACCAAATTTTGGAAGTATCCGAAGACTGCGACTTTAGAAACTTTCGCTCGTACTTTGTAAACGAAAATTAAAAAATTAAAGTGAACACTTTAAGAAATTAAATATATTGAATATTAGAGAATTGAGAATTGAGATTTGAGAGAGAATGAGATTTGAGAGAGTGAAAAATTGTGTGAAAAATGATTTGAAGTTGTAGGGTATTTATAGATTTTTTTTGGGGATTAAAAAATATTTTTTAAAGTTTTTTTTTATTTTATTAAATGGGCCCAAACTAGCCATTTGGACCCAAAAACGGCTATATAGCCGTTGGGCCAACGGCTAATTTGGCCCAAAATCAATTTTTTTTTATTTTTTTTTCCCGAGCCGGGCCGGGCTGGTTAACCGGCGGGCCTGGACCGGGCTTGATCCTGGCCGGGTTAACCGGGGCCATTTTAACAAAAAAAACGGCCCGGGTCAAACCGGGCCGGGTTAGCTAATCGGGACGGGTCGGGCCGAGTAGGGCCGGGTCAGCCCGGCCCGTTTGACACCCTTAGCTTAATCTTAACACTCCTCTACCATGATCTTAAAGGTGAAAACATATTTCTAGTATCACCACTCTAAATTTATTTGTGAATATCATACCCATAATATTAAATAATTACATTCCGAAAATACTAGATGAAATTCTTTGAATTCACATAAAAAGTCCTCTACTAAGTAGAAAATCATTTTTCAATCGTAAATCTCTTATCATTACCTCATTATTCCCTCATAATTTATAAAGATTAGTGCTTCCTCCGTTCCATAATAAGTGAATTATTGGAGAATTTTTTAGTGTTTAAAATAAGTGAATGGTTCACAATTCAAGGTAGATGTTGGGTAGTGCAATTAACTTGTTGTGACCTTGTAATCTTTGGGTTATATAGTTTGTGTTGGGTTCTTTGATATCTGTAGCTCTGGGGTTAAGGTTTAGAAAAGTTTGTACTCGCTAGATATTTTCTATGTATTTTTGGGTTGTATAATTATAAACTTTTTTAATCTTGATTCAGACTATCTCAATATGTGGTAATTTGTGGGGTATGTTCAAGAGGTCTTTTTGTATTTTTGTTGTAAATGGTTTTTCATCTTTATCTTTTTTAACTTTTCATTGTCATCTAAATAATTTTCTATTGCTAATTTTGTCTATGTCCTCTATTATAGTATTTGTTTATATTTCTTTATTCTTTTTTCTTTTCCTTCTTCTATATATCCTACTTCACTCTAAAAAATGTAAGCTTACGAATCTTTATTTTTATTTCTAACTTTTTGACATCTCCCAAATTATTGTTGTTTCAATATTTGCATCATTTTATAAATAAATATATATATATATATATATATATATATATATATATATATAGAGAGAGAGAGAGAGAGAAGCAAATAAGTAGGAAAAACAAAAAAAGTATCTAACATTTTTACACAATTTATATTAATTTTTAAGTAAAAACATTTAATATTGTTTTTTAGTTGTGCCTTTGGATCTCATGAAATAACAATGGTAGATTATAATTGCTTCATCATCTCAACTGTAATTAAGAATTGCGTGAAGACATTGTTGATATTCTTATAAACGTATTCTAATTTAATTTATTAAAATGAATATGATTAACCGGAGTATTTATACTTATTAGAAATAAGCACATTGCTAAAGAAAAGATAAATTGTTCTTTGTATCGTAAAAAATCACATAAAGAATAATGTATTTCATTAATTAATAAATATTCCTTTTAAGCCATCAATACTATTGTTTGAAGCTTGGTTAGTAATTACCACCAACAAAATTACAATGGCTATTGCTTAAACGAAAATAAAATTTACAACAATAAGAAAATCATGAGCGTTTAAATTATAGAGGTTACATATAGAGAACAAATTCATGCACACTCTCTCACACACACACCTTTTTTTTTAACGTTAACCATAAGAAAATAGATGAAAAAATAAATGTAGAATCAATGTATAATTTTTTAAGCTCTTGTTGGATAGCCCCTCTGACATACGATCAACCTCCAAAAGTCTTCTTCATAAGCTTGAATTGATACTATAAATAATAATATATAAAACACTATTTCAAATATGAATAAAAAAAGATACTCTTGAATATAGGTCTCATGAACTACTAAAAAAAGACAGATTTTCGATCATAAAAAATCGACTATAGTATGTGGTCGGAAAAAACCAACCACAAGTAGTCGCTTTTATATTTTAAAATTTCAAAATAATCATTTCAATAATTTTTATATTAATTATTATTTCTTTTACAAATAAAAAATATAAAAAATATAAAATATAAAAAATAAAAAATAAATAAAAAATAAAACTGACCACTAGTGGTCGATTTTATTAAAATTAATTAATTAATTTTAAAATAAAATCGACCACTTGTGGTCAGTTTATTTTGAATTTTTTATTTTTAAAATCTTTTTTTCTATTTTAAAAATATAATAATAAATTTTAAATATATATATATATATATATATATATATATATATATATTAAAAAACCGACCACACGTGGTCGGTTTTTAGAAAGTTATCATACTTTTATCGACCACGTATTTTGATCGATTTTGTGGTCGAAAATTCAGGAAAATCGACCACATGTGGTCGATTTTTCTATTTTTTTAGTAGTGTAATAAAGAATTGTGACTTTATATAGATGAAAATGGAGGAATATCACAAGGTATCTTAAAATTTATAATTAATTAATTGGAGGTTATGAATATGAAAACTTGAAAATCAGGAAGTTAATGAATAGAAGTGTAGTAATTGACACATTAATTTTTACACAATCAATATATAGAGTTAAGGAAAGTGACTTTTGAGTTTTTTTTTAATATATATAAATATTAAAAAAAGAGATTTTTTTTTACCGAAGAATCAAAATTAATATCATAATACGGTCTAGAATTATTTCACCGAAAGAATTGTGTAAAGTATTGTAATTTACTGTGAAAATGGTAGTTTAAAAATGATATATTTGTAATTTAAATAGGAAAATTATATATACAAACTCAACATAAAATTAAGAATACTTCATAATATGAATAAACTCTCATAAAATGAAGAAAAAATGTATGTAAAAGCATTACACTTTTAATCGAATATATATGATTGAGAAAATATAAGCCAAAATTTATAAAAACATTAAACAAAAGTATTCTTCACATTAAAATAAATAAATCAATAAAAGAGTTCACTGCTAGTTATTACCAGTGTTGTAAAAGACGAGCACCTCATCGCCAATGGAGAATGGCGAGGCGAGGCGAGCCTATGTCGCCTCTTCAGTCCATGGCGCGACAAAAATGAAAAGGCGACGCCTTTGCGAGAAAGGCGACGAGGCGAGGCGGCGAGAAAGGTGACGCCTTTTAATTGTTTTTTAAAAAATTAGGGTTTTAGGTATATAAGCTATTTTTAGGGTTTATTTACACATTTTAACACTACCAACTTACTAACTGGTACCTGTGGCTGCTACCCTTCAACTCACAACTTTGATTCTGGTGACCGGCGACATACTCCGGCGACCTCCGCTACTCTGGTAAGCATTGATTTCTATTTTTTTCTTCTTTCTTTCTTTTTCTTCTTCTTAATCGCTGGATTGGACTTGGTATTTTGGTGCTGCTTTTTTTTTCTTTCTTTTTTTATCTTCTTCTTCTTCTTCTATTTTCGGCTGGCTGTCACTGTATTAGCGACTGTAACAGTGAACTTACCGTTACAGTAATAACCAGTCAACCAGTGGGCACTGTTTTATGTATTTTTTTAATAACTTATGTAGAATTAAAATAGCATGATGGTAATATACTAATTAAATTATTTGATCATTAACAACTTTCAATTTCAATGGTGTCTCACTCTCAATCTACTAGTAGCAAACAAAAGGATATAGGATGGAATTATGGTACATAAGGACCAACAAAAGGTGCGGTGATTTGTAATTTTTATCGACGTACCATAAATAACGACATTACTCAATTCAAACAACACTTGATAGGTGAAAACAAAAATATGAGGATATGTCAATCTTGTCCGGCAAATATTAGGGATGAAGTAAAGGCATTTGTTGATAGCAAAGCCGCAACAAATCCAAAGACTCAACGATATATGCCATCATATAATATCGTTGATGATGAAGATGATATGAATGAACTTGAGGAAATGATGCCTCCCTCCAAATATCAAAAAATGTCTTCAAGTGATGGTAGTGTATCATCCTCAGAACATGTGACGAAAAGTCCTAGAGATAAGTTTTATCCACAAAATCCACAACATAACACCATCTTTGAAAAGGCGGGAGTAGAACGAGGAATTAATGACACAAAAAAAATCTTAAGGGAGCGGGTGGTAAATGTTTTCGCGCTATGGATGTATGATGCGGGACTCTCATTTAATTGTGTTAATTATGATTCATTTACTAACTTCATAGAAACGGTAGGACAACATGGCCCGGGAATGGAGCCACCTACCTATCATAAAGTTAGAGTTTCTCAATTTAAGAAGAAAGTAAAAAAAGTTGATGAACTTGTTGAGAAGCACAAGGTGCAATGGTAAAAGTATGGTTGTCCCATCATGATGGATAAATGGACAGCTCGTAATAGAAAAATGATCATTAATATTTTGTTCAATTGTTCGATAGGGAGCATTTTTCTTGGTTCTGTCGATGCTAGCAATGATTCCACTACTGGCACTAAGATGTACAGCTTGTTTGAGAAGACAATTGAGGATATTGGACCAGAAAATATTGTACAAGTTGTGACGGATAATGCTAAAGAGAATGTGAAAGCGGGGGATCTTATGAGGGCTGTGTACCCACATACATATTGGACTCCATGTGCTTGCCATTGCATCAATTTGATGTTGCAAGACATATTCAAGATTAATCCATATGCCTCAGGTAATAATCAACACCTCTTTTTTTTACTTATTACTAAAGTCTGGATATTTATTAAGCTAATAGTTGATGTAATGTCTTTTACAGTTTTTAAGAAGGCTACAAAGGTGGTTTCTTACATAAGTCAAAGGCCTTTGTTGTTGAACTTGATGAGAAAATTCACCAATGAGAAAAATTTGGTGAAACCAGCCAAGCCAAGATTCGCAATGACCTTTTTGATTTTGGAGGCGATGTACAGACAAAGGAAAAATTTGAGAACCTTGATCATCTCCAATGAATGGAGTACTAGTAAGTTTGCAAAGGAAGTTTTGGGGAAAGAAGTTTCCGTCATTCTTTATTCTGCATACTTTTGGAATGATGTAGTCAAGGCTCTTAAAGTTTGTGGTCCTTTGGTCTCGTTTCTTCGCTTGGTGGATGGGAAAATAAGACCCTCAATGGGCTATATGCTTGAAGCAATGGATAGAGTGAAGAAAACTATTCAACGGGGTTTTGATGGAGTTTCGAGGCATTATGAGAAAGTCCTCAAAATAATTGATTCAAGGTTGATTGATCAACTCAAGCGACCGTTGCACTCCGCCGGGTATATTTTGAATCTGGAATTGTACTTTAAATCAACGATGAGTGAGGAGAAAATTGTTAAAGTGTGGGAGAGTTACTATACTCGTGTTGAGACGATGGTCCCCGATCTTTCCACACAAGATTTACTACTTGCTGAGCTTGCTAAGTACAAGAGTGTGGATGTATTATTTGGTTCTGGTCAAGCTGTTAGAGCCAGAGACACGAGGTCCCCGGGTTAGTGAATTGGTTTAGTTATTTTTATTTTAAAGCACCTTAAGTTATTGACTTTTTTTATACTTATTAACCTTCAATTTTTTTCTATAGTTGAGTGGTGGTCCCTATTTGGGAGAGGAACTCCAAATTTGTAAAGATTTTCCATAAGAGTTCTGAGTTTAACTTGTAGTGCATCTGGATGCAAACAGAACTGGAGTGTCTTTGAACATGTGAGAATGAGTTATTATATTTAAATTTCTATATTAAAGCAATTATTCTTCAAATCTAATTACTAATTAGTAACTACTTCATTATGTACAGATTCATTCCAAGAAGAGAAATAGGCTTGAGTTATCGCGTCTCAATGATCTAGTGTACGTTAAGTACAATAGAACATTAGCACGTCACTATGATATTTGCTATACCATCGATCCTACTATGTTGGAAAATGTTGAAGATGCGAATGAATGGTTACTTGTTGGCCCCAAAAATCAAGAAGATGAACTAGTGTTTGAGGAAAATGATCTTAATTGGGGTACTGTTGCTATTGCAGCTGGGGCTAATGATGATATTGTCTATGGTCTTAGGAGAAAGTCAAGGTCAAGGTCACTTGACAAGGGAAAATCGACAAGTTCAAGTCAGACTCGGGCCCTAGTTGACGAAGAATCCGAAGAGGAAGAAGATGAGGGACAATATAATGAACTGCATATCGGAATTGAAGATTATGCAAATCTTGAAGAAGAATAGACTTGTTTTATGAATATTGAATTGTTGAGTCATTTAAGTTCTAGAATTTTAGTATTTATCTACTATATATTTTTAATTCTTGACTTAAAATATTTCCTAATATATTAGTGTTATTGAAATTTTGATCATTTATATATTATTTTAATTTTTATATTAATTATCGTCGTACATTCAAAGGGCGCTCGCCTCGCCGCTCGCCTTGCCGCGTGGCTAGGCGGTGCCTTGTCGCCTCTTATCGCCTTTCGCCGTCCAAAACACTGGGTATTACAAACAAGGAAAAATGTCATAATCTCGTACATCTGTTCGTTTATCTACCTTTCTCTCTCTCTCTCTCTCACACACACACGCACACTTACACACACACATATATATACATATATTAAAAGTGTGAAGACTCTTAGAAAAGTGATTTGAACTTTTTGCCTTTCTCTAAAACACTCCACAATAAATAATCGTCTTTTCACTTTTTTTTTCTCCAATAATTAACATTAAATTATTACTCAAATATTTAGGATACAAAAAAAATAAAATTAATACCTAAAAGAAATTATATATAATGTGTAAACTTTTGGTTAGGGGTCATATGCAATATTTTAGGGTAAAAAATATTCATGGAAAGGGGAAAAAAAAAATTAAGAACCAAAATTTATGGTTAAGAAAAAACACATAGAAAAGAAAACATTAATTCTCACGCAAGTTTTTAAAGAAAGTATTATAGGAACCAAAATATATTTTTTTAAAAATCATATGCATTGAAAGAAAAAAATTATATTTTATTTAGATAAGAAATAATAATATTTAACACTTCTAAATTAATTAGAATTTTATCTTATATAAAAAAGAAATGTTTATAATTCTATATAAGTAGTTATTTGATCCAATTTTATATAGAAAAATATGTGTAATTCTTCTACTTCTACGTTTTCTTTTTATTCTTCTTATTTTTATTTTTATTTTGATTTGACAATTAATTAAAGCTTTTTTCTTGGATTCTTTAGGATTTTCTAACCTTCTTCGTTATATGAATTCTCTTCTAAATTTTTACTTATATGCAGTTATTTAATTATGAATAACTCATAAGATTTAACATATCTTATGTTTATTAATAATGATTGTCTTTTTTCTTTTTTGGTACAGGCTCTAATGATTATCTCACATACAAAAGATGATCAAATGGTATTTTCAAAGATAATTTTAGTTTCTGTTATCAATTTAAATATCTTTCTCGAATAGATGATGCTTTGCAACTTGAAAATAATAGTAGTTCAAAATTGGGATATACCTCCTGTCTGTTGTCTATTTTTTTTTTCATTTTTTTCTTTTGTATATAAGCCAAAGTTAGAGCCATCTGAAGGATTCATTTATTTTAAATTAATTGATATTTTCTAATAATTTTATTTTTATATATATACTTTATTGATTGACTCTAGACGTACGTGAAGAATACATTTCTAGCATTTTAAAAATAACTATTTAATTATGACACTAATATTTATGGCTTAAATATGTTAAATCTTTTATATTCATTGTTTACGGAAAGTAATATATTTTAAATAAGGAATACCTTTTTAAATATAAATAGTAAATACATGCAAACATGCCTGGCTACTCATAATTATTCCTTTTAAATATTGTTAATTTTAATTATTTAGTTATTGATTTATATGAAAGTAGTTTGATATTATGTTTATGCAGTATTATTGTAATTTTTATTTTATTACTTTATTATTAATTAACGTGATACACGCACAAAGCACGTATACTTGACTAGTATATATAAAATGTTGGATGAAAAAATTAGCACAAATTCGTGTAGAAATTAAAAAAAGAAAAACACGAAAACTCGAGTGATCCTTCTATCAGCAACTCAGAGTTTCACCAATCAAATGCTCACTATAAGGATAAAATATTTGTTTATTCTCTAATTTCATGAGTTGATAAAAAGAAATGTGAAGAAGAAAAATATCCAAAAATCATATATAATGTTGTTAGAGTAGAAAAGATAATCACGACTAATTAAAGTACATTTTAATACTCGGAATTTTTAAAATTAATAGTCATTATGTTACAAAAGTCTCTTCTTCTTTTCTTACCCTTATGATATTGATTGTATACGATTACCGGGAAAAAATATTGTATGCAATCAACAATTTTGCATGCGGAGAAATAAAATAATTTATATTTTGCATACAATTTTGTATACAATCAACAATTTATTAGCTAACATAATTATTTTATGGTTATTAAGGAATAAAGCAATAAGCATTAAACTATCTTGTTGTGCTAAGACATTCACTAAGAGAATAAATGAGCTCATTAATGCTTTTATATGGTCATAAAATTATGTTAATAAGAAAAATTGACAAAGTCACATCCATTTATTGTTACATTGTAGTAAGTATAATGTACAATTACATAACCAATCAAGGAGTATAAACAAATATTTGTTCAAGAAATATATAATATATGAAAATGATGCAGAGGGGCCAAAATATGATCAAGCAAATATCAAATTGCAATCTCCATAGTCATGATACCACAAGTTCCCTTCCTTGCAAAAAGATGGTATCAATGTCATGTTTTCAAAGAAAGGAGAAAGTCATCAGTTAAATTTAATTTCCAGTCTAATAATACTGAATTTGAGTTCAACTTGTGATGTGATATATAAAGAAAAGAAAAAGGAAAACAGACAGTTCATTATCATGTATTGAACTTGTGGGGGTAAATAAGAGGGTGAGAAATTAAATCATTTTTAGAGTAAAAACCACGAGAAAGAGGATTGAAAGATTATGAAATCTGCTTCATGTTTTGCATAGCTACATTTGTTGATATTTATATCTGTCGGAGACCTTTCAATTTTTTTTTTCTTTCATAAATATGGAACTTGAAAGGTTTGAAAAGCATAGCAAGTAACAAATATTCATGTATTCATTTCATTAACGTGTGACATTAAACATTTATTAACTGCAACAATAATTCTATATTTACATGATGAGACTTTTAGTATTTCTCTGTGTTAGTATATTATATGAGGAAAAAAAAGAACAAAACTACCAAAAAAAAGGAGAAAAAAAAATACAAAAGAAGATCATAGACAGTGGCAGAGTCAAGAATTTAGCAAAGGGTATGTAAATTTTTTTTCCAGTTATGTTAAGGGTGTGTAAAATTAAATATTTACTCATAATAGCAAACATTTAACCTTTGTACACCACGTAATTACTCGATGAAGGATATTCATCCGACTACCCTTCATTTAAGATGACTCCGCCCATAATCATAGAGAGGGACCACATCACCTTCTCTACTATCTTCTTTTATAGTATATATAGATTGCTACATCCCATGGTCCATTTCAAGAAAGCTTCAGCCATGGAAATTGAATACATTAACTTTACTGAAAGTGACTTGGTTTCCAAAAATATGATCATCCCACTTTATACAGCAAACTCACGCACTTCCACCAAGGATTCATATAGTATTCGGGCCACATTATTGTGGCCATTTAGCAGTTCTCTCGACTCTCTCGCATAGCAGTTCTTTTTAGTATAATATGATATGATTATTATTTAATATTTATCTTTTTAAAATATTTAATAATAGTTAATTTTGATTTAATGTAGAAAAAAATAATAATTTAACTTCACACTTTGAAGCTTTCTACTTTTAATAATACAAGTAGGACATAATCGGTAGGTTGGTTTTTGTGTCCTTAATATTGATATATAAAAATATTATTATATTTGGTTCTAAATGTTACTATTAAACAACGAATTTTTAAGTTGATTTATTTTATTTTTTTTAAAAAATTACCATATTTTTTCCTTTCTTTTTTTTACTATTTTAGGAAAATAAATTTGAGTTACCATAGAATTTCTTTTCCTTATAGGAACCTTATATACTAATCCTATTTTTCAATCAAGCAAATAATTAATTAATTATTTAAAAAATAGAAAGAAGATTTTATCTATTGCGGATTATTTTAATGAAGGGCAAAAAGTTCGAATCACTTCTCTAAGGATCTTCACACTTTTAATATATTATAGATAGATTATAGATATTGGGATAGATATAGATTATTGATAGATACGGACTAATTAAGTATATATACTTTGCATGTGTATATCGCGTTAATTAATCATAAACAAATATAAAAAGAATAAGTTATTGTGTGTGTTAATTTTATTAAGTATAAAAGTTAAAAATATTATTAATTAATCTTTTATCATAAAAAATAAAAGATGTACTCAAAGAGAAACATGATGACTATCTATCACACTTACAATTAAGGAGCAAAATTAAATATAGTGAATAAAGTTTCAGTATTAATACCAAAAGTTAAATTATGTTGGTATTAATATATGAAAATAAGCTCTAAGCAATAAGGCAAAAAAAATGAAATACATTATATATACACATAATAATATAACACAATTACTATTGAAAAATTAATAATAGCTGAAACAATTATGATAAAGTAGAAAATGACAATCTAAAAATTGTGATGGAAGAAAACTAAAAGGCATTTACCAAGATTTAGAATTTTACCTTATGACTTAGCAATTGTAATATTTGGTTTACATCTATATAGAAATATAAAGGTACTGTAGAAACGTAACAAGAAAAATGCCCAATGACCAACGATAATTAGATGAAATATTTCTTGCGAATCTTGTTGTTGGAATGTACTATATATGTTGGTGTTGTATTTCTTTTAACAACTGATTCATACTTCAAAGACTTAAAAAGAAAAAAAAAACTTGATAGAGAAATCAGTATATTTTAAGTGGAAAAAAGATTGGTGTAAAATTGTAGTCCTTATCCAGAAGTGACCAAGTCATAAATTAAATTTTTAATATTATTATTCAATAATAGAAGAGTGAATGGGAGGGGAGCTTAGGGTCGATGTCTGTTGTCTGCTTGGGCTGTTTAAATCGTGATTTTATTATATTATCATTAATTAATTATTATGATCATTTAAACATTAAAAAATTAATAATATTTTATAAAAAAAAATGAAAAAATAGACAAAATGATATGTCAATATAAAAAATTTAGTTGACTGTCAAAATTATATTAGTATCAATTTATGGGATAGAGGACGACATTAAGTAAACATTAAAAATTAAAAATATTTCATAGAAAGGTAAAATAAATACAAAATGATATATCAACATAAAAAATTTGGTTGACTATCGAAATTATATTAGTGTCAATTTATGGGACAGAGGACGACATTAAGCAATTTGGCTAACTCTCAAAATTATATTAGTGTCACTTAAATTGAAATAGAAGAAAAAGTATTATAAATCACCATAATTAAAAACTTAAATTATTTTAATAATTGATTATCTAAATATTGTTTGTGTCACATAAATTGAGACAAAACAAATCATGTATTGGGTCCGTGTGTCCGTGCTAGCACGAGCCCATCAATATGTGTTGTCTGCTTTAACTGGTTCAATCGTAATATTACTATATCACTCCTAATTAATTATTATAAGTCATCTAAGTATTAAGAAGTTAATACTATTTAATAAAGTAAGTAAAATAGTCATTTCTGATATGTCTGCTTCAGCTGCTTCAACCGTAATTTTACTATATCACCCCTAATTAATTATTATAAGTCATCTAAGTATTAAAAAATTAATAATATTTAATAAAAAAGGTAAAGTAGACATAAATTATAAATTAACTCTTTGATGTTTTAAATTAACTTGACGTCTTATATGAGACCCATTTAAATTTTTTTGCACAAGTTCTTTTTTATAGTAATTTTGTTATATCACTTTTAATTAGTTATTATAAGTCATTCAAGACATGTCTATTTCGGTGCTTCAACTGTGATTTTACTATATCAACCCTAATTAATTATTATGGTCATCTAAGTATTGAAAATTTAATAATATTTCAGAAATAAAGTAAAATAGACACAAAATGATATGTCAACATAAAATATTTGGTTCACTATTGAAATTATGTTAGCGCAACATAAATTGGAATGAGACAGAGGAAGACATAAAACAACATATATTATTTGAAAATAAGATTAAAAGTATTGTAAATATGTAAAACCCCATAAGTTTTGATGAATTTATTTTGGATCCTCCCTCATGTTTAATGATGAATTTTGACTTTAATCATGCTAAGGGATTTTAAAGTGATGATTTGGCAAAGTTTTAAAATTTTTGAAAAGTGTTCAGGGTCATTTTGGGATCCCGAACCAGTGAGGGTCCATGATAAGGTCGTAGCATGCCAGTTGTGTTCCATGATAACAACATACCATGCTGCCTACGCTCTACGATAAGGGTGTGGCACGCCTTTGGAAAAAAATCACTCAATTTTATTTTTTTCAATTGGGGCAAGGGCTTTTTGGTCCTTTTCCCTATTAAAAAACTTTAAACACTCCCTAACTTCTATTAGCTTATCAGTGATCAACTTTTATCATTGCTTCCCCTATTCAACCTCAAGAGAAGCAACTAAGGTTTTTCACATGGATTCAATTCTCCGGGCTCTAAATTCTGACTTTCTCTCGAATTTATTACGTAAAAAGGCATGTTGGACACTCTCTATTTTAACTATTATATTATTGAATCAATTTATTTGATAATTATATATTTTTGAATGATTGATTAAACTAGGGTTAAGGATTTTTGGTTGTTAAACACTTGCATTATTTTTTCTTATTTTGAATGGTTTGTTCATGGTTTAAATGGTGGATTGCAAACTGAATTTGTGTCTCATGGTAATGGTGGGATTGACAATTTATTTTTTTCACAATGTTTATGGATTTGGTATGATGTTAACGACATGAACCTCAATTCACGTCATAATTTTAGCTTTGAACAAGGATTTTACATAATTTAACTTATCTTTTAAAATATTGCATGTCATTAAATGGTAAAAAGATAAAGAGGTTTTGAAACGCCCATAGGAGCTATGGTTTGGATTTTTAAACATAATTTGGAGTTTAATCAGTTAATAGTTATAATTTGATATAATGAGAATAGATTGCAAGTCTATTGATATGACGATAGCAAATTGAGAATGCCTTAATAAATGACTCCATCTATAATAGTATGTGAAAACTATTTTAATTGGGCTTAAAGAGAATTGTGTAGCTCACTGAGAAGGTGTAGTCCCAGAGGAATCAACACTAGAAACCACATTTGCTGACGTTGGGGGTCTATGACCATTGTTTTTTATTTGCACAATATATTTTTGGGAGGCTAGTTGACTATTGGTGGCTTTATCCTAATTCTCCGGTACATGCAACTAACACAGACTAGGCCCTTTCGGTAGAAAAAGTCAAAATATAGCCCGTGAATGCCTTTAGGTCTATATGAGCTACAAAGTTCAGGCATAAGTTTTCAAACGGTCATGTCTTATGTTCCTTGCCCCTATACTGGAATCCTATTATCTATCTAATTGTTATGCATATGATTTATGACTGATTTTGATAAATGCATTTGTTTTATCCCTTTTCTTGGATTGCACATCAGTATTCATCATACTGACCATCCTCGTATGCTACATTCATTTTATAATGTAGGTTTCGAGGGCTTATCTTGTGACCTTGTGCAATATTAGGCGGTTTTGGTACTCCTATCAGACAAATGTTGAAGTGCTGAGCCCTTAATCATCCAGAAGGCTTGGTTTACTTTAATCGTTTATGGTTTCAGTACTTATTTTTGGTTTTCTTCTATCTTAGTCGGGGTCATATCCCGATTTGGTTGGTATTTATGGTTTAGAGTCTTGTAGACAAAATTGAGTATTTCCTTATGGATTTGGTATTTGATTTACAAATTTATTCCATGGATTTATACATCTCCCTTATACTATTGGTTATCTTCCGTTGTTTATTATAATTATTATCTTGCTCTCGAGGTAAGACTAAGGGGTTCATCTTAGGCTTTGGTTGGTTTGGGATGCCCGTCACAGCCAGGCCCTAGTTCGGATAATGACAAGCTTGGTATCAGAGAAAAGTTCAGGGTCATTAGGTGTACACAAGCCATGTTGAGTAGAGTTTCCTTCATGGATGTGTAACACACCACACTTATAAGGGGGGGCCTATAAGGCATTTAGGAATGTTTTTCTTTTTTGTGTCCTATTTTATGCTAGAGAGTCTAGTTACCATGAAACTTTTCTAACTCCTATCTTACTCACTTTTTAAATCATGCCTCCACAAAGATCTAACGGCTTTAGGAACTCAGCTAGAACTTCAGTCCTAACTGAGGCAAATACGAAGAAAGTTTACCCTACTCATGGAATGTAGACTCGGTATAGAACTCGTACTCCTTTCTTCACTGTTCCACCTGGGGTTCCACCGGTCCCTACTAGTCCACCTCGGTCTTCTCGAGCTGGTTTTACTTATACTCAGTCCCATCAGGGAGATTTCTCAAATACTGAGTTCTGTCTGTCTATTCACATGCTTGCTTAGATTGTGGCATCGTAGTCTCATTGGTCTGATTGTATTGGTCCTATTGCTAGTTCGTCTAAGGTCACTCAAGTTGGCCAATTTGTGAGGTTGAATCCCCCAAAATTTATAGGTTCTAAGGTTGAAGAGGATTCTCAGAGGTTTATTAGTGAGATAAAAAAGATCTTCAGAGTGATATATGCTGGTGATTTAGAGGGTGTGGAGTTTGCAGCTTACCAGTTGAAGCAAATAACTTATTAGTGGTATGAGGACTAGAAAGAGATAATGGGTGAAAGAGCTGAGCTAGCAGTGTAGGAAGAATTTGCGGGGTACTTTTCTCAGTCACTTCATTCCTCAAGAGTTGAAGGAAGCTAAGGCATAAGAGTTTATGAATATGAAGCAGGGTAAGATGAGTGTTAAGGAGTATGCATTGAATTTCACCCAACTATCTTGTTATGTCCTGAGCTGGTATCTAGTATGAGGTCTAGGATAAGGAAGTTTGTTTCGAGTCTATCCAAAGATTTGGTGTTAGAGTATAAGGTTGCTATGCTGAACAATGACATGGATATATCAAGGATAGTAGTTTACATGTAGTGGGTGGAAGATGAGAAAAATAAGTTAGAAAGGAAAGGCACAGTAAAAAGTTTAAGTATGCAGAGCAAAGTACAAGTCAACAGAACAGTGGAAAAAATGGTAGGCAATGGCCTAAGAATAGGAACTAAAAAAATTCTTATTCGTCAGCAAGTGCTCCTGCTTCGTAGCCTTCAGGTGATCAGCATTTTCAGTATAACACTGGTCCCAGGGCATAAGGTGCCCAACCTCAAGATGGCGGAGCTCAGTCAGCTCCGCCTTATCCACCTTATTATGGTTATGCAAGGCCTTATCGTGGTTATTGGGAGGAGGAGAGAGATTAGTTCTTTAATTATGGTCAACCTAGTTATATGCGGTGAGATTTTCCTTCATCCAAGGTTGCCATCGGAGCCAATAAGGTCACGGTCGCCACTTCTTCAGCTCTTGTAGCCAAAATTACTATATCAGGAATGGAAATTGGTCAAAATCACATTTATACACTTGTTACTTGTTAAGAATTCAAGGTATCTCCAGATGTTGTTACTGGTATGTTATCTCTTTTCTCCTGTAATATTTATTGCTTGCTTGACCTAGGTTCCACCTTGTCTTATATGACTTCCTACGTAGCTGTACACTTTGATTTTGGTCCTAGAAGTATTTTCGACCCCTTTTCAGTTTCTACTTTGGTGGGTGAATCTATTGCTGTTAGAAAGGTCTATAAGGGTTATGTAATAACCCCGTACATTTCTAAGTCTAGTCCAGCTCATAGTGCAGGTATAAGAGGCTTAGAACCTGAAAATTTGGCTAAGTGTTGGGGACTTAGTCTTATTTTTAGCCTCTCAACTTAGATGATTTTTAAAGTGACCTTCCCGACCTCGAGATGTAAATTTTTTAGTTAATTGATGTTCAAGGGTGAAAGTAGCACATCTCGGGGAAGTTTCAGATTTTTTGGAGGAGGATTGAACTATGTTTGGATTTTCATTCCAGTAGCTCACCGTGATTGCACCGCATTGTGGTGGCTATAACGATGGTCACCTCATTGAGTCATGGTGATGGTCAATTTTTTCGGGTTCTAATTTTGAATTTAAATTATAGAAGGGAAGTCTGGTCTTTTCCCACCGCCCCAAATCATGAAAACACGGGATTAAGCTACTGAAACAATATAATTTAACAAGAAATCCTAAAATCTCTTATTGTTCATCAAACTAAACCTGTTTCCATCCAAGAAAGATCAACAATTGGTGTCTTCCAAGCCAAGAACATTCAAGCTTGTGATATTCTTCAGGATTTAATCCTTAGAGGTATGTTAGATGTTCATCCATGGGCTCTTTTCACCCATGGAGTCCAAAAATCCAATTTCAAGTTTAAAGATATGATTTTTACATGTTATCATGAATTTTAACTATGAATTCCCATGAATTTCAATTTTATATTATGTTACACATAATTTGTTGTTGAGGTTAAACCCTAAATGTTTGAATGATGCTTACTCGTTGGTTTGTACCTTAAATTGTGATTTAGTATCAAAATCATGACATTACTATATGTTTAAAATAATTCCTATGTTTAAACCATGAATTGCAAGTGTCTGATGAAATGCCCAAAGGAATGAGTTTTAAATAATAACTACTTATCTTGTCCTTAAGGTTTTAGTATGGTCTTGTCATTATTGTTATCGAGTCCTGGGTTTTTTGAATACCCAAAATCTAGATTCTTACCTAGTCTCCAGTATCTACAGAATAGTTCAGAATAGTTATGAGCATTTTCATTTCAGTCACTATAAACAGCTAAACTTAGTTCAGTCTAGTAATTAGTATCTTTCAGTTTGGAGTAGGATTTAGCACCGAGTGAATACAGGGATGACGGCTTCCCCGTCAGTTAGGCAGAGTCGTTAGTAGCAGTTCCTGTATTCCAAAACTATATAGCCAGCATAGGATATGAGGAGTCACCCATTAGTTTAGGCTTGACTACCTCTCAGGGGTCACACGTCAGTTTTGGATTGACACCCTGGCCTTTTGGAACATCAGTTAGTGGATTCACACAACCATTATTAGTACTAGTGGCACGACATTGACACCCTACCAACTGGGGTTACAAGTTGGACCCCATTTAGCTTAATTGGGACATGTCGGTTAGATGATAACTCCTATAATATCACTCTACTATTCAGTGCAATATTTAGTTTCAGGTTTGCGTGACCATAGAATTCAGATATCAGTTATCCTATTACCAGTATTTCAAGTATTTCAATTTTCAGACCATTTCAGAATTTATTTTATTCTTGTTCATGCATTCTGAGTCTTTCTAGTTTTTATGTATTCTTACTCTGTATTTCATGCTATACATTCAGTCAGTTATCACTTCATTTATATGAACCCATGTATTTCAGCCTAATCTCATCTAATGTACCAGTACATTTAAAGTATTGATCGCATACTCGTCCTTCTACGCTATAATGTCTTATATCATAGGTTGGATGCTTAGGCTCCTAACCGTACTTAGACCTTCCAGAGAATGAGCAGCAGCAGCAAGGATGGGTCTTTATCCTTCGAGGACGAGTTATCTCATATTCAGTTATGTCAGTAGTTTGGTTATTTAGTCAGTCAGAGTTAGTTGGGGGCTTGTCCTATCAAATCCACAGTTAGTCAATTTAGAGTCTTTCTAACTAGTACAGACAGATGGTCAGTTTTCAGGTGTTATTATCAATTATTTTATCAGTATTGACAGTATGTTTCAGACATTTTTTAAAACTATGATTCAGTATTGATTTTCAGTTGTTAAAACCTTTTGGCATTTTTAGTTAAGTTCTACACATGTCTTTGTTATTTTATTCAGTGCTCACAACAGGTACCAACTCATGGGTTAGCTTGGGGTCTATCAAGGATATAAGCACCGTGTGGCGTCTAGGGTGTACTCTCGGGGCATTACAGGTTATATGGTGTCTATCTTTTATAAGGAGACATTAGTAGATTTGATAGAGCTTGATATATTTGATTTTGATTTAATCTTGGGGATGGATTGGCTTCATCGAGCTATACTTCTCTAGTTTTCATGACCCAAAAAGTCATTTTTCACTTTTTAATGAATTGGTAATAGAATGGGAGGGGAGTTCCTTCATATCCCAAAGGAAGTTTATTTATTATCTTAGGGCTCAAAAATTGATATCCAAAAGGTGTTTGTATCATTTAGTTTAGGCGAAGGGTTCTGACTCTGAAAGTCCCTCTTGTAGTTCATCCTTGTTGTTAGTGAATTTCCCAAAGTTTCCCCTGATGATCTTTTTGAGATTCCTCCAGATAGAATTTTGAGATTGATCTTCTACCAAATACCCATCCTATTTCCATTCCTACCTATTGGATGGATCCGATAGAGCTAAAAAAACTAAAAGATCAATTGAAGGATCTCCTTGATAAGGGTTTCATCCATCCTAGTATTTCTCCTTGGGGTGCTCCTATATTTTTCATGCAAAAAAATGGGTATCTACAGATGTGTATAGATTATCGTCAGTTGAATAAGATTACCGTGAAAAATTAAGTACCCTCTTTCTAGGATTAATGACCTCTTTGATCAGCTTTAGGGTGCTAAGTATTTCTCTAAAACAGATCTCCATTTGGGTTAGCATCAGTTGAAGATTAGGGAGGCTGATATCCCTAAGACTACTTTCCGAACCCGTTATGGACATTATGAGTTCTTGGTTATGTCAATTTGGTTAACTAATGCTTCAACTGCTTTCATGGATCTTATGAATTGGGTGTTCAAACAATTTTTGAATGTATTTATTATAGTCTTCATTGATGAAATCTTGGTGTACTCTAAAAGTGAGCATGGTCATGCAAATTTCCTTTGGATTATATTACAGACCTTTAAGGACCAGGAATTGTATGCAAAATTTTCTAAGTGTGAATTTTGGTTGAGTTCTGTGACTTTTCTTGTGCATGTTATATCTAGTGAACGGATCAAGGTGGATCCATAAAAGATTGAGGCAGTTAATAAATGGCCTAAACCTATGACTCCAACCCATATTAAGAGATTCATAGGCTTGGTAGGTTATTATAAGAGATTTATGGAGAGTTTCTCATCTATTGCTGCTCCACATATGAGGTTGACTCATAAAAAGGTAAAGTTTTTGTGTTTTGATGCTTGTGAGAGAAGTTTTAAGAAGTTAAAGGATCAATTGACTTCTGCTTTCTATTTAACCCTCCCCGAAGGTATTACGGGGTTTTTGGTGTATTATGATGCATCCCATGTAGGACTGGATTGTGTCTTGATATAACATAGTAAGGTTGTAGCTTATGCTTCTAGGCAGCTTAAGGTTCATGAGAGAAACTACTCGGCTTACGACCTAGAGGTTCCAGTTGTGGTTTTTTCTTTGAAAATTTGGCATCACTATTTTTATGAGATGTATATGGATATTTATTCAGAACATACGAGTTTGCAGTACGTGTTTATGTAGAAGGAATTGAACCTCTAGAAGAGGCGTTAGCTCAAAATTTTGAAGGACTAAAACATGATCCTGTACCACCATCCAGTTAAAGCTAATCTTGTTGTTGATGCTCTTAACAAGTTGTCCATGGGGAGTTTATATCATGTTGAAGAGGAGAGGGGGAGATTGGTGAAGGACATTCACCGTCTTGCAAACTTAGGGGTTAGTTTGTTGGACTCCGAAGATGGGAGAGTTATCATTCAGGAGGTCGCTAAGTCATCTCTTGGGGCTGAGGTCAAGGAAAAGTAGGTTCTGGATCCCATATTTATGCAAATAAAAGATAAAGTGGGTCAACAGAAGTTATGGGTTTCAAGATTGGGGGAAGTAGCTCTCTAAGGTACCAAGAGAGGTTGTGCGTTCCTGATGTAGATGGGTTGTGGGAAAGGATTTTAAAAGAAGCTCATATGTCCATATATATGGTTCATCTGGGTTCGACAAAGATGTATCATGACTTGAAGAAAATCTATTGATGGAATAATATGAAAAGGGATGTGGCAAACTTTGTTGCCAAGTGTATGGTCTGTCAGCAAGTCAAGGTTTAACATTTGAGGTCGGGTGTCACTTCTCAAGAGATAGAATTGCTCATGTGGAAGTGAAAAATGATTAATATGGATTTCACTATGGGTCTTTCGTGGTCTCGGAATCAGTATGATTCTATTTAGGTAATGATGGATAGAATAACCAAGTTCTCTCTCTTCTTGCCTATGAGGACTAACTACTCAGGAAATGATTATGCCAAGTTGTTCATTCAGGAGATGGTCAAGTTGTATAGGGACCTGGTGTCTATTATTTTTAACTGAGGTACTGATAGAATCCAAGAACACACGCAAGTGTACATGGTCTTATCAAGTAGTAAAGTGGCCTAATGAAAGCCAAGTATCGCTCCTACAAGGACTTGATTCAACAATGATTCTATTCTAGTTCACAGTTTAGATTCAATTGCTGCAAAAGTAACCTAAAATAGTTTGGGATATTGATTTGCAAGTAAAGTAAACAATGCATAAGGTAAAGATCTTGAATCAATCAATAGGAGAAAACCCAGGGTTAAAGTACTCTCGAACAATCATACTATGTTGTTGAACTTCATTCGTTAACTTGCTTATCTTGGTTGTTGATTCGTAGGGTTGATTACATGATCATGGTCTCCCGACCTCTAATTATTTACCTAAGTTGGAACTTACAACTACATCATTGAGCAGGGATGTAATAGTCCAATTAAGTTCTTTACGCTATCATCCTACGTGTGAATCAAGTAAGGCACCTAATTTGAATTCCTTATTTCATAAAAGAATACAAACCGTACTTTATTTATTCCCATGATCTATCTTCCTATTCCTTCTCCCAAATTCACAAGGTTGAAAATTGATGTATTCTAAGGGTAGTAAATCCTTAAAATAGTTAAATCAAGAATAAACAAACAACCAATAGTGATAAGCAAATTTAAACGAACTTAATTCAAAACAATAATACTCATGTTCTTGGCTTTAACTCCGGAAAGAGGGCGTTTAGCCATGCATAGTCATAACAGTAATCACAAGGTTGTAATTAATGACTAAAACATGAATGAACTAAATTAAAGTAATAAAAACCTAAATATGAAGTTGTATCAGCCCCTCAATCTCTAAAATATGTCATAAAGCTATGTAAAAATATGACAATGATGTATTTATAGCAATAGAAGTATCCCAAGCCGTGTAGGAGTCGAATTCTATTAATTTTTGAGCAAGGAAGTATAGAGAGAACCGCCCTAGGTTGATCCCCGCTACAGAAAGGGCGTCACGGCTAAATCGCCTTGGCTCTCTGGAGTTTGCTTCTCGAATTTTGGCTAAGTGTTGAGTCTCCCATCTTAGTCCCTTGTGCCGTGGTGTCTTCCCTATGGATTTCCAGCCTTTTCAACATCAAAATATCATAAGATTTATCTCACAAATCCTCTTACACAATCACACCACACGAATTAAATATAATCACAACACAATACCCATGACGATGAATCAAAACAAGAGCTAAGCTAGGCTAGTTCGCATTGATCTTTAACTTTATGTTACGACTATTAACTTAATCAAATTGAACCTTGCACATACCCAATAAGTTATTCCACTCAGAATTACACATTAAAATCATTTGGAACACATTAAACTGTAATACCCCGTATTTCCTTAGCTTAAGATAAACTCTCAGCTCATGAGTTATCCAATATAAAATTTTGAAATGCTCATTAGTTTTCAGTTTAGATCCTGCTATTGTGTAGGAAATTGAATTAGCTTTCTAAAGATATAAAATTCGCCTACATTCGATAAAAGAAGTTATGGCTATTTCAATTTTCAATCATTAAACACCGTCATTCAGGCCAATAGTGCGTCACGAAGTATGTCAAAATGACAATTGTCAGTTTTCAGTGAGGTACCGCGATACAGGCACATCGCGCCAAAACTCATTTTCACATTTGTCAATTTCCAGTGAGCCTACACAATTTTACCGCATCGTACCAAGATTCTAGGTCCTATCCAGTATTTCAACGTGATTCTACCGCATCACGCCACCAGCCACATTCCCAATTGTCATTTTCCAGTGGCTTGGCGCAATAGCGGTACATCGCGCCAGGGCCCAAAATTAATTTTTTAGTAGGAATTTTTAAGTCGTTCTCAGGGGTAAATGGGTATTTTTCTACTGCCCTAATCAGTCTAAACACGAAATTAACCCCTAAATAACCCATTATCTCATCATTTATTCACTTTATTCAAAGATTAAGTCATTCTCTCTCAAAAGAGGGCTAAACCCTAACTTTAAGAAACAATAGAAAAAAATCAAGAGTCTCTCCAAGAACCTTCAAGAACTAATAATCCAAGGTATGTTAGGTGTTCATCTATGGGTTCTTTTCACCCATAGAGTCCACAAATCCATTTTTAAAACTACAAGATCATTGATTTATGAATTACATGCTTGAAATTGAATTGAATTCATGTTCATGATATTGTTGGGTTTTAATCTATGATTTAAATTACTAGATTCAAGAATTGATCCTCGTATGTGTTGATTTACATAATATTCATGATAAACCCTTCAATTTTCAAGTTGATTGTTGAAACAATATCAACCCTAAGTGTTTATGATTTAATGATTTAGTTATGCTTCCCCTTGTGTGATAAAATGCCTATGTGGATGAAATAGTGCCATTATAACATGATAACATGTATTCCCCATTCATGTACAAGTTAATGCATTACAAGTGTTTGATGAAATACCTCTATGTATGAATTATGAACAAGTGAATATTGCTATGTTATTCAAGATCATGTTATGATTTACTTTTCATGCTATTGAGTCCTGGGAGTATTTAATACCCGACAACTTAGTTGTGTGCCTAGAGCCAATGTCAGTTACAAAATCTCTCAGTCATGTCATGATCAGTAGTACTCTCAGTCAGTTACAGAACTCAGTAGAACTTAGTCAATTATCAAACTCAGGAAAACTCAATAAGCTCAGTATCAGTCCAGTCCAGTTCAGTATACTCAGTTCAGTGTCTTTCAGTTGGGAGTAGGATTCAGCATCGAGTGAACCCAAGGATAGGGGCTCACCTGCCAGTGGAGGGTGTGATCTCTAGAAGAAATCCTTGCATTCCAAAACTACGTAGCCAGTGTAGGTTGAGATATCAAACCTGTCAGTTGAGGGTTGATAAGGTGTTTTAAAGTGCCAGATGAGGGTTCCATTATTCTCATTAGAGTACCTGCCAGATGAGGGTAACTTTTCAGTGTCTTTACCTATGGCACGGTACTGACACCCTTCCAATTGGGGTTACAGGTTGGACCCCAACTCAGTTATCTTATCTTATTTGGGGCATGTCGGTTAGATGATTACCTCTCACAGTCTTAGTTTTAGTCTTCAGAATAGAACTCAGTTTAGTTCTACAGAATTAGAACTGTCAAATAGAGTCAACCAGTATCAGTAAATTAGTTATTAGTAACTTCAAATATCAGTTACTCAGTATTAGAATTCAAGACGTAGCTTCAGACAAGCTTAGTCATAGTATTTATTTATAAGCACAGTAGTGCGGACTCAGTATTTACAGTAGTATCAGTTATCTATGTACTCTCATGTTCAGTTACTCTATATCATACAGTCAGTTATTGAACATGAATATGAACCCTTGCATTCAGCCTTACCTCATCTAGTATACCAGTACATTCCACGTACTGATGCATACTTTTTTTTTGCGCTATGATGTCTCATATCATAGGTTTGGACGCTCAGCTTCCCGGCCGTGCATAGACAAATTCAGATTCAGTCAGTAGCAGTAGACTTAGTAGTGCGTCCTCATCATTTAAGGATGTTCTACATTTCAGTTATTCAGTAGATGCAGTATTTTCAATAGATGAAGTTAGTTGGAGGCTTGTCCCATTAACTCCACCTTTAGTCAGTTCAGATTAGAGGCTTTTTAGACTAGTTTTCAATCAGTATATAGTTTTACAGATTGTTATTTTAGTTGATACATTTTATTAGTATTTCAGATATTTTGAACCTTATGACATTTCAGCCTATTATTCTGTATTTATTATAGTATCATATTTCAGTGCTCACAACAGATATCAGTCATGGGTTAGCCTGTGGTCCTTCGAGGTCGTAAGCACCGTGTAGTGTCTGGATAAAGATTCGGGGTGTTACAAACTTGGTATCAAAGCCTAAGGTTCAACAATGTCCTAGTAAGTCTGAAAACTGCATCAAGTAGAGTCTTGTGCATGGGTGTGTAGTGCACCACACTGATGGACATGAGGCTATGAGATGTTTTATGAAAAGTTTCCCTTCTTTCAGTGTTTATGCTGTGCGAGTGAGCATGAGCCCAAGTTAAACTCTCAGTCTAATCTATTTCCTCTTTATCATTTATAGAACATGCCTCCCAAAAAGACTAACAAAAGGAGAACTAAAAATCAGTCAGCACCTCAGCCCGTTTAGGAAGATCCCCTGGATGAGCACGTCTCCTATGCAGAATTTAGAGCTACATTTACTACTCTAGCCAACTCCATAGCAGCCTAGAATGAACGGCCAACTGTTGTTCCGACCAACCCAGTGGCCACTACTGTTGCAGCCAGGATTCGGGACTTCACCAAAATAAATCCTCCCCTATCAGTGAGAGTGCTAAGTTAGCTGCCTATCAACTACAAGATATAGCTCATACGTGGTTTAAGAAGTGGAAGGTAGACAGGGGCACAAATACAGAGGCCATAGAGTATGCAGAATTTTCTACTGCTTTCCTAAAGAGATTCTTTCCCTTAGAGCTGAGAAAATCCAAGGTGTTAGAGATTATCAATCTCAGGCAGGGCAGTATAAGTGTGAAAGAGTATTCCCTTAAGTTTACTCAGTTATCCAGGTATGCTCTCCATGTAGTAGCAAACAATAGGTCTAGAATAAGCAAGTTCGTATCTGGGGTGTCAGATAGTATGGTTAAAGAGTGAAAAATAATGATGTTGATTAAGGAGATGGACATATCCAGGATCATGGTCCATGCTCAGTAGATAGAAGAGGCTAAGATCAGAGAGAGAGGCAGAATAAGAGAGCTTAGATAGGTAGCCTCAATTTCAATCAGCCTAAGTCAGAGGGCAGTAACCATTCCCAGTTTCATCTAAAATCTTCAGTTCTAACTCCGTCCTCGGAAAGTGCTCCAGTCCCTAAGTTTAGAAATAGTAACCACGATAGGGCCCCAAGCTCTAAATCTCAGGGTTGTGTCAGTAGTGCTCGAACAAATCCTTTTTGTCAGACATATGGCAGAAACCATAAGGGTGTCTATAGAGCTGGCAGTGATGTTTGTTTCGGGTGTGGTAAGCCAAGCCACAGAGTCAGATATTGTCCTCAGTCCGGTTCTCAGGGTCAGCATACTCATTCTTCAGCTCAATCAGGTCACCCAAATCAGCAGGGTGTCGCTTCCAGTGCCACCAGTAGGCAACACCCAAATAGGATTTATGCACTTCAGTCCAGGTAAGATCAGGAAAATTCTCCTGATGTGGTCACTGCTACGTTACAGATATTTCATTTACATATTTATGAGTTGTTAGATTTAGGATCTTCTTTATCTTTCGTAACTCCTTATATAGCCTTTAACTTCGGAGTCAGTCCAGAAATCCTAGCAGAGACTTTCTCAGTTTCTACCCCAGTAGGTAAATCTATCATAGCCTAACGGGTATACATGAACTGTCTGGTTATGATATCTCAGAAAGTTACTTCAGCAGACCTTGTAGAGCTAGAGATTGCAGATTTTGATATCATTCTCGGCATAGATTAGATCCATTCATGTTATGCCTCAGTTAATTGTAGAAACAGAATAGTTCATTTTCAGTTTCCAAATGAGACAGTTCTTGAATGGAGGGAAAATACCACAACGCTTAAGGGTCAGTTGATTTCATGCCTTAGAGCAAGAAAAATAATATCCAATGGATGTATCTACCATCTTGTGCTAGTCAAAGACTCTAACTCAGAAACTCCAACTCTTGAGTCAGTTCCAATAGTAAATGAATTCTTAGATATGTTTCCCAAAGATCTTCCTAGAGTTCCCCCCGTTAGGAAAATAGACTTTGGAATTGACCTTCTTCCAGATACTCAGCCCATATCTATTCCTCCATATAGAATGGCACCAGCAGAACTCAAGGAATTAAAAGAACAGTTGAAGGGTCTCCTAGATAAGGGATTCATCAGACCCAATGTCTCCCCGTGGGGTGCACCATTTCTATTCGTGCATAAGCAAGATAGTTTACTCAGAATGTGTATTGACTACCGTCAGTTGAACAAAGTCATAGTCAAGAATAAGTTCCCATTTCTGGGTGCTAGCTATTTTTCCAAGATAGACCTTAGATCAGGTAATCATCATCTCAGAGTTAGAGAATGTGACATACCAAAAATAGCTTTCTAAACCTGGTATGGTCACTTCGAGTTTCTATTCATGTCCTTTGGTCTTACTAATGCCCCAGAAACTTTCATCGACTTAATGAATCGCGTGTTCAAGCAATACTTGGATATGTTCGTTATAGTCTTTATCGATGACATTTTTGTCTATTCCCATAGCGAGAACAATCACACAGACCACCTCAGAATAGTACTTCAGACTCTCAAAACTCACCAATTATTTGCCAAATTCAGTAAGTACAAGTTTTGGCTAAGGTCAGTAGTATTCCTTGGTTATGTTATTTATGGTGATGGCATTAGAGTTGATCCTCAAAAGACCAAAGTGGTAGAAAATGGCCTAGACCCATCTCTCCATCAGATATCAAGAGTTTCTTGGGATTAGCTGGCTATTATCATTGGTTTGTTGAGGGGTTTTCATCTATTACATCCCCCATGTACAGATTGTCTCAGAAGAAAGTCCAGTTTTAGTAGTTAGATTCTTGCGAGAAGAGTTTACAGGAGTTGAAGACTCGACTCACCTCAGCCCTAATTTTAACTCTATCAGATGGTTTAGATGGTTTTGTTGTGTACTATGATGCATCCAGAGTATGTTTGGGTTGTGTCCTCATACAGAGAGATAAGGTCATAACCTATGCCTCTAAATAGCTTAAGACCCATGAGAAGAAATATCTGACTTATGATCTTGAGTTAGCAGTTGTAGTGCTTGCCTTAAAGATTTGGAGATACTATTTGTATGGGGTGTATGTAGATGTGTTCACAGATTACAAGAGCTTGCAGTATGTCTTTTCTAAAAAAAATTAAATTTGCATTAGAGAAGGTGGTTAGAATTATTGAAAGATTATGACATGAGTGTTGTTTACCATCCAGGCAAAGCCAATGTAGTGGTTGATGCTCTCAGTAGACTATCTATGGGTAGTGTTGTTCATGCTGAGGACAGTAAGAAGAAGTTAGTTCAGGAAGTTCATCAGTTTGCTTGACTAGGTGTCCGCTTAGTAGATTTAGTAGAAGGTAGTGTGTGGGTTCAGAATCCTCTTTAGTTTCCGAGGTAAAGCAAAAGAAGGATAGAGATCCAGTCTTGTTAAGTTGAAAGAGTTAGTCAGAGATCAGAAAGTAGAGGTTTTCTCCCAAGGGGGAGATGGTGTATTACATTTCCAGGGGCGTTTATGTGTTCCAGACATACATGACTTGAGGCAACAAATTCTTGTAGAAGGGCATGGTGCACGATACTCAATTCACCCAGGGACCACTAAGCTGTACTGCGATTTGAGGGATATCTATTGGTGGAGTGGGATGAAGAAGGATATTACAGAATTTATAGCTAAATTCTCTACATATCAGCAAGTTAAGATTGAGCACCAGAAGCCTAGTGGGTCTATGTAGGAGTTCAGTATTCCCACATAGAAATGGGAAGATGTGAACATGGACTTTGTGAAGGGTTTTCTATGTACTCGTCATCATCATGATTCCATTTGGGTTATAATAGACAGGATGACCAAATCAACTTATTTCCTGCCAGTTCATACTTCTTATTCAGCCGATGACTACGCCAAACTCTATAATAGAGAGTTGGTCAGGTTACACAGAGTCTCAGAATCTATTATCTCAAATAGAGGTACCCAAATTACCTCTCATTTTTGGAAAGCATTCCAAAAGAGTCTTGGAAAGCATCATCTCAGTATAGCCTTCTACCCTCAGATAGATGGTTAAGCAGGAAGGACTATTCAGACTCTAGAAGATATGCTAAGAGCATGCGTTGTCTATTTTAAGGGTAGTTGGTATGACCACTTGCCTTTGATCGAGTTCCCATATAATAAAACCTATCATTGCAGTATTCAGATAGATCTATTTGAAGCTCTCTATGGTAGGAGATGCAGATCTCCGATTGGCTGGTTCGAGGTAGGTAAGCCCACATTAGTGGGTCCCAACATAGTGTTTGGTGCCTTAGAGAAAGTTCAGTTCAGAGAAAGACTTAGGGATGCCCTGAGCCGACAAAAATTGTATGTAGATGTATGGAGAAAGGATCTCTAGTATGAGATTGGTGATTTTGTGTTCTTAAAAATATCTTTCATGAAGGGGGTAAAGAGGTTCGACAAGAAGGGAAAGCTCAGTCCCCGATATATCGGTCCTTACAGAATTCTCAGCCATTTCATAAAGGTAGCTTATGAGCTTGAGTTGCCTTCAGATCTAGCCTCAGTGCATCCAGTATTCCATGTCTCCTTGCTAAAAAAAATGCATTGGTGACCCAGCAGTCATATTTCCTTTAGAGGATGTAAATATTCAGAATGACCTCTCTTTTGAAGAGGTTCCAGTCCAGATCCTCGATCATTAGATTCGCAGACTGAGGAATAAAAAAGTTTCCTTAATCAAAGTTCTTTAGCAGAATCAGTCCGTAGAGGGAGCTACTTAGGAAAAAAATAGATATGCGGACCAAGTATCCTCACCACTTCTCCGCAACCTTAGATCCAGATGAAGGTAACAGTCTTCCTTAGCCTTACTCAGTTCCATGTTCAGCTATAATTATAACTTGGTAATTATTACCGTTGCATATTCAGTCATGCATTCATGAATCAGTTTAGTGATGTACTCATGTATTAGATAGGTATGTTCAGTATGAAAACCCAGATTGTCAGTAGCTTCAATCATGTAGTCATGCATCAGATATGCATGTTCAATATGTCAGCTCAGCCTATCAGTGTTTCTCAGCTTAATCAGTCTCATTCGAGGACGAATGTTCCCAAGGGGGAGATATTGTATTACCCCGTATTTCCTTAGCTTAAGATTAACTCTCAGTTCATGAGTTATCCAATATAAATTTTTTGAAATTCTCCTTAATTTTTAGTTTAGAGCCTACCATTACATAGGAAATTGAATTAGCTTTTCAACGATATAAAATTTGCCTAAATCCGATAATCGGGTAAGAAAATTATGGCAATTTTAAGTTTCAGTCGTTAAACATCATCATTAAGGCCAGTAGCACGTAGCCGAGTATGTCAAAATGGAAATTGTCAGTTTTTATTGAGGTACCGTGATATCGGCGTGTCATGCCAAAGATTATTTTCATATTTTTCAATTTCCAGTGAGCCAACGCGATTGTACCTCGTCACGCCAAGATTACAGGTCCCATCCAGTATTGCAACGCGATTCTACCGTGTCGCACCACCAGCCACATTCCCATTTGTCATTTTTCAGTGGCTTGGCATGATAGCACCGCGTCGTGCTAGGGCCCAAAATTGGGATTTTTAGTACGGATTTTTAAGTCGTTCAGAGGGGTAAGTAGGTATTTTTCCACGACCCTAATCAGTCTAAACACGAAATTAACCCCTAAATAATCCATTATATCATCATTTATTCACTTTATTCAAAGAATACGTCATTCTCTCTTAAAAGGGGGCTAAACCCTAGCTTCAAGAAACAAGAGCAAAAATCAAGAGTCTCTCCAAGAACCTTCAAGAATTAACGATCCAAGGTATGTTTGGTGTTCATCTATGGGTTCTTTTCACCCATAGAGTCCACGAATCTATTTTTAAAACTACAAGATCGTTGATTTATGAATTACATGCTTGAAATTGAATTGAATTCATGTTCATGATATTGTTGGGTTTTAATCTATGATTTAAATTACAAGATTCAAGAATTGATCCTCATATGTGTTGGTTTACATGATATTCATGATAAACCCTTTAATTTGTAAGTTGATTATTAAAACCATGTCAACCCTACGTGTTTGTGATTTAATGATTTAGTTATGCCTCCCCATGTGTGATAAAATGCCTATGTGGATGAAATAGTGCCATTATAACATGACAACATGTATTCCCCATTCATGTACAAGTTAATGCATTACAAGTGTTTGATGAAATACCTCTATGTATGAATTATGAACAAGTGAATATTGCTATGTTATTCAAGATCATGTTATGCTTTACTTTTCATGTTATCAAGTCCTGGGGATATTTAATACCCGATAATTTAGCTGTGTGCCTAGATCCAGTGTCAGTTATAGAATCTTTTATTCATGTCACGGTCAGTAGTACTCTCAGTCAGTTACAGAACTCAGTAGAATTTACTTAGTTATCAAACTCAGGAAAACTCAGTAGGCTCAACATCAGTCCAGTCTTGTTCAGTATACTCAGTTCAGTGTCTTTCAGTTGGGAGTAGAATTCAGGACCGAGTGGACCAAAGGATAGGGGCTCACCTTCCAGTAGAGGGTGTGATCGCTAGAAGCAATCCTTGCATTCTAAAACTACATAGCCAGCGTAGGTTAAGATATCAAACCTGCCAGTTAAGGGTTGATGAGGTGTTTTAACCTGCTAGATGAGGGTTCCACCGTTCTCATTAGAGTACTTGCCAGATGAGAGTAACTCTTCAGTGTCTTTACCTGTGACATGGTACTGACACCCTTCCAACTGGGGTTACAGATTTGACCCAAACTCAATTATCTTATCTTATTTGTGGCATGTCGGTTAGATGATTACCTTCCACAATCTCAGTTTCAATTTTCAAAATAGAACTCAGTTCAGTTTTATAGAATCAAGACTGTCAGATAGAGTCAACCAATATCAGTAAATAAGTTATCAGTAACTTCAGATATCAGTTACTCAATATCAAAATTCAGGACTTAGCTTCAGATAAGCTTAGTCACAGTATTTATTTATAAGCACAGTAGCGCAAACTCAGTATTTACAGAAATATCAGTTATCTATGTACTCTCATGTTCAATTACTCTAAATCATACAGTCAATTATTGATCATGCATATGAACCCTTGCATTCAGCCTTACCTTATCTAGCATACCATTATATTCCATGTACTGCATACTCTTTCTTTTTGCTATAATGTATCATATCATAGGTTCAGACGCTCAGGTTCCCGACCACACAAAGAAGGATTCAGTCAGCAGTAGTAGACTTAGTAGTGAGTCCTCATCATTCAAGGATATTCTATATTTCAGTTATTCAGTAGATGGAGTTAGTTGGGGGCTTGTCCCATCAACTCTACCTTTAGTCAGTTCATATTATAGTCTTTTCAAACTAGTTTTCAGTTAGTATTGAATTTTACAGATTGTTATTTCAGTTGATACATTTTATCAGTATTTTAGATGTTTTGAACCTTATGGAATTTCAACTTATTTATCCGCATTTATTACAGTATCATGTTTCAGTGCTCACAACAGATATCAGTCATGGGTTAGCTTGTGGTCCTTTGGGGTCGTAAGCACCATGTAGTGTCTGGGGTATAGACTCGGGATGTTAAATAAACACAATAGAATCCACTGGGATCAACTAGACAATTACCTAGCTCAAGCTAGTAACGCTAGTTTCCATGATTGAACTCTAATTAAATCTTTTAGGTACAAACTCATTGGGAGTTCACTTTGAACATTGTACACACGTGCTTTAACACTTCGATGCATATTTATATCATTATCAACCCATATAACCACAAATCATCCTCAAAATAAGGCTAAAAAGATTAAAATAGTGACACTAGAATACATAAATACACTGAACATCAGACACATAATTTTTCTCATATTTCTAGCATTTTTTTCAGAATTAGTTGGGTACTAAGGTGAACCTTAGCATTGCTTTCCACCCTCAAATGGATGGACATGCAGAGCATACTACTCAGACTCTGGAAGATATGCTAAGGGCCTGTGTGATTGATTTTAAAGGTTGTTGGGTCGATCATTTGTCTCTTATCGAGTTATTTTATAATAATAATTATCATTCTAATATCTAAATGGCTCACTTTGAAGCCCTTTATGGCTGGAGGTGTAAGTCTCCATTGGATGGTTTGAGGTGGATGAGACTAGATGTTTTGGGCCAGACTTGGTTCATCAAGCGACAAAAAGGTAAAAGTGATTTAAGAAACACTTAATATATCTCAAAGTTGCCAAAAATCGTATGCAGATGTGAGGTGAAGGGAGTTAGAATTTAAAGTTAATGATTGGGTGTTCTTGAAAGTTTCTCTTATGAAAGGAGCCATGAGATTTGGGAAAAGAGGGAAACTCAGACCCCGTTAAATTGGTTTGTATCAAATTGTGAGAAGGTTAGGAATATTGCCTATGAATTGGACTTACCATCAATTTTGGACTCGATTTATCCCGTATTTCATGTATCAATAATTAGAAAGTATGTGGGAGATCCTTCTTTGGTAGTGACCATTGAGGATATTGGTATTAAGGATTCATTGTCCTATGAAGGAATCCTGATTGAAATCTTAGTTAGGCAGGTTCAGAAGTTAAGGACTAAGGAAATAGCTTTGGTGAAGGTGCATTGGAGGAACTAAAAGATTGAGAAGTCTACATGGGAATCAGAAGAGGATATGAAGGCTAAGTACCCATTTTTATTTTCAATGGTGGGAAAAAATTCTTAAGGCATGAGTTTTACTTCTTCTCATATAGAATTTTGAATTTGTTGTTGAATCCCTCTACATATTCTCTCCATTATCATGATAGGGTGTCCTAATTTCTCATTCGGGGATGAATGATCCTAGGGGGGATATGAAAATTTTATTTTGGATCCTGCTTCATGTTTAACAGTGATTTTTAACTTGAATCATGATAAGGTATGTTAAAGGAATGATTTGGCAAAGTTTCAAAATTTTTGAAAAGTCTGCGGGATCATTTTGGGACTCCAAACCAGTGAAAGCCCACTATAAGGCCATGGTACGCCGGTTGCCTTCTATAATAGTGGTGTGCCATATTTCCTACACTCTGTGATAAGGGTGTGCCATGACCTTGGGCAAAAATCACCTAGTTTGGTGTTTTTCAATTAGGGAAAGGGTTTTTGATCCTTTACGCTATTAAACGACTTTAAATACTCCCTAACTCCAATTAACTTATTAGTTATCCACTTTTATCATTGTTTTTCCCTTTTTGAACCTTTAAGAGAAGCAACTAAGTGTTTACACAAAGATTCAATTCTCTAGGCTCTAAACTCTGAATTTTTCTCAAATTCACCCCGTATAAAGGAATGTTGGAGACTTCCTATTTTAACTATTATATTATTGTATCAATTTATTTAACAATGATTTTTTTGAATGATTGATTAAACTAGGGTTGAAGGTTTTGGTTGTTAAACACTTGCATTATTTTCTCTTATTTTAAATGGTTAATTCACAGTTCAAATGTGTAAGGACCTCTCAGTTATTTCCTTTATTGAAGGGTTTTTCCAACGTTTTAAGCCTTTCCACATTGGTTACAGGTCATTTATGACTTGTCAGAACTATTGATGCGGTAATTAGATAATTCATTTGGATTTTAGGCTCATTTTCTTTTTTGGAGCTTTTGCTGTTTAGGATTTGGTCTTGAACCAAAACTCTTAGTAGATGACCTCGGATGAGAATTCAACAGCACCATCAACTCCAAAACATTGATTTTGGGCTAGAGGGGTCCTTGGTTTAGGTCCTAAGACTTTCAGACTTGTTTTGGGCAATTAGGCGAATTATGAGAAAAATGAAACTATAGGTATGGGTCCCACATTTAGTCAAAACGAACTCAAATAAAAGTTTTGATGGATACATTGTGTCCGAAACATCGAATTTAGTATGGTACCATAATTTTTTTGTGTGAGCAGAGTTTCAAATAAATCCCAAGCATCTAGTGCATCAGGTCACAGGTGTGACTGCACTCACAATAGTCTGATTGCATTTGCAATCATCACAATTGCGACAAATATGTCGTGAAAACAATATTGGCCATTTGGTTAGAAATCATGTATGATATATCCAGAAGTTGTAAGAGCAACGTGCAATTATTCTTTGCCAATCGCGATCGCGATATCAGAGTCGCAAAAGCAACTGGCACAATAGCGACAACCTTATCGCAAAATTAACACCTGACACTATTTAATCCTTTTCTTCCACCGAATTTTCTATCTTTCTTTCCACTATTTTTACACCAAGTGGAGAGCTCAAGGAGAGAAAAAGGTAGGGAATCATCTAAATAAGATAAGGTAAGCTATTTTAATTCTTTTTGGTCATTTTCCATTGATTTTTCCGTTGACTTCTATCCAAATTCATGATAAATTCTTAGAAATTAGGGCATTAAATTCCTAAACTTTAAGGGATGATTTGAGACCTAATTTGTGTTCTATTTGTGCCCAAATTTTGAGCATACATTCCTTATCCTTTCATGGACCTTATAACAGATCCAATTTTGGATTTCGTTTGTGGGACCCGTAGGCCCATTCTTTACGTGAAATTTGGTTTGACTCTTAACATAGCAATATGGATCTCATTTTACTCCTAATGACGTGTAGATTGCTATTTTTACAGCTTGACAACATTTCAAGATTGTGGAGTAAAGACATATGACTCGTGCAAAATTCAAGGATTTGCAGTTCGGTATCGAGGTAGGCTTCTGTCGACTCTACTTTACAAGATGATATATTTTTTTTATTGCATGTAAATGAGAATATTAAGATTGATTATGGGTAGAACACCGTGAACTAGTATAGAATATTGAAGTTTGAGGATTAGATGGGTAAGTTGACCCGTAAGTCAAAATACTTATGATGCTTGTAGGATCCTATTACCCTAGGTTGCTAGCATATTAGGTATAGTTTACACTAATGAGCCTTTAGTATGATGTTTAATATGATACTTGATGGATTGTGATGATTTCTCTCGGATTATGATGTTATGGTTATGTCGTATATCTATATTATTGGGCCTAAGGCTGTGTTATGATATTGTTTTAATTTTGGGGGATGGTTTGTCCTTGTTAAGGATATGGCCGTAGTTTGTAGACATGTTGATGCTTATGATTACATTATTTGAATACTGATAATGGCATTCATATATTCGGTACATTCATGATCACTAAAATGGTAAATGGTATGACTCCAACTAAAACATGATTTTACTACTGTTTTTCCTAAAAAGGGATTAAATTCCACTTTTCACCTCTAAATGGATTTCTTCATAACGAGAATTGTACCATCTTAATGAATGATTAATGTGCCTTTGAGACTAAAAATGATGTTTAAAGATTTGATTAAGACAGATTTTGGTCCATGATTTTGTTACTATTATTTACTTCGTCCATGAGAAACTCTCGATCCTTTCTACACCTGTATGATGATTTAGTCTCGGAGTTTACCTCAGGCAATGGATTTATGAGTTTACTCTCTTTTAGCCACACTTTAAGTCTGTGCATTTGTTATATATATATATATATAAACATCTCTTTGGTACTAGACAGAGAATATTGATCATGTTGATGATTGAAAATTCTTGGTTGGGGCCATGTCGGTATATATGGATACTCCCGAATCCCCTAAGGACCCCTTCGTCTATGAGACATCATGCCGGAAAAGTGAGGTCGACGTAGGTCCTACCTTTGTGAGTCATACAGCTGGAAGAGGTATATACACTGGGTTACTTTATGGTATTTGGTTTGGATATGGTATTATAGATTACATCTTGGCATTCGTGTATGCGCATTACCTATCACTGGTATGACCCTATATCTATCAACCTTATGGGGGATTGCACAGATATAGGTGATGAGTATAGATTGTGGTGTGTTGTATGTTGATTGAAACTTTTGAGCCTCTGGTGGTAGTGGTTTATGAAAGGCCCATTTAGGTATTTTTTGTCCGAACTAGCTGATTACTCGCATTTTCATTGCTATTATTATTATTATTATGATCATTATTATGGCTAGTTCATAACAACTTGGTTAACAATCCGGTGTTGATATTCGAGGTATGACTCTGACCCCTTTCTCTTACAGTTATTTAATTATGCATGACTATTCCATGGTTAGGTATTATGGCTTTGGACCTTAAATTTGTTAATACTAGTTCCTGCTATGATTATGAAGCCTTAAGATGCTAGTCTGATGATTTAGGTTGTACCATGAGTTGACCTTGTTTATATATATATGCATTTTTATTTATAAGAAGCTATGTTAATACTGTATATCCCTTTCTTTCTACATTTATTCAGATTGTATATTCATTCTTTGTCCTTGTATACTAATTGACATGACACAATCCGAGGCCTTGTCGTAATGGGCGTCCCAAGTCTGACCGAGATCAGAGACCACCCATGTTACCCAACCTAACCTTCAGCCGCCTTCCCTAAATTGGTTGAACTACGAACATAAAATAAGATAGTGTTATTGTTCATATCAAGAATCTAGGATAGGTCTATTACTTAGACCGACCGAACCGAGTCCAACCATCCCAATCCAACCGGTAACCGAGTACCAAAGCAAACAATCACCAAAACCAAAGGCCATAAACCAGGCCACAACCAAATGGGTTTCCAAGGCATAATATAATTAATCCCAAAATGAAATAAGATGAAAAATGAGAAATTATGTCCAATGATGTTGCCCCAATACCAATGCCAATACTAAGGCTGACACCCTCATCGATCTCGCCCATACCAACCCATAACATTACCATAAACCCTCTAACCAAAAGAGTAAATAAATATGGTTAGGACATGCCCCCAACCTTACCAAAACCAAAATCCATAAGTAATCTAAAGTATGAAATAACATCAATGAAATAGAGCCTTCCAAAAATATGGAAGCTCACCACTTCGATCCAACGGCTGACCCGAGTATCCAAATGCTAAACAGGAGGAGTGGAATGGCTGGTTTCTACATATCGTGGGTATACATTCGCACGAAGATCGGTTAGCAAGTGATTGCTAGCATGAACTCAGGATCAGGATAAAATAGTGCCATTTATAAAATCAAGTAAAACCATCCATAATGCATACAACCATACATATATATATATATATAACCATGCCGGGAAAGAGAGCCGGGTTTAACATGCACTTTAAAACCTTTATTTGGGCTGTGTAGCTTTGCCTCCCTAAAACTACCAACATGCTATATGGGTTCAGCTCCCCCTGCTGAAGGGCCCCATTGCGTGAATCCTCATGACCGGAGAAAATAACCTTGGAATGACTAGTACATCCCCCAATATAGAGTGTGACATCATGCACACGGTCATTAAGACAAAACCATACGTCGACAAATATGAGTTTTTTGTTTTGGTCCCCCCGGGACCTCCACATTCCATGGCTTTGCTACACATCCCTCCTTTAAAACCAATTAAAACCATTTCCAAGAAACCAAACCATTATTCATTTATTAACCAAGGACATTAGTCGTGGTATCATTATACTGACTATAACTTACAAGTAATATCCATAGCCAACCATGTATAGATTAAAGGATTCCCATGTACCCTTTCATTTACCATATTAAACCACTTGGGGGATTCCCATGTACCCCATAAGCATTACCATTTAGCCTTTAACCTTTCAAAGCCATTTAAACCATTTGAGTTCCTTTACCAAGTTAAAAAAAATAAGAGTTCCATTAAAAATACATTAATGCAATGAAAACATTCTCATAAGCATTTTGTCAAACACCTTGGGGGCATAATGTAACCAAAACCAATTACAATTACTATTAAGCCATTCCCATGCAACCAAGTATCCAAAACCACTATTAATTCATATAAAAGCATAAGTAAAACCATAGGAAACCATTACCAATAATTTATAATCAAAACCGCCAAATCATATTTTAAAAATAAAATCATACCATGATGAAACCATGAAAACATTATATAAAACCATGCCTCTAGTTGGAACTAACAATAAGGGACGAGAACATGCCTAATTGACAAAGTAGATGGAGAGAAATCACCAACAAGATCCCTAAATTATTACTCTAGTTGAAACCATAGATTCCTTGCCCTAAAAGCTCTTGAGATAATTATGAAGTGTTTTGAAAGAGTTTCTAAGTGTTAATGAATAGAATAAAAGGGTAAATAACCTCCCAAATAGGTTATAAGTCGTGGGGTATTATTAGGTTAAGCGGGGAAATGTCAAGAATATCCCCACTTAAGTTGCACAAAAATCCAGTCACAGGGGCATGACTCCCCCTCACTGATTGTACCCTCCGATACGAGTGGTACCCACCACTCGTATCCTAAGCCTCAACCTTTGGACCCAGCACTGTCCAGTGTACGAATCATCCAAACCAAGCCGTATCCACATCATATGATCCGTACCCTCAATCCGTAGCCCTGACAGAATAGTCCCAAGGGATATTCAGATGCTGCCCACCATATGAGTCCCTAGTACAACTTTGACCCTGGCTTACGGCTTACGGTGAGCCACTCGTACTCAGACCAACTTAATTTACCAAGTATAAGATTAAGTAAAGGAACCAAATGATCCATATCCACCAGTACGGCTCGTACCACCAAGTCATACCCATTCCAGTATCCAAATCCATCCCACCAACCCACACTGGTCAGCATACGATTGGACTATTCCCCTAAGTTGTATCTTGCCTAGAAACCAGAAATCAAGGAAATTTTCTAAGTTCTAGAATCCCAGGGTGTTATAGTCTCCCCCACTAGGAACATTCATCCCTGAATGACGGGCAAGGTAGCACAAACACTACTTACACCCCTTAGATGCCTTTACTCTTACCTTAAACAATGATGTAAGAAAATGAAATAGAGTCATTTGCATTATCAAATTATAAATCAAGAACACATACCTTCTGCACAAATATCTAAAGCTGAGAACAAATGTAAATATTTGGACCTCATATCCTCTTCCGCATCCCATGTAGCCTCTTCCACCTTATGGTTCCGCCATAGAACCTTAATCGAAGCCATAACCTTGGTTCGTAATTGATGAACCTGCCTATACAATATCTCAACCAGGACCTCTTCATAATATAGAGAATCTGAGATACCCAAATAATCCAAAGGAACCACCGAAGAAGGGTTTCCAATACACTTCCTCAACATGGAAATATGAAATTCTAGATGAACCAAGCCCAAACTAGCAGGCAACTCCAATTCATAAGCAACACTACCAACCCTCCACAAGACCTAATAAGGACCAATGAATCGAGGAATAAGCTCTCCCTTTTTACCAAACCGCATGACTCCCTTCATAGGAGATACCTTTAGAAAGAACTTATCTCCAACCTCAAACTCCAATACCCTACGCCTCACATTCGCATAGGACTTTTGGTGACTTTGGGTAGCCTTAGGCCTTTATCGAATCACCTTTACCTTATCCATGGCCTGATAAACCAATTCCGGAACAAACATATCTGCCTCACCAAGATCAAACCACCCAATAGGAGATCTATATCTCCTACCATACGATGCCTCAAAAGGGGCCATCTAATACTAGAACAATAACTATTATTGTAAGCAAACTCTACCATAGGTAGATGCTCAACCCAATCGCCACAATAATCAATCACGCATGCCCGAAGAATATCTTTTAATATCTGAATGGTTCTCTCTGCTTGCCCATCTATTTGCGAGTAAAAAGCAATACTCAGACTAACCTTAGTCCCCAAACCTTTCTAGAACGACCACCATAAGTGAGACAAAAACTGTATACCACAATCAGAAATGATTAAAACAGGTACCCTATGCATCTTTATAATCTCCTGAAGATACAACTTTGCATAATCCTCTGCCGAAAAGATAGTCCTTACTGGAAAAAAAGTAAAAAGACTTCATCATCCTATCAATGATGACCTAAACCAAATCATATTGATTCTAAGATAGAGGAAGACCGGTAACTAAATTCATATTGATCACCTCCCATTTTAATTTAGACAAATTAATTTCCTGATACAACCAACCATGTCTCATGTGCTCAACCTTAACTTGTTGACACACTATGCATTTGGCCACGAAATCAGCCATATCCCTCTTCAGGCCGTTCCACCAATAGATCTTCTTGAGATCATGATATATATTTATCAAGCTCGAAGAACAACATAGCGCGAATCATGCACTTCCGCAAACCGTAGAAATCAGAAATGCACAACCTCCCTTGGTACGGCAAAATACCATCACCATTGATCTCAAATACCACCACATTTTGCTTACCAACTACACTCTTGATTTTCACTAAGATAGGATCCAACACTTTCTTCTCATTAATCTCTGTACCAAGAGACGAATGAACCACTTCTTGTACCATCACACCACCATCCTTAGAGTCTAAGAGACAAACTCCCAGATTACCCAAGTGATGGATATCCTTCACCAATTCCCGCACTCCTTCCTCTATATGAGCAAAACTCTCTACGAACAACCTGCTAGGAGTATCAGCAACCATCTTAGCCTTACCTGGGTGGTATTGAAGGCTCATATCATAGGCTTTTCGAAGTTCCAACCAACTCCTCTACTTTAGATTTAGCTCCTTCTGAGTGAACACATACTGTAGACTCTTATGATAAAAAAAATGATGTCCATATGCACACCATATAGATAATGCCTCTATATTTTCAAAGCAAAATCCACCGCCAACAGCTACAAATTATGAGTAGGATAATTCTTCTCATGCACCTTTAACTACTTGGATGCATAGGAAATCACCTTCCCATATTGCATCAACACACAACTAGGGCCCACCCCAGAAGTATCACAATAAACCATAAAACCAGCATTGCCTTCCGACAAGGTCAGAATTAGAGCTGAAGTTAGCTTTTCTTTCAACTTCTCAAAACTCCCTTTATAAGAATCCGACTAAGAAAACTTGACCTTCTTCTGAGTAAACTTAGTCAAAGGAGCAGCTATCGACGAAAAGCTTTCCACAAAACGTCTATAATACCCAACCAAGCCCAAGAAACTCCAAATATCGGATGGAGTCGTGGGTCTATGCCACCTTTTAACCACCACCACCACTTTTTGAGGATCAACCATTATCCCCTCACTAGAAATAACATGACCAAGGAAAGTCACAACATTCAACCAAAAACTCACACTTAGAGAACTTGGCATATAATTTTTGTTCCTTTAAGGTTTGCGCAACACACGGAGATGATTAGCATGATCCACATCACTCTTAGAATAAACTAGAATGTCATCAATAAACACAATAAAAAAGAGATCCAAGAACAGCCTGAAAACCTGTTCATCAGATCCATAAATACCATTGGGGTATTAGTCAATCCAAATGACATCACCAAGAATTCAAAGTGCCCATACCGAGTACGAAAAGCGATCTTAGGGACATACACCTCCCTAATTTTAAGCTGATGTTACCCAAACCAAAGATCTATCTTAGAAAAAAACTTGGCACCTAACAACTAATCAAACAAATCATCAATCCTTGGAAGAGGGTACTTGTTCTTGACCATTACCTTATTCAATTGCTTATAGTCGATGCACATCCAAAGGGAACCATCCTTCTTGTGCATAAAAAACACTGGTGTACCCCACGGAGATACACTAGGACAAATAAATCCTTTATCTAGAAGATCCTTAAGTTGCTCCTTGAGTTTCCTTAACTCAGTCAGAGCCATTCTATATGGAGGAATAGATATTGGACGAGTGTTCGGAAGCAAATCAATACCAAACTCTATTTCCCTATCCAGAGAAACACCAGGAAGATCATCCAAAAAGACCTCAGGAAACTTACTAACTACCAAAATTAACTGCAGAAAAGGACCTTTTGAGTTAGAATCTTTAACCCAAACCAAATAATAGAGACAACCTATTGTGATCAATCTCTGAGCTCTAAGGTAAGAAATAAACCTCCCCTAGGAGCTATGGAACCACTCTCCTATTCTATAATTGGTTCACCAGGGAACTTAAAGTTAACCTTATGGGTCTGACAATCTAAGAAGGTACAACAAGAATTCAACCAATCCATCCTCAGAATAACATCAAAATCCATCATACTAAGTTCAAATAGATCCACCAAAGTCAGCTTGTTACCTACAGCTACCACACAACCCCTATAGACTATTTTAGCAATAATCGAGTCACCTACTAGGGTAGAAATAGAAAAAGGATCCAAAATAACCTTAGGATCAAAATTAATACACATAGCCATATAGGGGGTCACATAAGAGAGAGTATAGCCCAAATTAAGTAAACAATATACGTTGCGGGAAAAGAGCTGTAATGTACCAGTAATGATATCAGGTAATGTCTCAAATTCCTATGGAGATGCAAGAGCATATAACCTATTCTGGACAATACTAGAACCATGTGTAGTAATAGATGCAGATGCAACACTACTAAGTGCAGGAGCAAAAGATGAATCCACAGTAATATTGTTCGCTCCCATAGATAATTTATTAATCGAACAATTCCTGAGAAGATGGCTAGGCTGGCCACACTTAAGGCACTTTTCCCTCCCTTCATCATAATAAATTCAGTGAGGATGACCACAGAACCTATAAAGAGGGCATAAAGAAATAGATTGACCCCTACTCTTCTGAGACTAGGCACCTTGTGCCCAAAAATTATCAGAACCTTGCGAATGCCTATCGCCCGACTACTTCGAGTAAGGGGTACTAGCAGTAGAGAAAGAATCAGAACTCCCCCACTTTTTTTTCTGCCATTTTCCACCATCCCGACCAGCTTACGACTGAGCACCTTCCTGATAAGAAAACCTGCTCCTCTTACCTTGACTATATCTAAACTCCGTCTATTTACTCTTCTCTTCCTCCACCTATTGCATATGAACAATCAACCTTAAAATGTCCATATCCTTAGTTAGCAAAGCTATTTTGCTTTCCAAGATCAAATCCTGATTTAGCCCAGAAGCAAACTTTCTCATTCTCATCCTCATGTCAGCCACCAAGTCAGGAGCATACCTTGACAAATGATGGAACTATATTCCTTAAAATTCATTATCCCTTGCATGAGATTCACAAACTCCTCCATCTTTGATTTCCTAAGCTCTAGAGGAAAAAAACGATCCAAGAAGGCATTAGAAAAGGACTCCTATAAAATCAATTCCTCTACATCACCTCTATCCCTATCCCATTTTTTATACCACTAGTATGCAACATCCTTGAGCTGATAAGCTGCAAAGTTCATACCCTCCACATTAGTAGACTACATCACCTGAAATATCTTTTCCATTTCATCTAAGAAAGCCTGAGGATCTTCTTCTACCTTCACGCCAGTGAAAATAGGAGGACTCATCTTCATGAATTAGTCAACCCTTGTTACCTCATCACACAACCCACCAGATACATCCCGCTCAGCCTGAGAAGCAACCAACTGAGCGATGACATAAATCGACTTCTGCATTAGTCACCTCTCCCTGAGGAGGACTAGTAGCAACCGATAAAACTCTAAAACTATCAGGGATAGGACCCATAGAGCAAAGATGAACTCCAGATGTAGGACGTACCCCATCAACATTATCTTCGAATAGGACATAAGAGTTTTCTTGTGTTCCATATCTACGAGACATGATCTAAAAGACTAACAAACAAGGATTACAAAAGATTCTAGGACTTTAGAATTAAAGCTTAAAAATAGAATACCAAGAAAGTGAAACATTCCTAAATGCCTTGTGGCCTCTCTCTTATGAGTGTGGCACGCTACACACCCCTAAAAGAGAATCTACCATACACAACTTTGTGGACTCCCAATTGATCATGAACCTAAAACTCTGATACCAAATTGACATGACCCAACCTAGGGCCTTGTCATAGTGGGAGTTTCATGTACGACCAGAACCGGAGACCATCCCTATTACCCAACCCAACCTTCAGCCGCCAGCCCTGAGTTGGCTGAATTTTGAACATACAAAAAAGATAGCATTATTGTTCATATCAAGACTCTAGAATAGGTATATTACTAAGAACAACCTAACCGAGTCCAACCATCCTAATCCAACCAGTAACCGAGTACCAAACCAAACCAATACCAAAACCAAAGGCCATAAACCAGGCCACAACCAAATAGGTTACAAAGCATAATATAATTAATCACAAAATGAAATATGATGGAGTAGTAAGAAATTATGTCCAATGATGTCATCCCCAATACCAATGCCAATACTAAGGCTGACACCTATACTGATCCCGCCCATACCAACCCATAATAGTACCACAAAGCCTCTAACCAAAAGAGTAAAAAAATCCAGTTGGGATATGCCCCCAACCATATCCAAAACCAAAATCCATAAGTAATCTAAAGTATGAAATAACCTCCGTGAAATTGAGCCTTTAGAAAAGATGAAAGCTCACCACTTCAATTCAACGGCTGACCCAAGTATTCAAATGCTAAATAAGAGAAATGGAATGGCCGATTCCTACATAGCGTAGGTATATAGCCTCCCTAAGATAGGTTAGCGAGTGATCACTAGCATGAACTCAGGATAATAACATTTATAAAACCAAGTAAAACCATCCATAATGCATACAATCGCACATATATATATATAACCATGCTGGAAAAAGGAATCAGGTTTAGCATGAGCTTTAAAACCTTTACCTGGGCTTGTAGCTTTATCATCCTAAAACCACCCACGGGCTATATAGGTTCAGCACCCCTTGATGAAAGGATCCTAGTGCATGTAGCCGCACGACCAAAGAAAATAACCTTAGGATGAGTAGTACATCCCCCAATATAGAGTATGACATTATGCACATGGTCATTAATACCAAACCTCACATCGACAAATATGAGTTTCCAGTTTTGGTCCCCCCGGGATCTCCACCTTCCACGGCTTTGCTACACATCTCTTTTTTAAGCCCAATTAAGATCATTACCAAGAAACTAAATCATTATCTATTTATTAACCAAGGCCATTAGTTATGGTACGTTATACCGACTATAACTTGCAAGTAATGTTTATAGCCAACCATATATAGATTAAGGTATTCCTATATACCTTTCCATTTACCATATTAAACCACTTGGGAGATTCCCATGTACCCCACAAGCATTACCATTTATCCTTTAACCTTTCAAAGCCATTTAAGCCATTTTAGTTAATTTACCTAGTTTAAAAGAAGCAAGAGTTCCATTAAAAATACATTAATGCAATGAAGACATTCTCGTAAGTATTTTTTCAAATACCTTGGGGGCATAATATAACCAAAACTAATTCCAATTACTATTAAACCATTCCCATCAAACCAAGTATCCAAAACCACTATTAATGCATATAAAAGCATAAGTAAAACCATGGAAAACCATTACAAATCATTTATAATCAAAACCCTCAAATCATATTTGAAAACCAAAATCATAACATAATGAAACAATGAAAACATTATATAAAATTATGCATTTAGTTAGAACTAACAATGAGGGAAGAGAATATGACTTAATTGACAAAGTAGACAGAGAGAACTAGTTGAAACCCTAGCTTCCTTGCCCCAAAAGCTCTTAAGAGAATTATGGAGTGTTTGAAAGAGTTTTTAAGTGTTAATGAATAGAAGAATAGGGTAAATAACCTCCCAAGTAGGTTAGAAGTCATGGGGTATTATTAGGTTAAGTGGGAAAATGTCCAGAATACCCCCACTTAAGTTGCACAAAAATGCTATTACTGGGGTACGACTCCCCCTCACTGGTTGTACCTTCTGATACGAGTGGTACCTATCACTCATATCCTAAGCCTCAACCTTTGGACTTAATATTTTCCAGTATATGAATCATCCAAACCAAGTCATATCCACAACATATGATCCGTACTCTCAACCCATACCCCTGACTGAATAGTCCCAAGAGAGATTCAGATACTGCCCACCATACGAGTCCTTGGTATGACTCGTACCCAAACTTACAGATCATAGTGAGCCACTTGTACTAAGAACCAACTTAAGTTACCAAGTCTAAGATTAAGTAAAGGAATCAAATGATCCGTATCCACCAGTTAACTCGTACCACCAAGTCGTACCCATTCCAGTAGCCAAATCTATCTCACCAACCCATACTGGTCCGTATACGAATGGACCACACCACCCATACCCAAGTGTATAAATCATTCCCCTAAGTCGTATCTTTCCCAAAAATAAAAAAATCAAGGAAATTTTCTAAGGTCCAAAAATCTAGGGTGTTATACTATTATATATATATCCTCCTTTCGCCCTTTATTCGTATAATGGTTAGTGATAAATGTTATAATGTTGAGGTTCCTGAGTATGGCTAGAATGGGATAGTTTATCCTTAATAACTCCTTAGCCTTATTATGTTAGTTTCTTTTATATAAGCTGAATAGTTTATCCTTATTCTAATTAGTTTCACTATGTAGTTGTTGAATATTTGGGTGTAGTTTGCATTTCTTCTTGCATGATATGTATATTTGCATTATCTTTGGAGCCCAGTCAAAAGTTGCCTATTGAGTACCACATATTTGGTACTCATACCAGACTTCTGCAGCCTGCAAATCATAGTACAGGTTATCACCGTTGTTGTGTGTATCATGTGAAATAGCTATGGTTCGGAGACATAGGGTGAGCTCCTGACATTTGGAGTATTAATTTCCTCTCTCTTATATACTAGACTGATCTTCATGTTATATTCATAGATGGTCATAATTGTATATTCATTTAGTACTTTATTTTGTATCCTTATTAACAATAGAAGCTCTTGTACTGATATCACCAGGTTTTGGGACTACACTATGTATTTCAATCTTTTATTTCATTTATTACAAATTCTTTCTTCATTTCTCTTGGTAGTCCATTACTAGTAGTTCCAGAGTACAGGTTGACTTGCCTATTAGTAGGTTATAGTAGGCACCATCATGACCTGAGAAATTGGATCGTGACAGAATGGTGATTTCAAATTGAATTTGTGTCTCATGGTAATGAAGTGATTGGCAATTTGTTTTTCACAATGTCTATAGATTTGGTATGATATTAATGACATGAACCTCAACCCACATCATAATTTTGGATTGAACAAGGATTCTATATAATTTAACTTATCTTTTAAAATATTGTATGACATTAAATAGTAAAAAGGTAAAAAGGTTTTGGAACTCGCATGGGGGCTATGGTTTTTAATTTTAAATCAGAATTTGGAGCCTAATTGGTTAATGGTTATGGTTTGGCACAATGGAAATAGCTTGCAAGTCTATTGAAATGATGATACCAAATTGATAATGCCTTAATAAATGATTCCATGGTTAATGGTATGTGAAAACTGTTTTAATTGCGCTAAAAGAGAATTGCGTAGCTCACTGAGAAAGTGTAGTCCTAGGAGGACTAACACTAGAAACCAAGTTTGCCGACGTTGGGTGTCTATGACTACTATGTTTGATTTTTATAGTATATTTTTGAGAGGCTAATTGACTATTAGTGGCTTTAGCCTAATTCTTAGGTACATGCGGCTAATATGGTCTGAGCCCTTTCGGCAGGGGGAGCCGGACCCTATATAGCTCGTGAGTGCCTTTAGGTCGGTACGAGCTACATAGTTCGGGCATAAGTTTTCAAACGATCATGTCTCATGTCCCTTGCCCCTATTGTGGCATCCTATTATATATATAATTATTGTGCATATGATTTATGACTGATTTTAGTAAGTGAATATGTTTTATCCCTTTTCTTGGGTTGCATGATAGTACTCGTCGTATAAACCATCTCCAGATGCTACATTATTTCATGATGTAGGTTTTGAGGGCTTTTCTTGTGTCTTTGTCAGGGTTAGGTGGTTTGGTACTACTGTCGGGCAGTTGTTAAAGTGGTAAGCCCTTCATCATTAGAAAAGCTTGGTTCACTTTTGTCTTTCATAGTTTCAATACTTATTTTTGGATTTCTTCTGGCATAGTTGGGGTCATGTTTCAATTTGATTGGTATTTTTGGTTTAGAGGCTTGTGGACAACGTCAAGTATTTCCTTATAGATTTGGTATTTGATTTACAAACTTATTTCGTGGATTTCTACATCTCCCTTATACTACTGGTTATCTTCTGCTATTTATTATTATTATTATTATCATGCTCTCGAGGTAAGGCTAAGGGGATCATCTCAGGCCTTGGTTGGTTTGGGATGTCCGTCATGACCAAGTCCTAGTGCGAATCGTGAAAAATTCATAATAATTAAGAACTTAAAATATATATAAAAAATTGATTGACTGGCAAAATTTTATCTATGCCACATAAACTGGGACAAGAGGGGTAAACTATACAAATGACCCTTATAATGGGTGGTTTTATTTTTTTTTGTCCCTCATAAGAATGGTCTTATAAAACTAGTCTTTCCTCTTTTTATTATATAGCACAATTACCTTTTTACCCCTCAATATCTCAAATATTTCTAAACAACTCCATACTTATTTATCTTTCTACTTTTATTTTTCTCTCTTTTTTTTTACTTTAATTTTTATCTTTTCTTTTCTCTCTCTCTCCCTCTTTTTTCTCAATCCTTACTTTTTTTTTTCTTTTTCTCCTCACAACTTCTATTCTTTAAATTTTTTTCTCTTTTTTTTTTTATTTTACTTTGATTTTTATCTTTTTATTTTTAGTTTTTTTCTCAATCCTTACCTTTTTTTCCTTTTTCTCCTCTCATCTTCTATTTTTTTTTAAAAAAAATTCTTCTTTTTATTTTTTTCTCTTTTTTTTTTATTTTTATCAATCTTTATTTTTGTTTTATCTCTTTTTTTTGTTTTTTTCCTCAACCTTTATTTTTTTCTTTTCTTCTTTCAGCTTCTATATTTTCTTTCTTTTTATTTTTTATTTTCTTTTATTTTTATTTTTTATTTTTTAATATTTTTCTTCATATTCTTATTTTTTCTTAACTTTTTTTCTTTTCTTCGATTTCTTCAAATCAAGTTACGTCCCATGAGTAAGAGTTGACACTACCACATTGTAGAGACAGGACTTATGACTTTCAAATAAGAAGTTACATTTCATGGGTAAGAGTTGATTCACATTGTGTTTTGATTTTTGAGATATTCTATAACTCTTACCTTAGAGGCAAGACTTAGCTCAAGGACTTTCAAACAATAAATTATTCCCCACGGGCAAGAGTTGACTTTACCACGTTATGTTTTTATTTTTGAGATGTTCTAAAAACTTTTGCCCTAGAGGCAAGACTTAACTAAAGGACTTTCAATCAACAAATTATTCCCTACGGGCAAGAGTTAACACTGCCACATTATGTTTCATTCATGAGATGTTCTACAACTCTTGTCGTAGAGGCAAGACGTAGCTTAATGACTTTCAAATAATAAATTATGCCCCACGGACAAGAGTTGATACTACTACATTATGTCTTTATTTATGAAATGTTCTTCAAATAATAAATTATGCTCCATGGTTAAGAGTTGATACTACCACGTTATGTCATCATTTATGAGATGTTCTACAACTCTTGCCTTAGAGGCAAAACTTAGCTCAAGGACTTTCAAATAACAAATTATTCCCCACGGGCAAGAGTTGACACTACCACATTATATCTTCATTTATGAGATGTTCTACAACTCTTGCCTTAGGGGCACGACTTATTCCAAGAACTTTTAAACAAGTTATGTACATTGGGCAAGAGTCAACACTAACATATTGTATTTTTCTTTTACTTATGAAATTCTCTATAACTCTTGTCTTAGAGGTACGACTCAGCCCAAGGACCATCAAACTACAAGTTATGCCCTATGGGTAAGAGTTGACACCACCACATTGTGTATTGATTTATGAGATGCTTTATAACTCTTTTCTTAGAGGCAAGACTTAGACCAAGGACTTTCAAGCAATAAGTTGTGCCCTATGGGCAAGAGTTGACATTATCATATTTTGTTTTGATTTATGAGATATTCTACAACTCATGCCTTAGAGGCAAGACTTAATCCAAGGACTTTCAAACAATAAGTTACGCCCCATGGGTAAGAGTTGACGTTATCACATTATGTTTTGATTTCTGAGATGTTCTATAACTCTTGCCTTAGAGGCAAGATTTAGCCCAATGAATTTTAAACAACAAGTTATGCTTTATGGGCAAAATTTGATACTATCACATTATGTCTTGATTTATGAGATCTTTTATAAATCATGGACTTTCAAACAACAAGTTATGCCCCATGAGCTATAGTTGACAGTACCACATTATGTCTTGATTTATGAGATGTTCTATATCTCTTGCCTTAGGGGCACGAATTAGTCCAAGGACTTTCAAACAACAAGTTACGTCCCATGGGCAAGAGTTAACACTACCACATCGTGTCTTGATTTATGAGATATTCTATAACTCTTGCCTTAGAGACAAGACTTAGCTGACAAGTAATGCCCTATGGACAAGAGTTGACACTATCATATTGTGTCTTGATTTATGTGATGCTCTATTAGTCTTGCCTCTAAGACAAGACTTAGCCGAAGAACCTCCTAAAAGAACAAGTTGCATCCAATGGACAAGTGTTGACACTATCACATTATTTTTTATTTGTGAGATATTCTATAACTCTTGCCTTAGAAGCAAGACTTAACTCAAGAATTTTCAAACAAGATATGCTCCACAAACAAGACTTGAAACTATCACATGTGTCTTGATTTATGAGTTGTTCTATAATTTTTGCCTTAGAGGCAAGACTTATCCCAAAGGACTTCCTAACAAGTCATGTCCTTAAATTTACTTTGATGTCAAAAAAAAGATCTCTTTGAAGATTATCCAACTTTTTATTTATTAGTAAAATATAATAAAAGTTGAGAAAAAAGAGAACAAACAAAATAGAAAAATAAAAAAAAGAAATTGAGAAAAAAAATAAAGATTAAGAAAAGAGAGAAGAATAAATAACAAAAAAGTAAAAAAAAATATTGAAAAAAACAAACATGAGAAGAAAAAAATAAAAATAAAAAAGAAAAAAATGAGAAATGATTAAAAACAAAAAAAAATATAAAAAGTAAAAATTGAGACTAATGAATTAAAAAAAGGAGAAATGAAAGAAATAATTAATGTTTGAAAAGAAAAAAAAGTAAAAGAAAAGAAGTTGAGATAAATGGATTAAAATTAAAGAAATAAAAGTCAAGGTAAAAAAATAAGAAAGAATCAAAAATAAAAGTTGAGAGATAAATGAGAATGAAAAGTATAAAACTATTTGAGGTGTAGAGCGATAAAAATGTACTTGCAGTAAACATAAAAAAAGAAGAAAGACTAGTTTTTAAAGACTTTTCTTATGGAGGTCAAAAATTCAAAGTCAACCACTTTTAAGGTCATTCCATGTAATTTCAAGAGTTCATATCTTACTGAAAAATAATGTAAAAAAATTATAAATCTCATATTTAGCAACTTAAAAATTTTAAAATATATAAAATATTTGACTGACTTCCAAAATTATATTAGTGTCACTTAAATTGGAATAGAAAAAAAAGTATTATAAATCACAATAATTAAAAACTTAAATTATTTTAGTAATTTATTATCTAAATTCTATTTGTTTCATATAAAATGAGACCGAAAAATCCATATATTGGACCCGTGCAATATCCAGTTTTATTAGATATAGAGAAGATTTAGAAAATTAATATGGAAGGTTTCATAGTTATGTTAAATATCAAAAATAAGAAAATAATTTATATAAGGTAAAATTTTAATTGATTTTAAAGTCTTAGATGTTATTGTATCTGTCAATCTTTACTTGTCCACTATACTAAAAATAGATGTTCAAAAGTACTTATCTAGTTTGAAAAATCAATGGATATTTATCAATTTCTACCCGCTTTATCCTTAGCATTAAATACAATTAATCACTCAATGCATTTCTCAAACATTATATCTATTACTCTCTCCGTCCCAAATTACCCGACCCAAATTGAAGTGACACATTGATTAAGAAAAATAATAAATAACATGGCTAGTTTACCATAATATCCCTATTAAATGATGTTTATATTTTAATTTAAAGAAAAAGTAATTAATGCAAAGGGTAAAACATAGAATTTTTTTTTTGTCTCTTCTTGATTAATGAAAAAAGACAAGTAAAATGGGACATCAAATTAGGAAATTTGGGATGGGTAATTTGGGACGAAGGAAATATATTTAAAGGGTAATATGGTAAAATTACCTCTATCATTTACTATTTTTTAACCTATATGTCAAGTCAATAGTGGACAACTATTGATGGATGGAGGGAGTAAGAGTTGTCATATATAGTCCAAATAATGAAAAAATGAGTTTATTTCAAACTCCTAAATATTAACATAATAATAAATATTAAAATAATAATTAAAGGACAATTATTTGATAAAAATAGTAATTCCTTTGTTCCTAAATATACTTGTCGTCCTTAACAAAACTAGATATTTCATGATACTTGTCATTTTATAAAATTAAGATATAATTACTTTTTTTCCACTTTTATGTTTAGTCATAAACATAGAGAGATATTAATATAGTAGGGAAAAAGAAGTATTAAATTGATAGGGGTAGTAAATAAAGATTATTTCGTCAAATGAGCAACAAGAAAAGTGCAAACAAAAATTGTAACAAGAATTTAGGAACAGAGGGAGTAAAAACAATTTATCTAAAGTCTTTTGACGATGAAGGACAAAAAGTTTAATCGGAAACATTTACTAGTTACTTCAACATTGAGTCATTGACATATTCATTTCGAGTTAAAAGGAAAGCCACCATGCAGTTAAGTCATCTAATTAAATATGATTACTTCAACATTGCACAGTTCAAGATGTCACACTACCATACTATTTTTTTCATAACGTCTCATTCAATTATGTAGTAAAGTAAATAACTTTGAGAATGGTAACTGTGTATTAGAGATATTCAAACAGGTTTGACCTACTCATAAGTTTAAACAAACTCCAGGTATCACTTCCATATAATGGTTCTTTTAACCTGCACTTTCATCCATTAGCCTATCCTAAATCTAAAGTGAATCCAACATTATCATACTTTATTCATAAAGTCTCGTTCAATTACATAGTGAAGCCATGAAAATCTTTGAGAATGGCAACAGTGTGTTAGAGATATTCAAACATGTATATATATATATATATATATATATATATATGTATGTATGTAGTTGCTGTAGAGCGGAACTATCTGAGGCAGTTCCTAAAAGCAGGGGCGGAGCCCGCCTTCTACTAGGCTATTCATCCGAACCCCCTCTAGTGGAAAATTATACTATTAAAACGTGATTAAAATAATTTTTAATCTATATGTTATAGATGTTGAACTCCATTCGACTAGTTTTTCTTCAAATATTGAACCCCATCAGCGGAAATCCTGGCTCCGCCTTTGCCTAAAAGCTATTGAGAAGTTATTGTTATCCAATTAATCAAATTGACAAATTTGAGTTTCTCAGTAATACAACTTGTACTAATCAAAATCAGACACTGTTAACAAAATAACACTCCAATAACTTTCATTAAATAGATCTTCTAAGATCATTGCTTTGCATTATCAATTCTTGCCATAGTTATGGACAGAAGTTGCAATCTGCTCTGTGCTCTTGCAATTCTCATTCTACTACATCAAAATGCTTCACTTGCTAATATTAGCACTGATGAAGCTGCTCTTCTTGCACTGAAATCGCACATTTCTTCTAGTCCTAACAACATATTAGCAACAAACTGGTCTTCTTCCAGCTCGGTTTGCAGCTGGATTGGAGTCACTTGCAGCACCCGCCACCATCGAGTCACTGTATTAGACATTTCTAGGATGCAACTACATGGTACCATTCCTCCACACCTTGGAAACCTCTCATTTCTTGTTTCCCTCGACATTAGTGACAACACTTTCCATGGTGCTTTGCCAGCAGAGTTGGCTCATTTGCGGAGGTTGAAATTGATTAATGTCACAAGCAATAACTTCACAGGAGCCATTCCATCATTTTTAAGTTTATTACCAAAACTACGGTCTGTGTACCTCCCTAGAAACCAATTTTCAGGGAAAATTCCATCTTCCATTTCCAATATAACAAAGCTGGAAGTGTTGATCTTGGGGAGTAATTTTCTCGAAGGAGAGATCCCTCAAGAAATTGGTGATCTTCGTTACATGGCTTTGTTAGACCTGGAATATAATCAGCTTAGAGGCTCTATACCACCATCAATCTTTAACATTACGACAATGAAGTTCATTGCTCTTACTGGTAACAATCTTACTGGAAAGCTCCCAAAAACTATATGTGACCATCTTCCAAACTTGGAAGGCCTTTACCTCGCAACAAACTCCCTAGAAGGAGTTATTCCACCAAACTTGGAGAAATGCAGAAAGCTTCAATTCTTGGGATTAGCTGCTAATGAGTTAATTGGAACTGTACCAAGAGAGCTAGCCAACTTAACAGCTCTTAGAGTATTAGCACTTAAAGCACAATACTTGGAAGGTAGTATAATGTTTCATTACTGAAATTTTCGTCCTTCTTTCTCTTCCGCCAAACTGGTTCCTCATATATTTTTCCCTATTGACAGGAGATATACCAGCGGAGCTAGGAAATCTTAAGAAACTACAGTGGCTGATATTAGGCCAGAATAGGTTTACTGGTTCTGTCCCTGCAAGCATTTTCAACATTTCAACACTGCAGTTCCTAGAACTTGCACAAAATAAGCTCTCAGGTACCCTACCTTCAAATTTAGGTCGTGGAATGCCCAGCCTAGAAGAACTTTATTGTGGAAAAAATAATCTGAGTGGTTTTATTGCTGATTCAATCTCAAATTCTTCAAAACTCAGATTAGTTGATCTCGCACACAACAGTTTCACAGGTCCAATTCCTGAATCACTTGGTAACTTAGAATACCTTGAGAATCTAAACTTGGACGGGAATAGTTTTTCCAGTGATTCAGCATTGACCTTCCTTACAACATTGACAAACTGTAAAAATCTAAGAATACTCTGGTTTGCTGATAATCCATTGGATGGTGTCTTGCCTGCATCCATTAGTAATTTCTCCAACTCCCTACATGAATTTAAGGGAAAGAATTGTAAACTTAAGGGCATCATTCCTGAAGGAATTGGTAATCTTACTGGAGTGACAAGGATGGATCTGCGTAACAATGAGTTGACCGGACATATTCCAATTACTGTCCAAAGCATGTTGAACCTTCAAGAATTTTACCTTCAGGGCAACAAGATTCAAGGAATCATACCAGATGTTATGTGCAGTTTAAAGAATCTCGGTGCATTATACTTGTCAGAAAATCAATTTTCAGGTTCCATGCCACCATGCTTAGGAAAAATTTCCAGTTTGAGGTATCTGAATCTAGCTTACAACAGGCTGGATTCAAGATTACCTGCAAGCTTGGGGAGCCTTCAAGATCTCATAGAATTCAATGTTTCATCCAATTTCTTGAGCGGGAAAATTCCCCTTGAAATTGGAAACTTCAAGGCTGCAACACGCATTGATCTGTCAAAAAACAATTTTTCTGGTAAGATTCCGAGCACTCTAGGGGGTCTAGATAAATTGATTATTTTTTCCCTGGCATACAATAGACTAGAAGGGCCTATTCCAGATTCATTTGGCAAAATGTTGTCATTGGAATTCTTGGATTTGTGCTATAACAACCTTGGTGGTGAAATTCCAAAGTCTTTAGAAGCTCTTCTTTATCTCAAATACCTGAACGTCTCATTCAATAAACTAAGTGGAAAGATTCCCACTGGTGGTCCTTTTGCAAATACCACAGGTCAATCATTCTTGTCCAATGATGCACTCTGTAGTGATTCTACGTCTAATGTATCATCATGTGTTGTCATCCAATCTCCCAAGAGGAAAAAGAAAATCTTGATTTTGTACATCATTTCGGGAGTGGGTCTGTTATTTCTTGTATTAGCCGTTGCATATGTATTTGGAAGATTGCGAAAGACAAAGAAGAATACAGGTCAAGCAGTTGTGTCTCTAGCAAGAGAGCATGGAAGAATTTCCTATTATGAAATTGAGCAGGCAACAGAAGGATTCGATGAAAGCAACTTGCTTGGTAAAGGGAGTTATAGCATGGTATACAAAGGGATACTTAAGGATGGTACCCTTTTCGCAGCAAAGGTATTCAATGTGCAATTGGAGGGTGCTTTCAAATGTTTTGACACAGAATGTGAAATACTCCGCAACCTTCGCCACAGAAATGTGATCAAAGTCATAACGAGCTGCTCCAACCATGATTTCAAAGCCCTGGTGCTAGAATACATGCCCAATGGGACACTTGATAAATGGTTGTACTCTCACAACTTGTTCTTGAACTTATTGCAGAGATTGGATATAATGATAGATGTCGCATCTGCAATGGACTATCTCCACAATGGCTATTCAACACCTGTGGTGCATGGTGACTTGAAGCCAAGCAATGTCTTGCTAGATAAAGATATGGTTGGTCACGTCAGTGATTTTGGCATTGCAAAATTGTTAGGTGCAGGGGAAGCTTTTGTTCAAACAAGGACAATTGCAACTATTGGATATATTGCTCCAGGTATTCCAACTTTTCAAAATTTTCTCATATCCTTAGAATACCCAATGAGTTATTTTCCCTAACTATGAACCATTAGTTACCATATTCAATGATAACTAGGAAGCATTTTTGATAATTTGTTACCATGATTGCAGAGTATGGACAAGATGGAATAGTATCCATGAAATGCGATGTTTATAGTTTTGGTATCCTGATTATGGAGACATTTACTAGAATGAGACCAAGTGATGAAATATTTACTGGAGACTTGAGCATACACTGTTGGGTTAGTGATTCCTTCCCAAGTGGGATTCATAAGGTGGTGGACTTTAATTTGATAGAGTCAGCGGATGAACAAATTGACACAAAGATGCAATGTTTGTTATCTATCATGGAATTAGCTATAAGCTGCACCGTAGTGTCACCAGATGGAAGAATTAGAATGGAAGATGCTCTTTCAACACTTAAAAAGATTAGGCTCCAGTTTGTCAGTAGTCTAGGTGGAATATAATTGTACCTAGTCTCTTGTATGTTGTTTGATTATCAATGCTGGTTGTGTTAAGGTTTCAGCTGAGCACAAGTACTTTAGTGTTTTCCAACAATTATTGAGGGCCACTTTTTATGTACTTCAAAGACAGGAGTTCGTTGAATCAAGAATTTGTAACAAGCAACTCATTTCTTTGATCTATGTAATTTATTAAAGTCAACAGGCTAAAGTATGAATGAGTTTATCCACTCTTTCGCAGCAAAAGCTACGAGATGAACTGTGTCCTAGGGGAATGAGGATAAGGTCACGGAGAAAGGGAAGCACATGAGTAGAGAGAGAGAGAGAGAGAGAATACCTGGAGCTTGCCAGTGTTATTTCCTTCTACGGGTACGCAAAATCTGTATATGCAGAACAACAACTTCAACTTTAAAACAAGAACTCAATGAAGTACAAAAAATACCCTCAACACAAGATCAAAGTGATCTTTCTTAGAAGTGTATTTTATTTTCAGAAATCAAGATGAAACAGAAATGGCCAAGTCGCCCGAATTCACGGACTTTCCTTAAGGAAATAATTCCCCTCACTGTATCCGAGGTTGCGGAATTTTCCTCCCAAGATAAAATGGCCAAACAGACCAACTGTAGCGGTACCTCAAACAATTGAAATATCGTCGAACTCACTTAACGGATTGACTGATCACACAAAGTATTTGTAAAGATAAGAAGAGAGTTTATTGCGGAAAAATTCATATGAAAACCTGTGAATGAAAGCAGGTTTATATAGCCTGTGAGATGCCTCTTCGAAAAGGTGTCATTGGTTCACTTAAATGGTGTGATGTTTCTGGAAATTCATGTCTGTTTACCCAAAGAACGTGTCCTTCTCCAAACAGACATACCCGTTGACGAAACAGTACATCCGTTTGTTGAACAGACATATCATTTCATTGAACAATTGCATCAGTTTGAAGCAGTGTATCGTTTCAGAAAATACTGTTTCGAAATTTGTATGCATGTATAAATGGAGGATTACTGGTGCATTTTCCTTTTGGCATTCGGATTAAATTTGCGTGAAATAAACTTTTTCCAAAAAGATAGATCTCATCGATCGATTATTTGACAAATCCAAATCCAAATCCGAAGTCGAGCCGAGCGAGCGACGACGGTGCGAGGCATTTCTTATTTCTTGCCTCACTTAGCATGTGGAGTAAGTGCTTTCTATTAAAAACACTCCATAGTTCACTTCTTCCACCAACGTGGGAGAAATAGTGAACTTTCCAATTTTGGGAGTACACTTTCTAAATTGGTGTCTTCTTTCTTCCACCATTTTTCTCTCCATTTTCCATTCACACCTTTTTCATACATATTGAACCCAACAATCCCCCACATTAATGGGGAATGACTATTTTTCGTAAAAGTTTTACGGATAAATATGTGATCATCAAGAAAAGACTGATTGCATCTGGATAAGTGGGTTTTCCTTTGAACTTTCCGTAGTGAACATGCATCGGATGCACTCGGTCAATCGGTAGATTTGATATCTTTGAACCGTCGAGCTTTAATGTACACCTAGACAACACATGTCACACAACCATCCTTTTACCATTTTATAGTTCTCACGGTTTTGTTCTTTTCAGCCATAGGCACGTCCCGATTTTATGAGAGCTTAGAGAATAGGCCTTTACTAACATTCTCCTTGAAGCGGCTTTCCTTTCGCCCTCACATAGGTGATTTCTAAACGTTTAATCCTATAGATTAAACTATTTGTTCAAATCTGCCAAATTTAGATAATCATTAAAAGACTTTTCACTTTAAGTCTTATCCTTGATTACTAGACATTTTCTACATCATGAGAATGGGTTGGGTAATTGACAATGTTGAACCTGTCAGACACAACTTTGTTTGATCTTCTTCAACCTAGCTCTTGGGATCTCCAGTCTGCTAGGTAGATTTACCGCCATGCTGACTTGTCCTAGGCCTTAAACCCATTCCCTTGGATGTCTTTCCATTCCTTCTCTAGATAGACCTTTTGTAAGTGGATCCGACACATTATCCTTTGACTTTACATAGTCAACAGTGATAATTCTACTAGAGAGAAGTTCCCTAACGGTATTATGTCTCCATCGTATGTGATGAGATTTACCATTGTATATCATGCTCCCTGCCTTACCTATTGCTGCTTGGCTATCACAGTGTATACATACTGGAGCCACTGGTGTAACGCCCCAAGATCCCATCCCAAGATGTCACACGGTGCTTAAAGACACACGCGGCCTCAAGCTAACCCTCTAAGCCTGTCATCACTTCTAGAACTCATTTTGATAATAGTCATGCTAAAATAAGAGAGAATCACATATCATGAACATACTGGAATAAGATAAGAAACTAGCCTGTACAATCCAAACTACTGAAATTCTGTACATACCAACCCTTTAGTCTGACAAAGCCTCTATACATCATAATCAAGGATACATTGGGACAAACCCCTCACTGACTCAAAACAGTACTGAAAGCCATAACAGCAAAACGGTATCACAAAATACAAACACGGTCCTCGAACTATGAGGACTCACCACTGAGGATACGTAGAGAGGTACCCAAATATCGCTAACGCGGCTGCGGCTGAGAACCTTGTAATACCCCACATTTTGGACTAGAATGAAAATTCGTCATTCCTATGCGTGGATGCTTCAAAAGCCTCAACTCCTATATAAATTTAGTGTGTTAATCAATTATGTAGTGTGGGAATCTATTTGAGCATAAATTTAGATCATAGAGGTCCCCTAACTCAAGTACAAGTTGAAAGCTTTCCTATCGTTCAAGTTTTAGTGAGTGTCAAAACTTGGGTCAACTTCAATCGACCATAACTTATTGTATATGATGAACTGGGTGGGTTACTATACATCAAATAAAATCTCTTTGAATTATGTTTCCAACGATACCAATTTTCCCTAAATCTGATATCGGAGCAAAGAGTTATGCCTATTTTACTCCAGCATATTAGGCTGGAAACAGTGTGACGACATTCGTGATAGCTTATCACATTTGTGACGCCCTATCACGAAGGTCATCAGCCTTAGGCAGAAATCAGCTCCTAAGTGACGATATTCGTGATATCTTATCACATTTGTGATGCCCTATCATGAAGGTCGTCAGCCTTAGGCAGAAACCATTCCCTAAGTGACGACATTCATGATAGCTTATCACATTTGTGACGCCCTATCATGAAGGTCGTCAGCTATGATTTTCAGCAACTGGGAAATTATTTCCTAAGGGTATTTTGTTCTTTTCCTTCACCTTCCATGAATTATAACCCTAAAGAGGCGTAATTTTTCCCACTTTCTCCAGTTAAGCATCTTAAAAACCCTCTCTTACACTCTCAACTACAAGATTAGGGTTTCCATCAAACTCATCTCTCAAAAGCAAGATTCAAGGCTTTTTTCAAGATAATCAAGAATTAAGTTTCCCAATCCAAGAACTCTCCAGCAAATCATCAAGGTTTCCTTTCTAAGGTATGCGTAGTGTTTATCCATGGAGCTCAAGAATCATGTTTTAAATTATAAATTATGATTTTCTTGTTGTTTTATGACTATATTCATGTTAATGATTATTGTTTGGATTCAAGGTTGTGTCTTGATGTGTTTTTCATGAATCATGTGAATAGGTTAGTTGGATACCCATGAATTTGGAAGGTTCAAGATTTCTAAATTTGTTAAGTACACCTATGCTCAATATTATGCATGCAAGGTGTTTGATAAAATGCTTAGGATGCTAGAAATTCATGTTTACATGGTTCCATGATATCTAAATGACAAGTCCATGTTAGCTATATACTTCAATATAAATTCCATGCTATTGATGTGTTGCTACTGTTGTGGTATGAAGCATGTATGATAATGGAGATATACTATATGTACATAAAATATACCCATGCACTCCCTACCATGCTTAAGATGTTGAAGAACAACATGAAGTATAATATCCCCTACTTATGACAATGTGAATTGTGGACTCCAATCCTATGATCAAGTTAGTCATGTTGTGTCAGTTTCCTTCCATCGAGTCCTGGGAGTATTCATACCCGAAAATATAGCTGTGTGCCTAGAGCCATGTCATGTTATCACGATACTCTCAGTCAAGCCATGATCTATAGAATTCAGTCAGTCATGTGACTCAGGAAAATCCAGTAACCTCAGTAATCTCAGTAGTTCAGTAATCTCAGTGATCTCAATACTCAGTAATATCTGTAACCTCAGTATTCAAAGTCAATCTCAGTAATTTCGGTACTCTCAACTAGTCCTCAGAACTCAGTACATTCCGTCAGTCATCGAATTCCAGTAAACTTAGTTTAGCTCCGCTAAACAATACCACTAGTATCAATCTAGTTAATCAGTATCAGTTTAGCTAATCAGTTCAGTTCAGTTATTCAGTTCAGCCCAGTTATTTATTTCAGTGTCTTTCAGATGGGAGTAAGATTTAGCACCGATTGAGCCTAGGGATGGGGACTCACCCACTAGATTAGGACTGAGATCCTTAGAAACAATCCCTAAGTTCCAAAACTACATAGCCAGCATAGGTACGAGATGTCACCCATTAGATAGGACTGACATACTCAGGGGTCACCCGTTAGCATACTTATATGTATAGGACTGATCCCAGGAGTCACCCGCTAGATTAGGACTGACTCCGTAATAGATGTCTTTACTGGTGGCGCGGTACTGACACCCTTCCAGTCAGGGTAGAGATTAGACCCCAATCAGATTAGCTTGGGGCATGTCGGTTAGATGAACATATCCTACATTTTCAGTTACAGAATCAGGGCTTTCATACACAGTCAACTCAGCTTAGTAGTACAGATTCAGTACTGTTAGATACAGTCAATGTTTATCATTATAAATAGACTTCAAGATCACCTATTAGCTAGGACTGATCTCAACTATGATTAATCAGTATCCGAATCATTAGATTTAAAGATCAGCCGCTAGATAGGACTGATCTCAGACTAAGTCAAATCATCCTTATTATCAGTATACTCATGATCACCCGCTAGATAGGACTGATATCAGATTTAGTTACTCCAAGTAGAACGAAACTCAGATAGTTCCATCAGAACTTAGACTGTCAGATACAGTCGCTCAGTATTGGTTATATCGATTAGTCCGATTATTATAGTTATATCAGCTATATCAGTTGTCATAGCTCACGTTACCAGTATTCAGTTTCAGGAATGTTAGACACAGTCATTCAAACCAGTTCTTCATAATTTAAATAGTAAAAAATAGTCAATAATCTATTCAGTACCTCAGTAACAGTAAAGTCATGTCGTCAGCATCACACTGAGTAGTCAGCATCATCACGAGTTCAGTTATAGTTGTTTATGTATCTATGTATTCTCACGTTAATATTAGTTAGCATTATTCATGCATATAACCCTTTGCATTTAGCCTACCTCACTCGTATACTCAGTACATTCAGACGTACTGACGCATTTGCGCTATGGTACTTTCTTTTATGTTACACCATAGGTTCAGAGGCACAAGCTCCAGATTAGCAGTAGCATTCCAGTGTTCAGAATTTGTAGTGAGTCCTTCTCATTCGAGGACGATATGATTATTTCTATATTAACTATTCAGTTGCAAGATAGAGTTAGTTGGAGACATGTTCCTTCAACTCCCTATTCAGTTCAGTTAGAGGCGTTCAGACTATATGTCAGATTAGATATTCAGATCTCATTATTTTCAGTATTTATGACTTGTTTTGGTATTATTATACCTTTTTCAGACATTTTGTTATCAGACGTTTATTCAGTTCGAACCTTATGGCCTTTTATGTTCATGTTTCCGTATTTTATGATATATTATGCAGTATACAAGTACAGATATCAGTCATGGGTTAGCTTGTGGTCCTTCAGGGTCATGAGCACCGTGTAGCATTTCGGTTTAGAAAATCGGGGTGTTACATACCTTAACCTATATTACAAGAAAATATAGCCCATAGGAAAATATGTGGGTCAGCACTTTGGAATGTACTAACTATGTGGGGGTGCATGTAACAATGTAAATATCATCATCAATTTCATGAAAATATGCATATGTACAATGATAGCTCACTTGGCTTGAGTTAAATTGAAACATACTTTTCATGATCTCATCGTAAATAAATCATATGATAAAAAACTCATAAATCATCATAAATAACTCAACTCTTCAACTCAAGATTCGGAGTGACTCTGTAATTCAAGAAACTCGACTTTTATGGACATGGGAGGTTCTTATAACTGACATAAACAATATGAGCTACATGGAGTCCAACGTTTTGCCCTTCTAAGGAGAGAACCTCACATTGGCGGGAGCATCGGACTATTGCCAGGGAGTACAACCTAAATTTAGTGATCACAATCTCATACTCGGCCTCTGGCCCACAATTATCAATATCAATCCTACGGTGGCACGTAGTTTTAGGGAAAATCTCTTTCTCATTTATCAAATCATAATCAATTTGTGGATTCCTAACTCGACTCAAATCAAATAAATCTTTCTCAATATCAAAATGTATCAATTCATTAAATCATGACAACATCAATAACTTTGCGGAAATATCAAGACTCATTGTAACAACTCAATCTCATGAATCAATATACTCAATAATCTAATTTGTCATAAGGAAGCTTAAAGCTTGACACATATCTTGAAAGCACTTGAAATATCAACTCATAGTAGAAATATGAAATTCACAATATTAAATATCAAATCCTAACTTGGGAATAGTAAAATAATCATGTATAACGAAGCTTGAACAATTTATATTCTCATAATCTCATGATGAAGTAATTTAGGTATAAACCCACTTGCAAAATCATATAAATCCATGATAGAAATCAAAGCTTTAGGCACAAGAATGAAAGAATTGCTCTTGTTCAAAACCCCACATACCTTAATCTTTGAAATTGGATGAACTCTAGTGCTTGAGACTCTAGCCGCACTTGTAATAAATAATTCTTGAAGCCCACACTATGAGGAACTTGATTCTTGAAGAAATCTTGAAGAATTTATGGATGATTTTCGAAAGGTTAAAGTTCTTGATGAAACCCTAGTTATACTCTCTTTAGAGAATTGGAAGAGAAAATGGAGAAATTAGGGTTTGGATGGGGCTTATCATATTTATAGAGGCTTCCAAAAGATGAGAAAAGACCAAAATAACCTTGCAAAACATCCCTTAGTTGATGGAAAAAAAAATAGCTGACGACATCCGTGACAAGCCGTCAAGCCGGTGATAAGTCATCACGAAATGTCATCAGAAAAGGGTGAAATTTTGATTTTTTGCCTAAGGTTGACGACATTGGTGATAGGTCATCACGGGCATGACGGTTTATCACAAAATGTCGTCACTAGGGTCAGAAATCTACCCTGGTCTGACAACATTGGTGATAGGTCGTCACTCTCGTGACAGCTTATCAGGAATGTCGTCACTCAGTTTCCCAGCCTGATATGCTGGAGTAAAATGGGCATAACTCCTTACTCCGATACCGGATTTGAGCGAAATTGGTACCGTTGGAAAGATAATTCAGTTATATATCTTTTGGTAGGTCATGAGATCAATAATTAGTAGTATAACGAGATATATGCTCATTTGAATTTGACTATGCCAAAATCTTTCTCAAGAATTTAATCGGTAAGGGATGTTTTGGTTCACCTAATCGTTAGGACATCTTTAAGGCCTTAATACACATCACCCTTAATAAGAAAGCAAAAAAACACTATAATTTATTTCTCATGATCTTGAGTCATGGTTGCACTATTGGTTAGAATCTCTGGGTATTACAATATTTCCCTTTTGGAAACATTCGTCCTCGAAAGTTGCCAGATAGGCCAAGAACAAGAGAAAAATGAGGACGTATAGCTGGAACGACTCACTCAAAAGACTTACTTCACTCTATACCTTTGTATACTATACAAAATGCACGAATTCGTGATGGAAGCAGATACACAACTGAACCTTTATTAAAAAGGGAGGGGGCAGAATTAAGAAAGAATGGTACCTTCTGCTCGCTCCAAACTCACAGAAAAGAGGCGAGGGTACTTGGCTCGCATATAAGCTTTGGCTTCCCAAGTAGCACTCTCAATAGATTGATTTCTCCAAAGAACTTTAACCAAAGGTACTTCTTTGTTCCTTAGCCTACGGATCTAAAAATCCAAAATCTCAATCGAAAACTCCTCGAATGAAAGGCTATCCTAAATATCTAAGTTTTCAGAAGAATCAACTATGACAGAATCACCAATGCACCCAATGCACTTCTTAATCATAGAAACATGAAATACTGGATGAATGCTAAACAACTCCACGGGTAACTCCACCTCATATGCTACTTTCCCAACATGGCTCAGAATCCTGTATGGACCAACATAACGGGGACTAAGTTTTTCCTTCTTCCCAAATCTCTTCACCCCTTTCATAGGTGAAACCTTCAAGTACACCAAAACATTAACATTAAACTCAATATCTTTTCTTCTCACATCTGCATACGACTTCTAACAACTTTCAGCGGTTTTCAATCTTTCTCGAATAAACTTAACTTTTTCCATAGCCTCGAACACAACATCAGGCCCAATCACAGCTGCTTCTCCTACTTCAAACTAACCTATAGGCAATCTATATCTTCTCCCATACAAAGCTTCAAATGGTGCCATCTGAATACTAGCATGGAAACTATTATTATACGAAAATTCGATCAATGGAAAGTGCTCATCCCAACTACCTTTGAAATCAAGCGCACATGCCCTCAACATGTCCTCCAAAGTCTGAATAGTCCTCTTAGCCTGACCATCAGTCTACGTATGGAAAGCAAAACTTATACGAACTTGGGTACCGAGACCATTCTGAAAAGCCCTCCAAAACTAAGAAGTAAACTGAGTACCCCTATCAAAGATGATAGCCAAAGGAACTCCATGAAATCTGACTAACTCACGGATGTACAATCTAGCATAATCCTCAGCTATATAGGACGAATGCACTGGCAAGAAATAAGCTGATTTAGTCAACCGGTCTATAACAACCCAAATCGAATCATGATGACGATGAGAAGGAGAAAAACTAATTACGAAATCCTCATCCACTTCTTCCCACTTCCAAGTAGGAATGCTAAACTCTTGAATTACACTACCAGGCCTTTGGTGCTCTACTTTAACTTATTGACAAGTAGAACACTTTGCCACAAATCCTGCTATGACTTTCTTCATACCGTTCTACCAATAGATTTCCCACAAATCGCGGTACATCTTGGTAGCACTGGGATGAATAGAATATCGCGCACCATGCGCTTCAGCCATAATTCTCTGCCTTAGATCATCAACATTGGGAACACACAATCTACCCTGTAATCTCAACATACCATCTCCCCCTTGGGAGAAAACCTCTACCTTTTGGTCATTAACTGGCTCCTTCAGTCTGACTAAACTAGGATCCCTATCTTTCTTCTCCTTAGAGGACTCGGAACTACTCTAAACTAACATACTCCCTTCAGCGTAATCAAGCAATCTAATACCCAATCTAGCCAAACGATGCACATCACGAGCCAATTCTTTCTTATCATCCTCAACATGCGCCACACTGCCCATAGATATCCTGCTAAGGGCATCTGCCACAACATTAGCCTTGCCCGGGTAATACATCACACTCATATCGTAGTCTTTTAGCAACTCTAACCATCTTCTTTATCTAAGATTCAACTCCCTCTGAGTAAACACATACTGCAGGCTTTTATGATCAGTAAACATATCAACATGAACACTATACAAATAATGTCTCCAGATTTTCAAAGCAAAAACTACAACTGCTAATTCAAGATCATGGGTTGGGAAATTCTTCTCATGAGGCTTCAACTGTCTAAAGGCATAAGCTATAACTTTACCCCTCTGCATCAACACACAACACAAACCAACTCTGGAAGCGTCACAATACACCACAAGGCCATCAGTACCATCGGGTAAAGCTAACACTGGGGATGAAGTGAGTCGAGTCTTTAACTCCTGAAAACTCTTCTCACAGGCACCTGTCCACTAGAGCTTAACTTTCTTTTGGGTCAACCGTGTCATGGGAGACGCGATAGAAGAGAAACCCTCAACAAAACGATGGTAGTAAGTAGCTAGACCCAAGAAACTCCTAATGTCAGATGGGGAGGTAGGTCTAGGCCAATTCTTTACAGCTTCTGTCTTTTGGGGATCGACTATAATTCCTTCGACGGAAACAATGTGACCCAGAAAAGCAACTGACCTTAACCAAAATTCACACTTGATAAATTTAGCAAATAATTGATGATCTCTAAGAGTTTGCAAGACAATTCTAAGATGGTCAGCATGATCATCTTCTCTTCGGGAATACATAAGAATATCATCTATGAATACAATGACAAACATATCAAGATATTGCTTGAATACTCAGTTCATAAGATCCATGAAGGCCGCTGGAGCATTGGTTAATCCAAAGGACATGACAAGAAACTCAAAATGACCATAGAGGGTTCGAAAGACTGTCTTTTGAACATCACACTCTCTCACTTTAAGCTAATGATAGCCGGATCTAAGGTCTATCTTTGAGAAATAACTTGCACCCTGTAGCTGATCAAATAAATCATTGATTCTAGGAAGAGAGTAATTATTCTTGATAGTTACCTTATTGAGTTGCCGGTAGTCAATATACATACGTAATGTACCATTTTTCTTTCGCACAAATAGAACAGGTGCACCCCACGAGGAAATACTGGGTCTGATAAAGCCTTTTTCTAAGAGATCTTTGAGTTGCTCCTTCAACTCTTTAAGTTCTGCGGGAGCCATATGGTATGGAGGGATGGAAATAGGTTGAGTGCCAGAAAGGAGATCAATCTTGAATTCTATTTCTCTATCAGGTGGGACCCCTGGGAGGTCTTCCGGGAAAACATTGGGAAACTCATTAACAATGCTAACTGACTGAATAATCGGAGTCTCGAACTTAAGGCCTTTAACAGTACTGAAAGCCATAACAACAAAATGGTATCACAAAATATTGACATGGTCCTCGAACCATGAGGACTCACCACTGAGGAAACGTAGAGAGGCACCCGAATATCACTAACATGGCTGCGGCTGAGTACCTGAACCTATATTATGGGAAAATATAGCCCATAGAAAAATATGTGGGTCAGCATTTTGGAATGTACTGAGTATGTGGGGGTGCATGTAACAATGTAAATATCATCATCAATTTCATGAAAATATGCATATGTACAATGATAGCTCACTTGGCTTGAGTTAGATTGAAACCTACTTTTCATGATCTCATCGTAAATAAATCATATGATAAAACCCTCATAAATCATCATAAACAACTCAACTCTTCAACTCAAGACTCGGAGTGACTCTGTAATTCAAGAAACTCGACTCTAATGGACATGTGAGGTTCTTATAACCAACATAAACCATGTAAGCTACATGGAGTCCAACGTTTTTCCCTCCTGAGAGAACCCCACATTGGCGGGAGCATCGGACTATTGCCAGGGAGTACAACCTAAATTTAGTGATCATAATCACATACCCGGCCTCTGGCCCACAATTATCAATATCAATCCTACGGTGGCACGTAGTTTTAGGGAAATACCATATTTCCCTCTCAATGCTAAATACTAATCCCAGACACAAGCTCAGAATGTGTTAGAAAATCCACCACAAATATCACAAGGGTCTATCATGAAGACCAAATCAAATCTCTTTCTCATTTATCAAATCATAATCAATTTGTCGATTCCTAACTCAACTCAAATCAAATCAATCTTTCTCAGTATCAAAATGTATCAATTCATTAAATCATGACAACATCAATAACTTTGAGAAAATATCAAGACTCATTGTAACAACTCAATCTCATGAATCGATATACTCAATACTCCAATTTGTCATAAGAAATTATAAAGCTTGACACATATCTTGAAAGTACTTGAAATATCAACTCATAGTAGAAATATGAAAGTCACAATATTAAATATCAAGTCCTAACTTGGGAATAGTAAAATAATCATGTATAACGAAGCTTGAACAATTTATATTCTCATAATATCATGATGAAGTAATTTGGGTATAAACCCACTTGCAAAATCATATAAATCCATGTAGAAATCAAAGCTTTAGGCACAAGAACGAAAGAATTGCTCTTGTTCAAAACCCCACATACCTTAATCTTTAAAATTGGATGAACTCTAGTGCTTGAGACTCTATCCGCACTTGTAATAAATAATTCTTGAAGACCACACTATGAGGAACTTGATTCTTGAAGGAATCTTGAAGAATTTATGGATGATTTTTGGAAGGTTAAAGTTCTTGATGAAACCCTAGTTATACTCTCTTTAAAGAATTGGAAGAGAAAATGGATAAATTAGGGTTTGGATGGGGTTTCTCATATTTATAGAGTCTTTCAAAAGATGGAAAAGACTAAAATACCCTTGTAAAACGTCCCTTAGTTTCTAGTAAAAAAATAGCTGACGACATCCGTGACAAGCCGTCAAGCTGGTGATAAGTCGTCACGAAATGTCGTCACAAAAGGGTAAAATTTTGATTTTCTGCCTAAGGTTGACGACATTGGTGGTAGGTCACCACGGGCGTGATGGCCTATCACAAAATATCATCACTGCGTTCAGAAATCTGCCCAGGGATGAATACATTGGTGATAGGTCGTCACGCTCGTGACAGCTTATCACGAATGTCGTCACTCAGTTTTCTAGTCTGACATGCTGGAGTAAAATGGGCATAACTCTTTGCTCCGATATTGGATTTGGGCAAAATTGGTACCGTTTGAAAGATAATTCAATTATCTATATTTTGGGTTTTCATGATATCAATAATTCGTAGTATAAAGAGTGATATGCTCATTTGAAGTTGACTATGCCAAGGTCCTTCTCAAGAATTTAATCGGTAAGGGATGTTTTGGTTCACCCAATCGTTAAGACATCTTTAAGGCCTTAATACAAATCACCCTTAATTAGAAAACAACCAAAATACTATAATTTATTTCTCATGAGCTTGAGTCATGGTTTCACTATTGGTTAGAATCTTGGGGTATTACAACTGGCTTGGGCCAATAAGGAATATCTTCTAAGAAATTTCGGAGTCATTCTGCTTCTTCACCGGCTTTATCTAATGCGATAAATTTAGATTCCATTGTAGATCAAGAAATACAAATATGTTTGGATGATTTTCAAGAGACTGTTCCTCCACCGATACTAAATACATATCCACTTGTGGATTTTACTTCGTTCGATCCGGTGATCCAATTTACATCACTATATCCTTCAAGTACCGCAAGATATTTATTATAATGCAAAGCATAATCTTGAGTGTGTTTAAGATACCCCAAAACTCTTTTCATTGCCATTCAGTGAGTTTTTTTGGGATTACTCGTATACCGACTCAATTTACTGATAGTGCATGCTATGTCTGGTCGTGTACAATTCATTATATATATTAAACATCCCAATACTCTTGCGTACTCCAATTCCGAGTCACTTTCACCTTCATTCTTTCGAAGTACAAAGCTCGTGACCAATGGAGTCTTGGCAATACCAAATTCCGTATACTTGAACTTGTTAAGTACCTTTTTGATATAATGAGACTGTGACAATGCCAACACTTTAGGAGTTCGATGGATTCTTATACCTAAGATTACATCTGCAACTCCAAGGTCTTTCATATCAAACATACTCTCGAGCATTCGTTTTGTTGCATTTATGTCATAAATACCTCTACTGATGATCAACATATCATCCACATATAAACATACAATGACTTGGTGATTTAGAGTGTCTTTAATATAAACACATTTATCACATTCATTTATTTTGAATTAGTTTGCCAACATGGTTTGGTCAAACTTCGCATGCCATTATTTTGGTGCTTGCTTTAGTCCATATAATGACTTGATAAGTTTACACACCTTGTTTTCCTTTCCTGGAACCACAAAGCCCTCAGGCTTTTGCATGTATATTTCTTTCTCCAATTCTCAATTTAGGAAACTGGTTTTTGCATCCATTTGATGGATTTGAAGATCATATACCACCGCTAAGGCAATTAAAATTCGAATCGTTGTTATCCTTGTTAGTGGTGAGTATGTATCAAAGTAATCAAGACCTTCTTTTTTTTAAATCCCTTTACTACAAGTCTTTCCTTGTATTTGTCAAAAGTGTCATTCGCTTTCATCTTCCTTTTGAAAATCCATTTAGAACCTAAAGGTTTATTTTTGGAAGGAAGATCAACCAATTCCCATGTATGGTTTCTTAAGATTGAATCAATCTCACTATTGACTGCTTCTTTCCAAAAGGATGAATCCGAAGATGCCATCGCTTTTTAAATGTTTGAGGCTCATTTTCTAAGAGAAATGTTACAAAATCCTATCCAAATGAAGTAGACGTTCTTTGACGTGTACTACGTCTTGGATTTTTTTCATTATGTACATTCTCACTTGGTTCATCTCGAGGTCGTTTAAATCCTCCACTAGAATATTCATTTCTAATTTTATACGGGTAAATGTTTTCAAAGAATTCAACATTGTCTGATTCAATTACCGTATTTTCATTAATATCCGGATGTTTGGATTTATGAACCAAAAATCGACATGCTTTATTGCTTTTAGCATATCCTATAAACACACAGTCCATCATCTTAGGTCCTATCTTAACCCTTTTGGGCATAAGAACTTGGACCTTTGCTAGACACCCCCACACTTTGAAATATTTCAAGTTGGATTTCCTTCCTTTCCATTTTTCATAAGGAATGGATTGTGTCTTACTATGGGGAACTCTGTTGAGTATACGATTGGCTGTAAGGATAGCCCCTCACATAAGTTTTGCGGTAAACCAGAACTTATAAGTAAGGCATTCATCATTTCCTTCCAAGTTTGGTTTTTTATTTCCGCAATTCTATTAGATTGAGGTGAATACGGGGTCGTAGTTTGATGGACGATTCCATTTTCTACACATATTTCGGCAAAGGGAGATTCATATTCTCCGTCCCTATCACTTCTTATCATTTTTATCTTTTTATCTAACTAATTTTCAACTTCAGTTTTATATTGCCTAAACACATCTATTGTTTTATCCTTACTATTTAGCAGATAGACATAACAATATCTCGTGCAATCATCAATAAAAGTTATGAAATACTTTTTCCCACCACGTGATGGTGTTGACTTCATATCACAAATGTCAGTGTGTATTAAGTCTAAGGGATTGGAATTCCTTTCAACAGACTTATAAGGATGCCTTGCATACTTTGATTCCACACACGTTTGACACTTTAATTTATTGCACTCAAAGTTTGGCAAAACTTCTAAGTTAATCAGTTTTCGTAATGTTTTGTAATTAACATGGTCTAAATGTTCATGCCATAAATCATAAGACTCAAGCAAATAAGAAGAATTTGAAATTTTATTTATTTCAACAGTCATTACATTCATCTTATAAAGGCCTTCCGTCAGATAGCCTTTTTCTACATACATTTCTCCTTTGCTAATTACAATTTTCCCAGAAATGGTTACATATTTAAATCCGTTCTTGTCTAGAAGTGAAACAGAAATTAAATTCCTACGTAACTTCGGAACATACAAGACATTTTTAAGTGTCAAGACCATTCTTAAAGTCATTTTCAAGCATATTTTTCCTGTTCCTTCTACCTTAGCAGTAGCGGAGTTAGCCATGTAGATCATTTCTTCTACTTGAGCTGGAGCGAATGATGAAAACAACTCTTTGTTGGAACATACATGGCAGGTAGCACCAGAATCCATCCACCATTCGTGCGGATTCCCTACCAAGTTGTATTCTGAGAACATAACACACAAATCATCGCATTCTTTGTTGGATTCAATCATATTTGCTTGATCTTTTTTCTTACCTTTCTTCGGGGCACGACAATCCATGAACTTGTGGCTAATCTTGCCACAATTGAAGCATTTTCCCTTGAATTTCTTCTTGGGTTGATTGCTTCCTTGTTCAGCTTCCTTTCTTTTCTTAGAATTGTTTTGGTCATTTTCTACAATATGTACTCCATTAATTGTAGAATTCTCTTTGGACCTTCTCTCGGTAGCTTTATTGTCCTCTTCAATACGCAGTCGGACAATAAGATCTTCGACAGTCATCTCCTTGCATTTATGCTTCAAGTAGTTTTTGAAGTCTTTCCACAAAGGTGGTAGCTTCTCAACTATCGCTGCTACTTGAAATGCATCATTCACAATCAAACCTACAAAACAGTTTATGTGAGTATTAAGAACTTTTTTAATTTGTTCAACTAAGGTATTTTTCAAAGATATACCTTCTGCTAGGAGATCATGTATGATGACTTGCAACTCCTGCACTTAAGAGACAACTGATTTGCTATCTATCATTTTAAAGTCCAGGAACCGTGCAACAAGGAATTTCTTAATTCCCGCATCCTCTATTTTATATTTTTGTTCAAGTGCCCCCCATAATTCCTTCGATGTCTTAGTTCCATTGTAGACATTGTAGAGGTCGTCTTGGAGACCACTCAGAATATAATTCCTGCAAAATAAGTATGAATGTTTCCAAGCTTCTACAATTATGAAACGCTCTTTGTCCGAGGTTTTCCCGGGAACCTCAGGAGTGTCTTCGCTAGTGAGCCATTGCAGACACAAAGTGGTGAGGTAAAAGAACATATTTTACCGCCATCGTTTAAAGTCAATGCTCGTAAATTTTTTGAGCTTCTCTGCCGATGCCATTGTAGGCGGAGCATTTGTGCGACTTGATGTGGAAATATTAGTTGCCCCCACAGACATTGCCGCATCTTGCATTTGACTATTTGCCAATATTTCACATGGTTTGGTCAAACTTCGATGCCATTAAAGATCTCCAACACATAAATTAAGAGGTGGAGTTGCAGCAGCAAAGATAAAGTGCTAAGCCACCAAAAAAACCCGTAACTCACTTCTTGAAGTTCAGGAACCATAGGCCATATGTAGCAGAATGCCATTGGAACTCCATTAAACTCTAGTGAAATCATTCCTATCCTGCTTATAAGGACATGTTTAGCTCTATTCCTGATGCATCATCAAACAACCTAGTTTTTCCAATATGCATTCTACTAACTTCCACCATCAACTGCTCCACAAAATTCATAGGAAAATTGTAGCAAAGTGTCTTTAGAGCTTCTTCCCAGGAAACAACATGTCTTAGTTCAATATCTTGTAATACTCTGCATTTTCGAGCTAGAATTCGAACTGTTGTTTCTACGTGTATAAAAATGAATCCGATCATTTCTATATAAGAAAAAAAAGTTTCATGATTATTAACCTAGTTTGGAATGTGCCTTTGAGGGGAAGAATATTCGCTGTAAGCAGTTAGAGTGAAGTGGAGTTAAGAACTTTCATTATCGACCAAATTTTGGAATTTGATCCTACAAGGGTCAATTTTAAATGTGTATAACTTTTGTAATAGGTGGAATTTTGGAGATCAAGACCCACCAAATTGTGTATAATTGAATTAGCTTTCGAACGCCGCCAATTTCTCCTTAATCTGATGCCCAAGAAAAAAATTATGGGCATTTTCATGAGGAACTAGTGAGGGTCTGCGATGGCAGCGCAGCGCAGAGCTCATCACGAAGATTTCCCTCCGTTGACGTGCTGATACTTTAAATTCGGGTAGTTTACGGTTTTATTGGCTTAGGAGGAGGGGTATTGAAGTCCTTTCACTTATAAACGACCCCTAAACACTATATTAACCTATTTTTATCTGTTTTCATAACATAACATCGATTATTTCACCTCTCAAAATTCCTAATCATCTTTTCTTAAGCAAGAGAGGGGAAACCTACCTAGGGTTGAGGATTTTAATCTCCAAGGGTCAATTTCTCTACGTTCTCTTCGATTTTTCTTCTCCATCAAAAGGTATGTGGGACTATCCTAAATCTCATGAGTGTAAGTTTATCATAAACTTGTCAAACGGGTCGGGTTGACCCGGCCCAACCCGGTCCGAACTGGCCCACTTAATAAAAACAGTCCGGTCAGCCCATGGGCTATAGGGTATCGGGTCCCAGGCCGGTTAAACTTTTTGGTTAGTCCCGGATAACCCGGCCCGAACCAAGCCCGGTCCAGGCCCACCGGTTGGCCCAGCCCGGCTCGGATAAGGTTTTTTTTAAAACAAAATAATTGATATTTGGGCCAAACTAGTCATTGGCCCAACGGCTATATGGCCGTTTTTGGGTCCAAACGGCTAGTTTGGGCCCATTTATTAAAAATAAAAAATTATTTAAAATAATTTTTAATCCCAAAAAAAATTCTATAAATACCCTACACCTTCAAATCATTTTTTCTCTCTCAAATCTCAATTTTCAATTCTCAAATATTCAATATATTTAATTTCCTAAAGTGCTCACTTTAATTTTTTAATTTTGCGATTACAAAGTACGAGTGGAAGTTTCTAAAGTCGCAACCTTCAGATACTTCTAAAATTTGGTATTGTCTTTCCATCTCTTACATTTAATTTTTATTTATTGTATTAATTGTTGAATATTTAATTTAATTATATTTTTGTAATTTGAATTTTTTTAGTTTAATTTATATTTTGGATAAATTAAGAAACCTCGCTACTAAAGGTGTTCAATTTTGTCCCGAAAGCAGTAGTGGTAGTAAAATGCGAATTACGAGCAGTAGAGGTACTTCAAGTAGTAGATATACCCATGTGCCTTCTCCTCCGATACCGCTTGGTATACTTTTTGATGAAAAAATAGGTGTAGGTGCTCACGATATGGATTATGTAGAAGCTCAAAAAAATTACGGTATAGAAGAAGAAAATGAAGTAGATGCGGTTAATTTAGATGAAGATGATGAAAATATTGGTGAGACATCCGCAGTAGGAAATGCTAACGTTAGATCTGAATCGGTTAATCTCCCTTCCCGTCCTCCCTATGCCCCAAGAGCTCGTAAAACAACTAGTATTGCTTGACAATTTTTTGAACGTATATCAGATACTGAGGTGCAATGCAATATTTGTCAACAAATATATAAGCATAAAAGCAGAGGTACGCAAGGGGGTACAGGTACGTTAATGAGACATATAGGTGATGCTCATGAAAGAGTTAAATATTGCACGAGGTGGTGGGGATGTTGGTGGGCCAACGCAAACTAGAATGGACCCAGCAACCGGTCAGGTAATGAAGAAGTATAATAAATTGAGGGACCGGGAAGAAATAGATTAAATGGTAGCTGTAGGTTGTTTGTCTTTTAGTTTTCCTTCTTCTGATGCCTTTATTCATTATATTCAAGCAATTTATAATCCTATGTTTAATGGTATTCCTAGAAGTACTTGTCGGTCCGATATTTTTAGACTTCATTCACAATTTTTTTTATTTATCAACACTGTTAAAAATATTCAATGTAGATTATCCCTAACTTCTGATCTTGGTTGTGCTGTAAATAAAAATGATTATTTAACCGTTACTTGTCACTGGATGGACAGTAATTTTATGATGCAAAAACGTATTCTTGCTTTTCTATATGATGAAGATCGTAAACATACTAGAGATTTTATTGCTGATTCTATTGTTAAAGTTGACGAATTTTATGGTATCGAAAATAAAATCTTATGTATTACTTTTGATAATGCTTCTAACAACAAGACTGCTATAAAAAAGTTAAAATCTAAGCTATCTCCGTCGTTGCCTGAAATTTTTCATATTAAATGTACATGTCATATATATAATTTAATTGTAAAAGATGGTCTTGAGTTTTTTGAGTTTTATATTAAAAAAATCCGTCTTGCTATTGATTTTATTCAAGGAAATAAACGTAGATCGAGAATTAGAGAATTTAAAGTTAAATGTCAAGAAAATGGACTTGCACCGATATTGATGCTTGGGGAAATTGATATTAGATGGAATTCTACATATAATTTTTTAATAACTTGTTATAAATATAGAGTTTCTATTACACTAGTTTTTAACCAACACTACGGTTCATTTGCTGATTCTGCTGATTGCATGCTACATTATTCTGATTGGGTTGTAATTAACGATCTTGTTAAGTTTTTAAAAAAAATTTATGTAGCTATGGTTGAATTTTCTAGTGCTTATTATCCTACTGTTTGTAATATTTTGGCATATACAGCCGATATTTCTGGTTTACTCAAAGAATATAAAAATAAAGAAGGTTATAAAGAAGCTGTTGGTGCCATGTTTACTAAATTAAAAAAATATTTTTTCCCGATTCCCCCTATTTACTTGGTTGGTGCTATGCTAAATTCATGCATGAAATATAATACTATGTGCCACTTTAATACTATTATTTATGCTAACTTATAAATAAATACTAAAAATGATTCTGAACAAGTACAACTTGATTTGTGGACGGCTATGGGTGATGCGAATGAATACATAGAAAAATTATATAATCACTATGCTGATTTAGTTGATTTAGCCGTTCCTACAAATATCACTCCAATTGTCGTTCCTCATCCTCCCGAGGAGCCATCATCTTCTAAAAGTCTGACACATAGTGGTTTTCCTAATTTCTTTTATGATTTACCTTGTTGGAACAATGTTCATGAGAGAGCTTACACATCAACTTATCGGGAAGACCTGAAATATTATCTTTGGTCGCCGCCAGAGGATTGGAAATGATGGATCAACACGTTGGATTGGTGAAGGAGTAATGAAACACAATATCCTGCGCTTTCAAGATTAGATAGAGATATCTTGAATGGTCCAATGTTAACCGTTGCATCAGAGAGCGCCTTTAGTCAGGGACGACAACAGCTTGGAGACAACTGATACTCATTGGGAAACAATGCAATGAATGTTCTAGTTTGTCTCAGAGATTGTATTAGAGAGGACAGAAGAAACCAAGAAATAGAACCGGAGCCAAACGACGAGCAGAGACTTGAAAAAATTATGTCTTTACGGGAGAACTCAGCAAAATCAAGTCCAATCCATGGTTTTGCCCCCGTTGACTTTGACTATCCTATGCAAGTTTCCGTTAATATTAACATGAATGACTTGGAAAAAATGATGCATTATTTGTAGATTTTTCAGTCATATAAAT